>CM060676.1:176027267-176454767 GCA_030686995.1 Artemisia argyi
GAAATCCATTTGAAATTAGGTAGGAAGCTAGTGTTTCATACCAAGCTCTTGGTGCCTGATGTAGGCCATATAGAGCTTTAACAACCTTGTACACTTTGTCTGGATGGTCAGGATCAACAAAACCAGGAGGTTGTGAGACATACACCTCCTCTTCAGTAGTACCATATAAGAAAGCACTCTTGGCATCCATTTGATAAACCGTGAATCCCATAAATGAAGCATAAGCCAAAAAGAGTCTAATGGCTTCAATCCTTGCTACTGGAGCAAAAACTTCTTCATAGTATATCCCTTCTTCTTGTGTGTACCCTTGAGCTACTAATCTAGCTTTATTTCTTATCACTATGCCCCTTTCATCCCTTTTATTCCTAAAAACCCATCTAGTGCCAATTACCCTTACACCACTTGGTAAATCAACTAGCACCCATACGTTTTGAATCTTAAACTGAAGAAGCTCCTCTTGCATAGCCTCCAACCAGCTTGAATTCTCTAGGGCTTTATGAATATTCTTTGGTTCATCTTGTGAGAGAAAACATACAAATAAGCAAGAGTTTGAAAACTCATGCTGTTTTGAAGCATAAAGGGCATCAAGAAGCCCTTGTTGATCTGAAGACATCAATTGTTGTTTTGTCTTCACTCCTGATTGTACATCTCCAATTATATTTTCCAGGGAGTGGACTTTGTGAATCCTTGAGTGTGGAGTAGAAAGAACTTGATAATCAGGTGGAAGGTTGTTGAAATCCACCTTATTTTCTGAGAGATTTGCTTGTGTTTCTTCTGATGGACCATCAGCAGAAACATTTTGCTCATCAGCGGGAACGATTTGCTTATCAGCAGAAACAGCAGTGTTACTTCTGACTTGAAACTCTTGTTCCTTAGTTCCTTCTTCCTTGCATTCATCTTCAACATCTTCTTTAGAATTACCAGAAGAAGATTCACCATTTATTGAAGTTGAATCCACACTTTAATTTGTCCATATTGGCATTATCACATAATCTTGATTTGCCTCATTCTCTAATCCTTCTCCATTTGTTGCATCAGCAGTTTGTGAACCTGAAAATTCATTAGTTTCTGCAACAAAAGGCACATAATTCATTGATTTGGATAGAGATTCAAGATCAAATAGCCATTTGGGACCTTGACCTTCTACATTGGTTTTATTTTCCAAAAACTTCACATGTAGAGTTTCCTCTACTCTTCTAGTTCTCATGTTGTATACTCTGAATGCTTTGCTATTGATAGAATATCCAACTAAGAATCCTTCATCTGCTTTACCATCAAACTTTCCAAGATGGTCTAAGGTATTTAGAATTGTCACATGACATCCAAAAGGTCTAAGAAATACTATTTCAGGAGTTCTACCTCTAAAAAGTTCATATGATGTCTTATTGTGAGGTTTTACAACTAAAACTCTATTTTGAACATAGCAAGCAGTGTTGACTGCTTCTGCCCAAAAAGTTATAGGCAATTTAGAGTCAGCTAACATAGTTCTAGCAGCTTCTATTAGTGTTCTATTTTTCCTTTCAGCAACTCCATTCTGTTGTGGAGTTCTTGCAACACTAAATTCTCTTTTAATACCTTTTTCTTTGCAGAAATCATCCATAACTCTATTCTTAAATTCTGTCCCATTATCACATCTAATGACTTTTATTCTTTTGCTTACTAGGTTTTCTATTTCTGTAATGAAAGTCTTAAGGATGCTAGAAGTCTCATCCTTAGTACCTAAAAAGAATACCCATGTAAATCTACTAAACAATATCTCTTATGCAACAAACTTCTAACATTTGTAGGACCAAATAAGTCCATATGCAGCATAAACAATGATTGAATGATAGAGTTAAAAATTTTGGGCTTACAAGTGGCTTTATGTTGTTTGCCTTTTAGACAAGCAATGCATGTTTGATCAATTTCAAATCATTTTTGAGGTAAACCTCTTACCAAACCATCTTTGACAATCTTATTTATGGTTTTAAAGTTAATATGACCAAGCCTCCTATGCCATTTCATAGATTCATCTAATGTGGCTTTAGCAATAAGAAAAGTAAGAGAATCTTTTGGAACAATCTTCTTCATATCAACACTGTACATTTTGCCTTTTCTTGGAATTCTAAGAAGTGCTTGACTTTCATCAGGCATCTTAAAATCAGAAGAAAATACAAGACATTCAGTGTCAGTAAAGAGAACTTTGTTCTTTTTGTCACACATTTGTGAGACACTAAAAAGATTATACTTAAGCTCTTGCACATAGTACACATCTTCAAAATCTAATTTACCGATTTTAATAGTACCTTTACCAGTAATTTTACCTCCAATTCCTCCTCCAAAGGTAACATAGCCTCCATCTATTGATTGGAAATCTGAGAGATAAGACTTGTTGCCTGTCATGTGCCTTGAACATCCACTATCTGAGAATCCTTGATCTTCAGTATCCGCTGATGAGTGTCCCTGCACATAAATAAAGGAATTAGTTTTGTTTTGGGATCCAAACCATTTCTGACTTGGATCCGCCTCTTGCATCAATGAAATGTAATCTTTTGAGAATAGTTGATGCAACATTGGATTTAGGAATCCAACATGCTGAGGCCTTAACAGCATTTGCCCTGTTTCCCTTAGCAGTGATATGAACTGTTTGGCTATCAACAAAAACTGATGGCTTTGCAGTTGTATCCTTTGGTTTCCAAACTTGTTTTTGGACTACTGCTTTTATTAGAATGGGTCTTTTAACAACATTTAATGCATATTTGAAAGTTGTTTTAGCACTTTTAACTGTTGTTTTTGGGTAAACGATCAGATATGGTCTATCAGCAGAAACCATTTTCCTATCAGCATGAACTGAAACTGTTTTGGGTTTTATTCTAATAAAGTTAGAGTGACTTTTAGGTGTTTGCCTTTTTAGATTCACCCTATTGTTTGTATTCCCATATACCCATTGATTACAGAAAGCTGTAAGATGGTCAAAACTACCACATGTGTAACAAGCTTTGTTATCTCTTTGTTGGAGAGACTTGAGGCTATACCAATTCCTTTGGTTGCCTCTGGGCTTGTTTATGGTTCGATATTGTTCACAATATCTTACTGGTTGCCTAACATGTTTAACATTGTTTTTAGGCTGTTCAATATTATGTTTGACTATCTTAGGAACACTTGTTCCTGCTTTCTTAACCACTTCAAGTTTAGACATAACCTGTTTGAACATTTTATCATCAGATGTTGAGTCCTCAATGATTGGACCATCTGACTTTCTACAAGAACACACCTTGTCCTTACGAAGTGAAGTTTTACTTAAACTTTCACTTTCTTTCAAAGGTTCATTATCAACTACATTAGTCTTTGGTTGAACTCCATATTTGAATTCAGGTAGTTGAAATTCAGGTAATCCTGTGTGTTCTAGGTCAATTCCTGGGGGTGAAGGAATACCTCTATATGGTGGAGGAACAGATTTGTATCCAACACCAGACTTAGCTTTATTAATTACTTGACATTCAACTAAGTTAGTCACACCCTTAGATGCATAATCTAGTGTTTTTACACTCATTTGAATATTCTCTTTAGCCTTACTAAGCCTATCTACTTCAGCTTTCAAGTTACTAATGTCGTTATCTTTAAACATTATTTCTCTTTCAAGAAGAATTTTGACATCAGTAAAGGTAGATACATTTGTTCGAAAATGTATGACTTGTTCCTCTAGAGTAGCTATACCTCTTTTATGATTAGTTAAGCTATGAGCTGTATCAATTAATTCTGTCCTTTGATTCTCATAACGTTTGGTTAAGGTTTCTAAACTTTTAAGAGCAGAACAATTATGTGAACAAATTTTATCAGGTTGTACCTCTGTGGTGAAAGCTATAAGAGCTGTCTGAGGAGAAGCTTCTTCTTCATCAGCAGTAAAGCTCCAATCAAATCCTAATCCATCAATAGCTACCATAGCCTTTGGATTTATTGATTCCCCTATTTTGGACTTGCTTCCAAAACCTCTATTCTTGCTATCTTGCTGCCTTGGCCTTCTACATTCTCTTGAGAAGTGCCCCAACATATGACAATTATAGCATTCTATATTTGACTTGTCAAAACCAGCAGTATCATTGCTACTGATGGTGAGTTTCTTCCCCATCCTCTGATAGAATTTCTTAGCCCTCATGCTAAGAAGAGAAATTTGCCATTTTAGGTCCATCTCTTCTAAATCATCATCATTGATTTCTTGAAGATCTTCATGAGTGAGCATGGACCCATTATTCTGACTTGTGAAAAAGGCACAACAAGCCTTTTCATTCAATATACCAAAAGTACTGCTTGATGAACTAGCAACATCAATTCCATTATCAACCTTTTCATCTTTAACTGGGTTTGAGATACTAGGAGATGACATAAAAGCCATGTTCCCAGTATATGAACTAGAGACACCAGTTTTCTTTACTTCTTGTTCCACAATTTTAAAGTTGCTATACAAATCCATAAGATCCATAGTGTCTATGTCTGGTTTATCCTTCCAAACAACAACATGCATAGCCCACTCTTCTGGTAAGCTTCTCAGAAATTTCGAGTTTAAATCTTCTTGAGGTATATCAACCCCAAGAACAGCAAGTTGACTCACAATTTTCTGTAGCCTTGTAAACATGTGGTCAAGAGATTCATTAATGGTTGATAAGAAGTTTTCAAACTGCTGCTTGAGAAGGGTTTTCTTCATTCCCTCCATATCTGCAATAATTGCTTCAAATAATGACTTGGCATCTTTGAATTTACTGAAGTTTATAATATGATCATTTGGAATGGTCATCATCAGCATGCTTCTGGCCTTGAGGTCATTCTTCTTATTTATTCTTTCTTCAGCAGTTGAAGGGATAGTTTTAACAACTGTAATTTCCCTACCTTCAACTGTTGATGAAGTGGTTGTAGGTTTTAAAGAGTTTCCATCTTCAATGATTTCCCAGAGAGTGTAATCCTGCACCTGGAAAAACTGTTCTATTCTTAACCTCCACAATTCAAACTCATTCTGTTTGAGAACTGGCAACTTTGCAGCAACATTTGTTTGAACAGACTCCATGTCCATTTCTTCTTCTTCTTCTTCTAAATCAAAGATATCAACCTGGAAGCTCTGATACCAACTAAGAGGATCACTTGATTTGATCACACACTATGAGGTGTTGGACCTTCGTAATGTGTAAATATGATACTTTGAGTGAATATGATTAAGTATGTGGAATCTACTTAACCATACTTAGAATGTTTATTGGAAATGGAACTGTGATGCTTGTGTTTATTTAACAAAGAACAATGAAAGTATTTCACCAAACGATTCAATATTATTCAGAATAATACGAGTGATCTTCACTATCACTAGGGTTACAAAGACCTTGAATCTTGTGTTTTGTTCTATTGTTTTTCTCTATGTATATCTCTACTCACATATCACTTATCTATATTTTCTCACATGTTAAGTCATATCTAAGATCTTTCTTTTATAGTCCAAGGAAAGATCTTTTACAATCTATATGACTCATCTAATTACTAGCTTATGACTAATCTTCATTCTAGCTAGATGATGACTTATCATGTCAGTCATTAAGATACAACATGTATCTAGGATTACAACTCACTTTGAGTGTTCAATTTGATGACTACAACAAAGATATTTTCTTGTATATGAATCAGTAGAATAAGTTGTTCTTATCTACACAGCTGTTGTATGAGTCATAGTAGCATCAGCAGAATCCATCAGTAGAAACACCTTCAGTAGAAAACGTTCTTCAGCAGAATCCATCAGTGGAAACGTGCTTTGTGCTTTATCAGCAGAAACATACTTGATGTATTTCCTTAAGCCTTTATGCTGATTCTTCTGATTATTTAATTCCCAACATGAATGATGAAACGAAAAGTGTACCGCTTTTGGGGGGTCATTTATGGCCAAAGTAGATATTATTTGATCAAATATTGCCCTAAATCGTTCCTTTTGTCATTTTAGGTACTATTGAGAGGAATTTTACAAAAGGAAGCATTTTGGACGTTTTGGAGTGAAAAAGTGAAGAAAACGACAAAGTCTCAAAATCATGTTGAAAACAGTACCTGAGGGCGTCAAGAATTGCTCTTGACGGTGTCACGACTTGGAAAAGGGCTGGATAAATCAATTACATGTGACGCACCAGAATGTTTTGTGAAGGGGTCGTGACGGCGTCACGTATTAATTTGTCAAGGCCATTAAGAGTAACTGCAAAGAGTGACGGCCCATAACCCATAAAGAGTGACGGCATCAGAAGTGGATCTAGGTAATACGTGTTTATTTTGGCGGTGAGTTGACGGCGTCATACATTACTCTTGACGCTGTCAGAAGACAAAATCTATATATAGTTTTCTAGTTTTAATTCATTGTGTGCAACTTTGAGGGAATAAACTCTAGACGAATTTTATAGCTTTTTCAAGGGTTTCAACCCTTTGTTTCTTCCATGCTTAATTGAAGATAAGTACTTTACCAAATCATTCAATATGTCTATGTGTTGTTTGATTATATCTTACGCTTGTCTTCTCTTTAACATGCTTGGCTAGGTTTTCTTCGTGTTTGCTTAGATGTAATGAAACTTAGATATTGATTATGGGTTTATTGTTTGTTTATAATTGTTGTGGATGAATAAATTCGATGTTAGGCTTAAGAAAACTGGCAGACTTCCAATTGGTAACTTTCTTGAATGTCTTAAGAAACATGATCGAAGGTGTACTACGACATTTTGGTTGTATTTAATGTGTAGGTAACTACTAATGAGGCCATGTTAGGAGCTAGTAGTAGGCTCGATATAGGAAGAGGTAGAAGCTTATAAAGTTAGGGAAGATCGTACACGGCCCTACCAATGGTATTAAGGAATATAACCTGTCATCCATGCAATTATAACAAACTAATCAACCTGTAAAAGATAGCTAAGGAGTAGTGAAATCTAAGTAAACACAATTTTCTCTACTTATTGTTTACACCACAAATTAGTTTAAGTTTATTTTATTTTATTTTGATTGCATCTTTAGTTAATTGGGTTAGTTGACTAGCAACTAATTCTGCCCACTCATTCCAAAATCGAGATTTTTAATTGCTTTCCTTAAAATATAAAAAATACAAAAAGAATCATCCCTCACCTCTAGACCTAGTTTTAGTGAGTTTTAACCCTAACGAACACTATTCTTTGAGTTGAACGATCAATCCCCCGGTACTTGTCACTATACTATACTACAGCGAACAGGTACACTGCCTGGTGGGGATTACAGAGGTAAAACCTTTTGCGAGGGCGCAATTTCACGCATCAAGTTTTTGGCGCCACAGCCCGGGGAATTGTTATTGTCTAGGTTAAAATTTCTTTTTATTAGGTCTACTTGCTAGATTCCTTTCTAGTAAGATTTTTATTTTATTTTTATAGGTTTCTTTATTCTATCTTTTTCTTCATTCCTTTGTTCGTAACCTTTGCCACCCGCCATCATGGCAAATGAAGATCTTTCTAATCTTAGAGTCACCAGAAGTCGTAGTTCCTTAAGAAATCTTGTCTCTCCTTATGCTGAACCTGAAAGGGAAATGCGTAAGCTAAGGCAATCTCTTCCAACACCCAAACCATCCGGCACAGCCATCAACTTTGATGAAGCCCTTTATGAAGAAGATTCAGATCATCACCTTACATCCCCTAGCTCCCAATCCAGCCGCGATATGGACACTCCTGAAATTCCCACACCTAAGTGCCTTAAGGATTATTCCTCCCCGAACCCTCGCGGCTTCTCTAATGCCATTGTCTTTCCAAATGAACGTACTAATGAGGTCTTGCGTGCAAACGATGTTTGGCTTATCCAAAGTGTATGCAGGTTTCGCAGATTGTGAACCGGTGATCCAATCCAACATATTAGGGATTTCTTAAAGATAGTGGACACCCTCCATGCGGATGGGGCCACTAGAGACACATCCCGACTACGGTTCTTTCATTTTACCCTTCAAGAAAAAGCCAAGGATTGGTACGATAAACTTCCCTCTGAGTCCATTTTTACATGGGAGCAACTTATCTCTAAGTTTTACAAGAAATTCTTCCCTGCAGGAAAAACCTCAGCGTTTAGGGATAGGATCCTCCGTTTCCGTAAGGGAAAAGATGAACCCATATGTAGATCATGGATTAGATTCAAGGACCTAATAAGGCAAGTTCCCCATCATGGCATCGAACTTTGGCTTCTTGTTCAAATCTTCTATGACAACGTCTCCCAAAATGACCAACATGGAATCAATAATTTGATAAAAGGGAAAATAGCCAATCTAAGTGCCGAGGAAGGGTGGAATAAGATTGAGGAATATGCTCTAGATCAAGACGATACCTGGTATGAAATGATTCGACTAATGGTATATCCGAAATCATGCAAACACCCTCATCTGAGGATCGGCTAAGGAAGCTTCACGAGAGGGTATCATACCTAGCAGGGTTGCGAATAGCTAAACAACTATCAAATCCATACTTGATTTGCGACCACTGTGGGGGCCCACATGAAATAAAGGAATGCAGAGGAGAAACCACTACCGAACGTGCATACCTGCCAAGCCATGACATTTTCGACGATCCTTCCCTGTTAACTTTCTACCAAAACGATGATTTTACCCCTTGGGGAAATCTTGTAAGAAAAGAGGAGGGACAGAAAGGTCCCGACTTCAAAATTAGGAGCACTTTTGACGATGATCTTGGACATTTCACCCATGAAAAAACCTTACAATTGAAAGGGCTTGACGAGCTCATCATCGAACAACAAAATGACATGGGAAAATGGTTCCAAGAGCTCAATGCTACCCTTGATGGTCGTAACGAGCATCAAATAAGCCAAAAAGACCCCCTACTCGCAATTACTACTCGAGCCAGAACAACAACCAAGGACCCTCCTTATCCGAACCAACACCCCATTGTTGTAGAGCTAGACATTCCTCACAGGGAAGAAGGTGATGTGAGCGATGAGACTCCCGAGCAACCCCCTCAGATGACCTCCTTTCCACTTGCTCCACCCAACCAACCAGTGAAAGTCCCATTTCCGTCCCGCCTCAAGAATTAAAAGATTGAGAATGATAATAAAAGATTATTGTCATATCTAAAGGATTCGATGGTCACCATACCCCTCCTTGATGCTTGCTACCATATGCCCAAGTATAGCACATACTTCAAGAGATTACTTGACAACCTAAATAGACTCGAGGGTCTTGTAACCCTAGGAGAGGAATGCTCGATGGTGACCCAACGAGGTCTACCAAAAAAGGTAGACGACCCGGGTAGCTTCACCTTGCCCTGTTCCATAGGATCTCTATCGGTAAAAAATGCTCTAGTTGATTTAGGGGCAAACATCAACATCATGCCTTATTCCGTGTTCCTCAAATTAGGGTATTTCGGATTTAAGAAAACCCGTATGAACATCCAGCTAGCTGATAGATCCGTCAAATACCCCTTGGGGATATGCGAGAATGTGCTAGTTAAAGTTGGGAGGTTTAACTTTCCGGTTGACTTTGTAATCTTGGAAATGGAGGAGGATGACCTTGTACCCATCATCTTAGGAAGACTATTTCTTGCCACTGCTCGTGCTGTCATCGATGTTCATGATGGTAAATTAACTCTGCAAGTGGGAACTGACAACTTAACCTTTGATATTAAGGATACAATGGACCTTTCTCTCGAAGCTGCTAACCGGCTATATTTCATTAGAGAGGTCGATGAATTACCCGATGTCATTGACAACTGTGTTGATGAACAGATTGAAGAAGGCTGGTTGTGGGATGAAGCTTTCCTTCCCATAATTGAGAAGGAGAAGGAAGAAAGGGTTAGCGCAGTATCCTTCTATCCTGGACAAGGAGCCACTGAACCACTCGAGCCTCGTAAACCCGAAAACAAACTGAAACCCTCCATCGTCGAACCACCTAAGCTAGAACTCAAGGAACCCCCAAACCACTTAGAATATGCTTTCCTACAAGGAGAAGATCAACTGCCAGTAATCATAAACTCCTCCTTGGAAGATGAGCAAAAAGATAAACTCTTAGGAGTTTTGAAGAAATATAAGGGAGTCATTGCATGGAGTATAGCCGACATTAAGGGGATTGACTCGACCTTTTTCACACACAAGATTCTTACGGAAGAAGATTATAAACCAGCTGTGCAACCCAGAGGCGAGTAAATCCCAATATTAAGGAAGTGGTGAGAAAAGAAGTCATCAAACTCTTGGATGCAGGGCTGATCTACCTAATTTCTGATAGTCCATGGGTTAGTCCTGTACAGGTCGTACCAAAGAAAGGAGGGATGACTGTGGTGAAAAATGAAAAGGGTGCATTTGTGCCTCAAAGGACAGTCACTGGCTGACGTGTGTGCATTGATTATAGAAAGCTAAATGACGCCACCCGGAAGGATCACTTCCCTCTCCCATTCATAGACTAAATGTTGGAAAGATTGGAAGGACGTGAGTACTACTGTTTCTTGGATGGATTCTCAGGGTATTTCCAAAACCCCATAGCCCCTGAGGATCAAGAAAAAACCACATTCACTTGCCCATATGGAACATTCGTCTATAAGAGAATGCCTTTCGGGTTATGTAATGCTCAAACCACTTTTCAGTGATGTATGAACGCAATCTTTCATGAGTTAATGGAAGACAACATGGAAGTCTTCATGGATGATTTCTCGGTCTTTGGGAACTCTTTCGATCATTGTCTCGCTAACCTCGACAAAATGCTCAAACGTTGTGAGGAAACCAACTTGGTCCTAAACTGGGAAAAATGCCACTTTATGGTGAAAGAAGGGATTGTGCTTGGACACAAAGTCTTTGGAAATGGAATCGAGGTTGACAGAGCAACAATTGAAGCTATCTCCAAGCTACCCTATCCAACTACCGTTAAGGCAATACATAGCTTCTTGGGTCATGCTGGTTTCTATAGGAGATTCATTAAAGACTTCTCTAAATTAGCTCGACCAATGACTCAGTTGCTTATGGATGCCCCTTTCGATTTCTCTCAAGAATGCATTCGATCGGCTAAAGCAGGAACTCACGCAAGCCCCAATTATGGTTACTCCTAAATGGGAATTTCCCTTCGAAATCATGTGCGACGCTAGCGACTATGCTGTTGGAGCAGTATTGGGCCAAAGGCTTAACAAACACTTCCAACCAATATACTATGCTAGCAAAACTATGAATCCTGCTCAAGAAAACTATTCTATTACTGAAAAGGAGCTATTGGCCATTGTATTCACTTTTGATAAATTTCTCCAATATCTGGTCCTTTAAAAAATGGCCGTCTTTACAGATCATTCAGCTCTTCGATACCTCTTTGCTAAGCAAGATGCTAAACCTCGACTTATTCGGTGGATCTTATTGTTACAAGAGTTTGATGTTGAAATCCGTGATAAGAAGGGGGCAGAGAATTTAGCTGCTGATCATCTCTCTCACCTCGAAAATCCCTGTCTTAATGAATCTGACAAGAGTGAGATTCGGGATTCATTTCCTGAAGAGCAGCTCATGTCAATAAATGATTCTGAGTCATGGTACGCGGATTATGCTAACTATCTAGCAAGTAGAATTATTCCAGAACACTTGAACAGACACGAAAGGAAAAAATTCTTTTCCCAATTAAAATATTACTTTTGGGACAAACCTTTCTTGCTCCGATGGTGTCCTGATAAAATAATCAGACGTTGTATTTCAGAAAAAGAGGCGATGAAGACCACTGGTTTCGCCGGTGGACGAGAAGAAGGTAAATCAAAGAGAAATGAGTCAGCATTAGAAAGTAAATCATCATCGTGAATTTCTTTAATAACATTTCTTCGAAGGTCATTCTCGTCATTCTTAATACCCGGTGGTATCGAGTCATCCGCAGCAAGAAATAGATCGACATCCTCTAAAAGAGGGTCACGTGACGGATTATCGGAAATAACACTTAAAAAGAAATTCAGATTTGATCTCAAAATCAAAACGCTCATAATCCGGAAGAGAGATATCAGCATGAATAGTGGGACTGCCACTATTCATCTCTTCAAATCGAAAAATTTCAAGCTCGGGTAAGAAATCACTATCCATAACGGGGATAGGAGAAGAAGTCAGAGGATCATTCAATGCCTCGATCTTAGAAATGAGAAGATTGATGTTCAATAATTTCTCACGAAGTGCTTCATCTTGGATTTCCATTTCAATATCTTCATCATTCTCTTCTTCTAAGCTGACGAGCTCAGAAGGTAACTCTTCAACATATTCGATGTCTCCACAAGATAAAGAATCATCATCGTCAGAATCTGAGAACATCTCAACACGAACATTTGGATTATCAAGACGGTTATTTTCAACAAATTCACCATCACCGTTAGAAATTCCCCCGGACTCACTTGGGATTGGGACGAGGTTCTCAACACTAGACTTATTATTCGTCCGATTTCGTTGCCGAAATAGTGTTTAGATGCTCGTCCCCCATTTTTAGAGAGTCCTCGGCTTCTACGGGAGAAACAACGGAAGCTTTGAAAGGATTAAGTACGATTGTAATTTCTCATCATCGTCGTCGGAATCATAGTAAATAAAAGATTTATAAGGATTGGACGCTCTCTCTTCAGCAAGTAACTCTGCAATAGACTTCTCACGAGGCTCGGGAGTATAAGTTTCACGATTAGCCACCAACTCTCGTACCATCTCGATAAGGGATTTCATTTCATCAATAAATTCATCCGGAACTTGAAACATGTCGGGAGTTTGTGGGGATTGGTTAAAACCATGAGAATCGTAACATGAATTCAGCTCATAATGAAAAAGATCCCCTACAATGTTCAAAATTTGATGAATTTTGGAATGAACCACCATTGAAATACGGTTCTTGCTCATAAGAATTTTGAGAAGGAAGATTGAAATCATTTTGAGGATAATTATCAAAGCTTGTATCGTAAGCGCAAGACGTTTCAGCACTCGGGGCGTAGCACATACACTTGATGTATCCACATTGATTACAAAAATATTGTCTACACGGTAATCCTTCGTCGGATGGATTTCCACAATTAAAGCAAGTAAACGAAGGTAGCGGTGGTGTTGGATAGTAATCGGGAACGTTTTGAAGGATTGATCTTTGAACATACATGGGAGAATTATAAAACCAACAAACTTCATCATGAATATCGCTACCACATTGTTCGCACGTACACCAAACACATGAACCTTCAAAGAACGGTTCTCCACACTTAACACAAATCGGGTCCATAAGAATTAAACATAAGAGGAGATAGAGAAAGAATTATCGGTTTAGAGGGTTAAAGAAGAAGAATCAAAAGATAAGAGGATAAGAAGATTATTTATTATTTTTTTTTGGTTTTGTCGTATCATAAAAATAAATCAAAATAAAAGTGAAATCAAATATGAAAAAGAAAAATATTTTTGGATTTTTATAATTTATTGAATCACAAACTTTTATTTTCTTTTTTAATCGTTACGTTAATTGTAATCGTTTCCTTCAAAACTACTTGCGACGAAACGGGAGAGAAGAATTTTCCCACTTATTCGGTTGTAGATCAAAGTAATCCAATTAACAACTAATTTCACGTGTTCTTATGATGGTATGCTTATTTGGTTTACAACGCCCCCTCTTCCATGAGGGAGTCGAGGCTATAACTTTCTTTTTGTATTTTTGAAAACACTTTAGGAAAAGTGTTTTTGATTTTTCAATTTTTATATTTTTATATTTTTATAGAAAATATTCACAAGATAGAGGAAGGCTTATCAAAACACAATTTTTCAAAACGAAATTCAAAAACTCACTTCAAACCTTCCCCGGCAGCGGCGCCAAAAATTGATTGCTCAATTATAAATATATTAGAAGTACGAGGGAATCCGCAAGAAATACGGATTACCCGAGTCGTTTCCCAACGAAGGAGTGAATGGAATCGTGAAATTCGATTCGCAAAACCGTGTCGAGAAAAATGGAAAAGTGAAAATAGTGATTCTGAAATTCAAATAGTGAAAAGAAATGATAGAATAAGCAGAATGTACAAGCTATGTATGCACAAATGATTTAGATCTAAAAACGGAAATTCAAACGCGATTCTAAAAACGTAACGTACGATTTAGAACGTAACTTTTAATGAAAATTTATCCTACAAATGAGAAATAATTTTCTAAAAATCTTTAACAACTAAAAAGAATTTTCAGAAAAAGAAAAATATTTTTTTTGACTTTTTATTTATTTTCTATGAATTTATTTCTATTTTTGTATTTTTAAATGAATTAAAAAAATAAGAGAAATTGTAAAAATATAAGTGAAAAATACAAAATAAATTTTGAAAAATCTAAAATATCAGTAAAGAATTTCCTAAAATATTTTTGGATTTTTTAAGCATTTTCTAATTTTTATTTGATTTTTGTTTATTAAAAGTATTTAAAAATGATTTAAAACTAAGAAAAATTAAGAAAAATAGTAAACTAATTCAGAAAAAATATGAAAAATTCACTGAAATTCTAAAATATTAAAATAAACTTGAGGAAAAATTTAGAAAAGAAAATAAGCAGTAGAAGTGCTTATTGTGCTAAAAATAGCTTATTGCAAGTGCTTATTAATAAGCACTTGCAAAGGTGCAATAAAACTATATGAAACTTAAAACACAGCTATATTATACTAAAATAAACTCAATGAAACTCAAATATGGCCAGGTGTATCATAGAAGGGAACAGAATTGTACAATAAGCAGTCACAATAAGCCAATGGATAAGCAACTACCAAACAGATTAAGCCAGTGACTAAGAAACAATGAAATCAACTACTAAACACTATATGAGACTCAGAAATATCAAATAAGCTCAGGTTCAAGCTCAAATTAGTACTAGCAGGCCTATATTTGTTACAGCTAACTAGTTCTAAACTCCACAATTGCAAACTAGAATAAGCAGTCTAAATAAGCATTCAAACTCAAACTCATGGGGGTAAAAGCTAACTAGATATACTGAAATTCTAAAAATACCAAAATTCCTATCACTAACAACCAATAGCTATCCTAATTTAACCTAAGTTCAGCAGCCTGTAGAAACTTCAAAGTTGAAACAGTTGACTAAATGCTATGAACCAAACTTTGACTAAATTCAATTTCTACCAATCACATCTATCTCTAATTGTATTATTAAGCTAGAATTACACTGGATTAAGCTACTTTGAACTATTATGCAACCACTACTACAATGTTACTAACTAATTCTAATAAATCTAACAGTTACTAATATTGAAACTCTATTTTGACTATTTTGTGAATTATCCTACTGTTTTTATTGTCTATATGTCTCTTACTACTCTAATGAAACCTGGATGTAACATTTAAACAACTAAACAACAACAACTTCACACAGAAATACACAGATCCGAACACCCCCTTATAACCTGTTAACTCTATGAATCCATGATTTCTACCACAAAGCTCAAAAACAATGATCCAACAAGCTATAATAACACTAACAGAATCTATTCCAACAATCAATCAACACTAAATACAATAGAAACTCAGAAAACAGATTATGCACTAAGTATTATGAAATCTGAATCAAAAACTTACAACAGCTTTCTCCTCAACTAGAACAGAGGAGTTCACTATGCTTGCCTATCTTTGGATAGGCCAAATGCTTCCCTTACTCACTTTGGACTATCAATAACATCATTGGATCATCAATTCATCATGACAGTTGACTAATGTTGACTGGAATGATTTTTTTGAATGAATTGATCAAAAATGGAATCTAACACTGTACAAAAAGTTGTATTGGTCACGCCAAAAATGTGTGACGATATGCCTATAGTCACACACGTTTTTTTCGTTGTGTGTCATCATAGGTCCCGCCACCGTAGGTGGCATATGGTCACATTGTTGAGTTCGTGGCCTTTTTCATCGAAAAAGAGTGACCAAAACCCCGAATATGTGTGACAAATTAGGCACAAGTTTTGTTGGATTAGTCATTATCAGTGACTGTAAACACTTTATAGTCACGCGAATGTTTTTTGAGAGTAACAATTTTTCAACCTTTGGCCACATAAATATATAATATATGTGACATTTGAGATGATATATTTAAGTAAATGTGTATTTTGTGTGACTATTTCCCGTCCTGTGGCCACATGAATATACAATAAATTTGACGTTTGTGATGATTTAGTCACATAGTGGGCGTTGTTTTTTTAGAGTTAGTCACATACAATTTAACACAAAGTGGCCAAAATTGTTAATAAGTGTGACCATATGGTGTTTAAAGTGAAGAAATGTGTATTTTATGTGACTATTGATCATCCAATGGTCACATGAAGTTTACGTTTGCGCGGCCTTTTGTAATATTTAGTCACTCAAAGCATGTTTGTTTTGGGTATTTAGTCATATACCATTAAGCAAACAGTGGCCAAAAGTGTTAATAAGTGTGACCATATGCTGTTTAAAGTGAAGAAATGTGTATTTTATGTGACTATTGATCATCCAATGGCCACATGAATTTTATGTTTGTGTGGCCTTTTGTAATATTTAGTCACATAAAGCATGTTTGTTTTGGGTATTTAGTCACATATCATTAAGCAAACAGTGGCCAAAAGTGTTAATAAGTGTGACCATATGCTGTTTAGAGTGAAGAAATGTGTATTTTGTGACTATTGATCATCCAATGGCCATGTGAATTTTATGTTTGTGTGGCCTTTTGTAATATTTAGTCACACAAAGCATGTTTGTTTTGGGTACTTAGTCACATACCATTTAGGAAACAGTGGCCAAAAATGTTAATAAGTGTGGCCGTATGCTGTTTAAAGTCAAGAAATGTGTATTTTGTGTGACTATAGATTATCCAATGGCCACGTGAATTTTATGTTTGTGTGGCCTTCTGTAATATTTAGTCACACAACGAATAAAGCAAACAGTGACTAAGAGTGTTAATAAGTGTGACTATATGCATCTTTTAGTCACATTTAAAAAATCAATATATATCAAAACAATTCAAATATATATCAAAACAAATTCAAATACAATAAAATTAGAATGTATATAACTGAACAAAATATAAAATTGGACATCCTTTTTTACACCAAGGATTCCTAGTCAGCCTACATTAGTTTCTTAAGTATCTATAATCTTTTCCATAAGTAAGTAGCAACTTCGAGTGGTCTTAATCTCTGAGCAGTACCAACTTTAACTAGCAGTATTAACTTTTGTACTAGCAGTAGTAAATACTTGGCACATTTTCTTTGAAGTTCATGAGTTGCACTAAATCCATCTAAGCAATATTAACACAAACATGATCAGCAGTAATTCAAACAACATAACAACATCATGAAGACTTTTAATCCAAAATAATGAACATAATAATAAAATTTGCAGTTAAACTTACTAGTTTTTCTCCCATTGATCTAATCTCATCATCTGGATATAAAAGCCTTGAAAATGTAGGCTGCTGCATATCAACACATCAGGATGAGAGCAGAACTAGAACATGTCAAAGCTCACAACATAACAGAACTAGATGAGCCACTGGTTTAACTATCTGCACAAACATGAGATGAGAGTTAATACTAGTACCACGTTAGTACTGCTGGAGCAGAGTTACTACTGCTAGTATATATATATATAAAACAGAATGTATATAAATGAAGCAAATATATATACAGTTGTATTTCAAATTCAATAAAAATCGAATGTATATAAATGAAGCAAATATATATAAAATTGTAATGTCGTATATAATCAAATTCTCAACTATCATAAGTTAAAACCTGTTGACTCTTCGCCGCCTTAGCTTTCTTTTGCAAGGTTTCCCAAGAGACCAAATGTTTTCGCTTCATTGGTACTAATTTTAGTCCAGTATTTTGTTCACTAATATTTGGTATCATAGTTGGTGGTGAAACCTGTAGAACTGGTTTGTTGTGGCTTAAGCGTTTTCGTATGCCCGATAGTTTTAACAGGTTCCTATATGTATATATAAAACATGGTACATTAGTCACGTATGTAAAACTAAAAAAAATTAAAGGTGGATGTTTTATTACTTACCACTGTTTCCATTACTGGTACGTTTTCCAAACTTTCAATGGCCATTGGAGTGGTCACTGATTGGTTTCGAACGGTCAACTAAATTGACCAGGTGATGGTCAACCAAGTCAAACGTCAAAAACCAACTAACCAAGGAGTTTAGGGAATCCCCGGGTCGTTATGTCCTGACGAGGCGTGCAATTGTATTTGTGAACGTTTTAAAGGATCGGGTGATTAATCAGGAAGGTCAGGAATTTGATTATTATGGTTATACTACGAGATAATGATGGAAAATGACTTAAAAACACTTGATTAACAATTACTGATGATCAGATAACTTAAAAACGTAAGTTAAACTTAAAACGCGCGTTTGGATTTAAAATAAACGCGAACGCGCAAATAAAAAAGTGAAACGGGAGTAAACAAAGTCCTACGAACGTGAAAATTATATTTTTACAATCCTAATGATGTAAGAAAATTTTTAGAAAATTAAAATTATTTTTACAACTATTTACTTAATTACTATTAATTAATCACTAATTATTAATTACTTTTTAATTAACTAAATTATCCTAAATTACAAATAATTATGAAAATCAACTAGAAAAATGAAAATTAAATTTAGAAAAATCTAAAATATTATAAAACTAATTTTAAAACAGAAAAACTATTTTTCCTACTTTTTAATTAATTATTAATAATTAAAAACTAATTATTTAATTGGTTTAAATTAAACTAAATTATAAAAAATACTAAATGATTAAGGAAAAATCTGAAAAAATTACTAAAAATCTATTATGATCACAGGAGCCTAAGAAAAATTTAAAAACAGATGTTGCTTATAAATAAGCAGAAAATAAGCCAAAATGGCTTAAATAGAAGCTATCACTTTTTATTTTTTTAACTTTTTCTAATTTTTCTTTTTCACAACTAATAAACTACTGATATTAAGTAACTTTTGTAAAGGGACTTGTTATGAAACTCAAGAATAAGCCAAATGTGAGCTTATAACTCACACAGATAAGCTTTCAAAGCTTATTTGTGACTTGACTGTGAGAAGCTTATGACAAGGCTAATCAGCTGAACTTAAGTTGATACTGAGATGCAAGCATTAGGTATGAACACAAAATAAGCCAAAGAAGCTCACTGAATGAGCTTTATGAACCAAAATAAGTAATTAAGCAACTTAGTACCAACAAACAAGCCACAAAGGGGGTATTGCAGGCTTCTGTGGGCCCTACAACAATGACCCAGACCCCAAGGAAAAAATGGAACCTCAAAGCCTGCTAGGAGGGCTTTTCAAATCACCCAAAACCAGGGTAAAAGCTCAATATTTGAGCTTGTGGTGAGCTTGTTAATGTGGGTCAGTGGGCAAAGGTTCAAAATAGTATGAACAATAAGCTAAGTGAGCAAAATAAGCACACGAGTAAATTTAAACACAAGCTTAGTAAAAATCCATCACAAATAACTAATTTCAACTAAAAACAACAAATCCACATGCATGGATCACACAGAAATCAAAATCAACAAGCATGGTTGTCACTGAAGAACCAGCAGCCACAGGAACCAAAAGCAACTTTTAAAGCACAAAATAAGCTAGATAAAAAGCTAACAATGACAAACCAACTGTATACTAAACAAGTCAAGCTAGTAGAATTCACAAAACACCAAGTAGCATGCAAAATACTCAACTAATGGACAAGGTGAGGTGGACTGAATAATGGGTCAATCCTGGTGGTGCAGGGGAAGTCTCATGCCCTGCAGGTCCAAACACAAGCTTGCACACACTCACCAAAAATTCTAAAAATTGTAAAAACTACAGGATTTGGTAGTCTAGGTGGTATACTTCAAGCTCGAAAAGTTTCAGGTTCCTATTCTTACTTGAAAATTCAGGAAAATTATTCCAAAAATTGGAAAAAACTGAGTTCACAGGACTTTTGACTTTTTAGAAATTCATCTAATTTGACTTTTGTGAGATTGGGCTGACTTTGATTGATCAATCAGTGTTTATAAACCCTAAGTCAATCTAAAGCAAGCAAACTATAACAGTTTTAAAGCTAATTTGAGTTTATGCTACTCCAATACATCAACAGTGAATCTGCCAAAGGGTTTTAGGAAGTGATTAGACTTTTTCACAAATAAGTGACCAATCCAAAAGTTCTACTAAGCTAATTGGGACCTAGGTAGCATGTCTAAACAAATTCCAAACATTAATCTCAACAGCAACCCTAAGTAAACAGCTATGCCAAACACCCCTTTAAAAACTGTCTTGGGCTAGTTTTCAAAGCAAGACATGGTTTTGATACTTAAAAACTGACCACTGAGCTTCTAATAAGTTTTAACAAAGTTAAAGAAATCAAAGTGGTTCAGTAAATAGCAATAAACAACAAGCAATACTATGAGGCAAATGAGCAAAATAAAAACAGTGGTGTGCAATTGTGATCCAAATCAAATAAAAACCACAAATAAATACTAATCTAGCTATGACTACAACAAATCAGTTAAACATAAGCTCAATAATTCACTAATTTAAACTGAATAGATAAGAATAGGATAGGTAACCTTGGGCCTTAGCTAAATAAAGGCTCCAACTTAATGGCAACTACAAGCTCCTAGCTTGTTTTACAACAAGCTAGGTATAGTCCTTCTGGCCAATCCATGACAGCCACTTCCATTGCATTCCACATTGTCAAGCTATAGGTATCCTGCACTTGTCTAATTTGATTTTTTGTATATGATTTTTTTTTTTCTTTTTTTCTTACTTAATATCTTTTTTTTTTCTGTGTTTCCTTCTTAATTACTGAGAGCTTATGTGAGGTTATGAAAGATTATGACTACAATAACAAGCTTTGAACAAGATTTAATACAACTCAAAGTAATTTTTGAAACTGATAACTGTGAACTTAGAAATTTAAAAACTAAAATGCTTGCATTGATTACTTAAAAAAATTACAGAGTACACTAGTTAACTGAGTTGGAAATTACATGATTAAAACTACTACTACTTGGCTACTTGCCTCCTCAGGCTTACATTTGATTTCTTATAAATACTAAAAAAATAAAATACTTTGAACCAGGGCCTTTGTCTTCTTCCTTTTCACTTTTGTGCTCTTTGTCTGGTGTGCTTTTGTTGTCTTTGTACCCTTGGAAACATCGCAACCATTGAATTGCTGCTTCCTTCTTCTCACCCAATGATTCCTTTTAAGTACCAATTGCAGTGGGGGACAATTGGTTGTAAATTAGGGTTGACTTAGGGTTTAGTGGAGTAGTAGAGTGGCTGGTAGGAGAGTTGAGGGGGACAAATTTGTTGGGGGTTGCAGGTTATTGGAGGCTGGTTGTGTTTAGTGTCTGTTTATGGCGGCAAGGAGAAAGGGGGGGGGGGGGTGGGGAGTTGACCTTTTGACTCGTTTTTACTAATAAAGGGAATGGTGGGCTTTGGGTGTTTTGGGCTTGGGATATTGGTGGGCTGGGAACTGGATCAGGGGGTGGACAGGTTTGGTTTTGTTTTTGGTTTGGATTGGGTTTTGGTTAATAATATTACAAAGGGGTCCGTTTGGTACCAAGGACCAATTTTGCAACTTGTTGATTTTCAAGGACCAAAATTGCCAACCTGTTAAATTATTCCAAAGGACCAATTTTTGTTACATTCCAATAATATGAGGGCCTTTGTTGTAATTTTCCATTTTAAAACTCCCAAGGACTGATTTTGCCAATTTCCAAACTGCAGGGACCAAAAGTGTAATTTTTCCAAAATTTTCACCTAAGGGTTAAATTTGATAATTTTGACCTTTAAATGCCTTAGGTTGACTTTTCTTTCAAAACAAATGCTCAGGGACTACTTTTGTAAATTTTTGAAAGTTGGGGAACTAAAACTGCCAATTGTGTAAACTTTGTTCATTTTTCATTATTTTTACTCATTTTGCATCTGAAGCGTATAAAATACAATCCCTGGGATATTTTTAGTATTTTGATGCATTTTTGAGCGTTTTCGGATGTTTTGGCAGTTCAAATACGATAAAAATGATGAGTGTTTGAGCACTCATCAATCCCCCACACTAAACTATTGCTAGTCCCTAGCAATCTTTTTGGAAAACTTGATGGATTTGAAACTCTTTACCAAAAGCCATCACTTCTGGAGTAGCCAGATGTATCGATTCAAGTAAGAACTATGGTCCACCTGATAACCATGTGATTTTGAGCAAACCACCAGCTTTCAACGGTTTTGATTTGTCTTTACCAAGAGCCGTTTGCTCCTAGACTAGCCAACTCTTGATGGACCTAGTCAACATCTTGGTGAGCTGATTACCAATTATAGATTTTCTACTGCCTTTACCACAAGCCATAATCTTGCGGGCTAGCCAACTCATTCGCTTTATGGGATATGGCGAGTTGATTTACCATACAATTTTGGGCAAATTGCAAGCCGTCAACGGATTTAATGTATCTTTACCAAGAGCCGTTTGCTCCTGGATTAGCCAATCCCTTTGTCGGTTAGACATGGCAGACTGATTACCACAAAAATTTTGAAATAAAGTGAAAATTTTTTAAAATTTTAGGCCAAAAACGGGGATTCTAGAGGATATAATGTGATAAAATTCGCTAGAATTTTCCCCTCCCCCACACTTAGAATTGAATATTGTCCTCAATATTCAAAGTCCCGGCTATTATGCCGAATCCTTGAACGTAAAAAGATAATATTAGAAACTAACTGTGGGAATATCATTTTTCACTTTTTCACTTTATTTATCTGTACATAAACAGCGGGGGGTTGGCCATTCCCCCACACTTAGGTGGTAGAAAGTAGAAAAAAATCAGAGATACGGGTGAAAACCCGTATTTTTGCTACTATTTTTGTTTATCGAGTCGCTAGCTTGACACGATCCCCGAATTTAATCGTCCTTGGGGAAGGTTTGGAGATCCGGGACAACCATGGATGGTATATCCTCTCCAAAGTAGTGCTTTAAACGATGTCCATTCACTTTGAAACTAGGATCGTCATTTTGAGATAATTCGACGGTGCCGTAAGGATAAACTTTGGCGATAGTGAATGGACCAGTCCAGCGGGTTTTGAGCTTTCCCGAGAAGATCTTGAGTCTAGAGTTGAAAAGAAGGACTCGATCACCAACGTTGAAAACGCGGTTCTTGATTTTTGAGTCGTGAATCTTCTTTGTCTTTTCTTTATAGATCAAAGAGTTCTCGTAAGCTTGATCACGAAGTTCATTTAATTCATTCAGTTGAACTTTCCTGTGATCACCCGCAGTTTTGAGGTCAAAATTGGCATGCTTGAGAGCCCAATAGGCTTTATGCTCAAGCTCGATCGGTAGATGGCACGCTTTCCCGTACACAAGCTTGTATGGAGTACACCCAATGGGTGTTTTATACGCCGTACGGAAAGCCCAGAGTGCATCATATAATTTATCCGACCACGATGCACGATTCTCACCTACAGTTCTTTCCAAAATTCTCTTGATGCCCCGATTGGAAACTTCTACTTGTTCACTCGTTTGAGGGTGGTACGCCGTAGAAAGACGGTGAGTTACATCATACTTTTGCATGACTTTATCAAATTTGTCATTGCAAAAATGCGTACCACGATCGCTAATTATAGCACGTGGAGTTCCAAATCGAGCAAAAAGAGCTTTCAAGAATTTTACAACTACTCGGGCATCATTTGTGGGTAAAGCTTTCGCTTCAACCCATTTTGACAAATAGTCAACAGCCACGAGTATGTACTTATTTCCATGAGATGATGGAAATGGCCCCATAAAGTCGATTCCCCATACGCCAAAGATTTCATAAACTTGTATTGCATTTTGTGGCATTTCATTTTTTTGTGAAATATTTCCGTGACGTTGACAAGCGTCACAGGATTTGACTAATTCCTGGGCATCCTTGTAGATCGTGGGCCAGTAAAAACCGGAATCAAACACCTTTTTGGCGGTGTAGTTTTGATTATGGTGGCCCCCCGTGGGACCAGCATGGCAAGCCTTTAGAATTTCAGTGGCTTCCTGACCATAAACACACCGCCGGATGACTTGATCCGCACAGATTTTAAACAAGTAGGGGTCGTCCCAGAAGTAATGTTTCACATCTTTGAAGAATTTATTCTTCTGTTGGGACGACATCCCTTTCACCACAAAATTACCCGCATGGTAGTTTGTGAAATCGGCAAACCATGGGGTAATAGAATCTCCACGAAAGGCAACCACATTGAGTGTCTCGAGAGGGAAGGTTTCATTAATTTCCTTCTTTTCGAAGACATCTTGGTGGGGGGTTTTCTAATCGGGAGAGATGATCAGCAGCTAGGTTCTCAGCTCCTTTTTTATCACGAATTATGATATCAAATTTATGACACCCCCAAAATTTTACAACGCAGCGGAATACCAATTTGGGTGTCACTTCATAGTTCATAAAAAACAAGTTACATAAAATGACCTAAAAAGAGACGTTTAATAAAATGACACATTCGATTTGATAAATCAAAGTACAAAGGTCCCAACAATTTATATTTAAAACTTAAGTTACAAGAGTTCAAAAATGACTCAATTGCATATTTAAAGAAAATAATTATCGAATGTGAAGAAAACAAGTCCTTCAATGTTTGATATCCACGCGACTCCGATTGCTCCCAATGCTCAACTAGCCAATAATACCTGAGAAAATACATGCTAAAAAGTCAACATAAAGTTGAGTGAATTCATAGAGTTTAATAAGTAAAGAGTGAATACAAGATAATTCAGTTTAAAAGAAGTTGGGCTACGTTGTTATACGCCCATAATTGGTTTATAAATCAGTTGAACACAAGTCTCAAGATTTGGGCCACATTGTTGCACCCATAACATAAACAGTGGGCCCCGTTGTTGCACCCATAAAGAAACATTGAGCCCCGTTGTTGCACCCATAAAGAAACATTGGGCCCCGTTGTTGCACCCATAAAGAAACATTGGGCCCCGTTGTTGCACCCATAAAGAACCATTGGGCCCCGTTGTTGCACCCATAAAGAAACATTAGATACTTGTGTTCATGGTTGTAGTATGTATCACTTCACGAGATTGAAAAATGTATAAAAGTGGGATTATGAACTTATAGTAATATGTAAAATTTTTGAGTACTAATAAAAGTAAAAATCAAGTAGTTAAGCATGTATCTCCCCCCCCCCCCCCAAAGAGTTTATAAAACAATTAAATGAGAAAAGGTGGGGCTATGACTCACCTTAAGAGCAACAAGATCAGAAGTAAAATGGATCTTCGGACGAGTGCGAAGCGTCTAAGCACAACCTAAAAGACGTGACGCAACTTAGAATGATAAAGAAGAGCGATATGAAAAAGTAAATCAAATGATCACGAGATATGTTTCCGAGATAAGCATGGCATTGCACTAAGACTTAACCCAAGATATTTTCACTCTAAGACTGATGTTCGACCAGGTCTTATAGGTAATAAAACACCTACTAAGTTTCATTCCTTAATTCTTGTTTCACCTATTTGTATCTACATGTTTTAGATTTCAAGAGAAGACGTAAAAACCATGTTGCTGAATTTTAGTCAACTCCACACCATCGTATATCTTAACCTATAAAAGATACAAGGATGGGGCTTTTACCCCTGGAAATATACTTAAGTTTAGTTTCCAAAACATTAGGCCATTCAATCAAATCATTTACCAATCAACGGGAAGTGAGTTTTTACTAACTATAACTCCAACCAGAAAGTTCGCTAAAATTTTAACGCTTACGGTTTTGGTCATAAATAATGTTCTATAATAGCTATTATGTTGAAACCAATTGGAGGTGAAAGCTTATATTGTCTAGTATTGAACCATGTTTTAAAACCTAAGCTTAACGTACAAAAATCTGGAGCAAAAACATGTTTTCCAACAGCAGCTCTAGAATTGACATGTTTCCTTAAAACGACCATATCTCACTCATCCGGAGGAGATATCACCCTATCCAATTCTACACATGTACCTTAAACTTATTTCCATAATCCCATCAAATAATATAGACCTTATTAGGACAAAAGTTTTCTACAATTAACCCATATATGCTGTTGATCTGCAGCAGTCCCAACTTTTCCTATGAAACATTAATTTTAACGTATTTCCCAAACCGTGATAGCTATTAAAGTGATTCCACTTGGAGAAGTTAGATTTAGATGTACACTACTGAGATTAGTTTTCCTATCCTGCATTTTAATGTATTTACCTGGAGTATAGCTAGTTTTCTAATCAGTGTTCCAGAATCGCTAGTGTTTCGTAAAATGACCATATCTCCTTCATCCGGAGGAATTGGTTGACCATCCAATTCGCCACATGAAGCTAAGACATATATCTATCTAAAAATGTAATTTCCCAGTAAGCCATAAGCCAAAAATATTGCACACCAATCCGTTTTATCTGCTTATCTAAAACAGTCCCAAAAATCAATTCAAACAATGTTTTTATTCCATCAAAATCCTATGCAATGCCACACTAATCCTCTTATAACATATCTCATACACAAAAACATCAAAAATTAACTTATTTCCAGAATCCATGATCAAAATGCATAGCCAAATTAAAGAAGAAAAATGAAAAATCAAGAGATTAAACTTACAAAATTAGAGAATACTAGTAACTTAAAACACCAAAAACCCCTTTCTTCTTGACTTGATGATTCAAACCAACACAAATGACACCCATACTAACAAAACCTTCACTTCAAATCTCCAAATATGAGATTGGGAACTTGATGAAACAAAACCCTAGCCAATCTTGAAAGAAACACTAAGAAACTCTATGAAAACTTCAAGAAAATCTTCTAAACTTCGAATCAAAACACCATCTTTTGTGAGCACCTTCAAGAGGATGTTGTGGTGAATATTTTATGATCAAAATTTGGCTGAGATGGTGGTGTTGTTGTGGTGATTTCGGCAGCAAAGAGGAGAAGGAGGAGGGAGTTGGATGGTTATGAAGGTTGGTGAGATTTGCATGTAAAGAAAATCTTGAAAATGAAAAAAAATGAGGAGTGTTGGTGTATTAAAGGGAGGGGGTCCGGTTTTGGGGGCTCCAATGGTGTATTTTATTTTATTTCTTTTGTAAAAAAAACATAAGTATCAAATGTAAGATAAATATAAGTGTTGGAGTAGATTATGTAAGGTAATGAGTAGTTTTAAGGGGTTTTAAGTGGTAATTTGGAAAGGTGAAGAGTGGTGAATGACCCAAGATTGAAAAACAAATATAGAGATCAGATTTTAATAATATTGGATTAACAGTTGGTGTATTAGCGTATTTGTGGGGTTTAAAGCAAGCGTATGGTCTTAAAAACGCGAATTACGAAGTACTGGGCGACCTGAAAACATGAATTTTAGAAAAGTGTTATAAAAATATTTTGAAATTGTTATGAAGTGTTAAAATGGCTAATTTTAATATTTCATGAGAGCATTGGGTTTATCGGAGTGTTTAAACGTCGTTAAAAATGGAACCGTGAGGCGAAAACACGTTTGGTGACACCGGTTCTTGATAAAAGTGACGTAAGCTATAAAAATGACACGACAATTATAAAACTCTTTTGTAAACATGAAATAGTTCAAAATTTCATAAAATATGTAAATTATCATAGTCTAGGGTTGGTTCACTTTGTCAAAACCTTAAAACGTAAATTTAAATCGGGTAAAACGTAATGGTGCAAGGTTTACGTAAAAATGGAAAAATTGAAAAGTGACTTTTTAAAATAGGATTGTAAGGAAACAATGATGCATAAAAAGTGTAGAATGGATGTAGTCTAATCTAGATTGAATTAATTGAACGTGTTTTGACGTACACGGATAACTTCCGACAAAATTAATTATTAAAAAAAATTGTTAAATAATAAGAATATTAAAATTAGTGACATGAAATTTTTAAAATGTCACAGCACGTACCCCTTAAGAGAGCGACGTCCCGGCGCTCAATTCTTCTTAATTATATTTGGTCATTTTAAAGATTTTTGGGATGGAAGCATGTATAAAAGCCATGTTGAAACTCGGGTTTATGGTTGTGATTGTAGAATGTCTATTTTCAAACTTTTAGGAATCATTAGTTAAAACGAAGTTTAAATCAGTCATATCCTCAAGACGTGATTAAAATATGATGTATAAAAAGTGTTATTTGAAAGATAGGGCATGGTGTCATTATAATTATTAGTTATGGTTTTTACAAAAGAGGGTGGTTAGAACTGACTCTTTAACTTAAGAAGGTCATTTTGTTAATTTAAACACTTGTGAAATATTTGTACAATTTTTATAAAGATGTATAAAAATTTATAAAAGCCCATGGAGGTGCTTAATACATTTTGTGCTCGGGATTTTGACAAAGTATCAAGATATCAACGAAGATAGAACAATTGATAGAAATCACCTAATGTGTAAGCGATGGTATGAGGGAACGAATTGAATGTCGTGAGGGTCCTTAAAGGAAAGGATTGAATAAAAGTGTTGGTGATAAGACAATAGGAGATAAGAAATTTATCAAGTTGTCAATTCGTGAAAACGGATAATAGTACATTACTATTAGCTTATCAAGCTCGCGGCGGTCGATACAAAATCGGGAAAATCCACATAACAAATTACGAGTCGAGAGGAGTTCATAGCCCAAAGAATGATTCATACGCACGTTATGGCAGATACACATAAGCCCACTCATTCATAACTCGTCACTTACATAAAGAGGCGTCCCAATCCATGTAAGTGATGATCTATGAATTTATGGTTCAGCGGTTTATAATTCCCTTATTCAAATGAAGAAGCATCCCAATTCATTTCAATAAGACGATTATAAATCATCCTACTTAAGTATGTCCATCACAAAACAAAATACATAACAAGATTAAGTGCTACAATAAATAAAAGGATGTCTACTTAATGACATGATTCATCAAAAACATAAGAAGAAGTAACGAGAATAATAACATGACATTAGTCAATCGCATTTCCAAGGTAAGTGCCAAAGGATGGCATGATCCAAGATGACAAGTTAAGGTCGTACTCCCATCAATTGAAAGATTTCAAAATAATGGATAACGAAAACAACATACGTGATTCAAAGGCATAAGAAGAATGTTCACACTGGGAGTTGAACAATAAAATTACTAGTGGAATTGACAAAGTACACCGAATGTCAATATCATCAAAAGGAAATAAAGTAAAGTAGCGAAAATGTTTCGGAGATCACCGAATCGTTCATAAAAGGTTAAAGTAAACGAACTCATTAATACATATTATAATACTATACACATGCGTAAGAATTTGAGAAGAGAGTAACACATATATGTACGGGTATCCTTATACAATACTAGTATCGACGTTCGAGGGAGAAAATAAGAAAACAGAAAGTACGCGATAATCGGAGTGGTCAGCGTATAAATAACCGACCGATATAAAGTAAATAGTATGACACCATAAGATAGAAGTGAAAGAGTGAATCATGACTAAGGGATATACTCAATAATCATATAATAGAAGTATAGATGCAAAATAAAGCATATAAGTTACCTGGGAGCAAGCGTACGCGGATATCGAACAACGGTGAAAGACTTTAAAAAAAATTCGAAAATCAGTTATAGTTTAGGTTTTGAAAACGACCTAATTCGCTATAACTAATGCTCTGATGCCATTCTATGACACCCCCAAAATTTTACAACGCAGCGGAATACCAATTTGGGTGTCACTTCATAGTTCATAAAAAACAAGTTACATAAAACGACCTCAAAAGAGACGTTTAATAAAATGACATATTCGATTTGATAAATCAGAGTACAAAGGTCCCAACAATTTATATTTAAAACTTAAGTTACAAGAGTCCAAAAATGACTCAATTGCATATTTAAAGAAAATAATTATCGAATGTGAAGAAAACAAGTCCTTCAATGTTTGATATCCACGCGACTCCGATTGCTCCCAATGCTCAACTAGCCAATAATACCTGAGAAAATACATGCTAAAAAGTCAACATAAAGTTGAGTGAATTCATAGAGTTTAATAAGTAAAGAGTGAATACAAGATAATTCAGTTTAAAAGAAGTTGAGCTACGTTGTTATACGCCCGTAATTGGTTTATAAATCAGTTGAACACAAGTCTCAAGATTTGGGCCACGTTGTTGCACCCATAACATAAACAGTGGGCCCCGTTGTTGCACCCATAAAGAAACATTGAGCCCCGTTGTTGCACCCATAAAGAAACATTGGGCCCCGTTGTTGCACCCATAAAGAACCATTGGGCCCCGTTGTTGCACCCATAAAGAAACATTAGATACTTGTGTTCATGGTTGTAGTATGTATCACTTCACGAGATTGAAAAATGTATAAAAGTGGGATTATGAACTTATAGTAATATGTAAAAATTTTGAGTACTAATGAAAGTAAAAATCAAGTAGTTAAGCATGTATCTCCCCCCAAAGTGTTTATAAAACAATTAAATGAGAAAAGGTGGGGCTATGACTCACCTTAAGAGCAACAAGATCAGAAGTAAAATGGATCTTCGGACGAGTGCGAAGCGTCTAAACACAACTTAAAAGACGTGACACAACTTAGAATGATAAAGAAGAGCGATATGAAAAAGTAAATCAAATGATCACGAGATACGTTTCCGAGATAAGCATGGCATTGCACTAAGACTTAACCCAAGATATTTTCACTCTAAAACTGATGTTCGACCAGGTCTTATAGGTAATAAAACACCTACTATGTTTCATTCCTTAATTCTTGTTTCACCTATTTGTATCTACATGTTTTAGATTTCAAGACAAGACGTAAAAACCATGTTGCTGAATTTTAGTCAACTCCACACCATCGTATCTCTTAACCTATAAAAGATCCAAGGATGGGGCTTTCACCCCTGGAAATATACTTAAGTTTAGTTTCCAAAACATTAGGCCATTCAATCAAATCATTTACCAATCAACGGGAAGTGAGTTTTTAATAACTATAACTCCAACCAGAAAGTTCGCTGAAATTTTAACGCTTACGGTTTTGGTCATAAATAATGTTCTATAATAGCTATTAAGTTGAAACCAATTGGAGGTGAAAGCTTATATTGTCTAGTATTGAACCATGTTTTAAAACCTAAGCTTAATGTATAAAAATCTGGAGCAAAAACATGTTTTCCAACAGCAGCTTTAGAATTGACATGTTTCCATAAAACGACCATATCTCACTCATCCGGAGGAGATATCACCCTATCCAATTCTACACATGTACCTTAAACTTATTTCCATAATCCCATCAAATAATATAGACCTTCTTAGGACAAAAGTTTTCTACAATTAACCCATATATGCTGTTGATCTGCAGCAGTCCCAACTTTTCCTATGAAACATTAATTTTAACGTATTTCCCAAACCGTGATAGCTATTAAAGTGATTCCACTTGGAGAAGTTAGATTTAGATGTACACTACTGAGATTAGTTTTCCTATCCTGCATTTTAATGTATTTACCTGGAGTATAGCTAGTTTTCTAATCAGTGTTCCAGAATCGCTAGTGTTTCGTAAAATGACCATATCTCCTTCATCCGGAGGAATTGGTTGACCATCCAATTCGCCACATGAAGCTAAGACATATATCTATCTAAAAATGTAATTTCCCAGCAAGCCATAAGCCAAAAATATTGCACACCAATCTGTTTTATCTGCTTATCTAAAACAGTCCCAAAAATCAATTCAAACAATGTTTTTATTCCATCAAAATCCTATGCAATGCCACACTAATCCTCTTATAACATATCTCATACACAAAAACATCAAAAATTAACTTATTTCCAGAATCCATGATCAAAATGCATAGCCAAATTAAAGAAGAAAAATGAAAAATCAAGAGATTAAACTTACAAAATTAGAGAATACTAGTAACTTAAAACACCAAAAACCCCTTTCTTCTTGACTTGATGATTCAAACCAACACAAATGACACCCATACTAACAAAACCTTCACTTCAAATCTCCAAATATGAGATTGGGAACTTGATGAAACAAAACCCTAGCCAATCTTGAAAGAAACACCAAGAAACTCTATGAAAACTTCAAGAAAATCTTCTAAACTTCGAATCAAAACACCATCTTTTGTGAGCACCTTCAAGAGGATGTTGTGGTGAATATTTTATGATCAAAATTTGGCTGAGATGGTGGTGTTGTTGTGGTGATTTCGGCAGCAAAGAGGAGAAGGAGGAGGGAGTTGGATGGTTATGAAGGTTGGTGAGATTTGCATGTAAAGAAAATCTTGAAAATGAAAAAAAATGAGGAGTGTTGGTGTATTAAAGGGAGGGGGTCCAGTTTTGGGGGCTCCAATGGTGTATTTTATTTTATTTCTTTTGTAAAAAAAAACATAAGTATCAAATGTAAGATAAATATAAGTGTTGGAGTAGATTATGTAAGGTAATAAGTAGTTTTAAGGGGTTTTAAGTGGTAATTTGGAAAGGTGAAGAGTGGTGAATGACCCAAGATTGAAAAACAAATATAGAGATCATATTTTAATAATATTGGATTAACAGTTGGTGTATTAGCGTATTTGTGGGGTTTAAAGCAAGCGTATGGTCTTAAAAACGCGAATTACGAAGTACTGGGCGACCTGAAAACATGAATTTTAGAAAAGTGTTATAAAAATATTTTGAAATTGTTATGAAGTGTTAAAATGGCTAATTTTAATATTTCATGGGAGCATTGTGTTTATCGGAGTGTTTAAACGTCGTTAAAAATGGAACCGTGAGTCGAAAACACGTTTGGTGACACCGGTTCTTGATAAAAGTGACGTAAGCTATAAAAATGACACGACAATTATAAAACTCTTTTGTAAACATGAAATAGTTCAAAAATTCATAAAATATGTAAATTATCATAGTCTAGGGTTGGTTCACTTTGTCAAAACCTTAAAACGTAAATTTAAATCGGGTAAAACGTAATGGTGCAAGGTTTACGTAAAAATGGAAAAATTGAAAAGTGACTTTTTAAAATAGGATTGTAAGGAAACAATGATGCATAAAAAGTGTAGAATGGACGTAGTCTAATCTAGATTGAATTAATTGAACGTGCTTTGACGTACATGGATAACTTCCGACAAAATTAATTATTAAAAAAAATTGTTAAATAATAAGAATATTAAAATTAGTGACATGAAATTTTTGAAATGTCACAAAATTCCTATAGGAGAAGAACCCAACGGAGTAGTCTCGGCTTTGCATCTTGTTTTGCAAAGAGGTACTTCAAAGCCGAGTGATCCGTATTCACTATGCTTTTGGTCAGTATCAAGTATGGCCGGAATTTTTCAAAAGCATACACCACAGCTAATAATTCTTTTTCAGTGGTGGTGTAATGACTTTGAGCCTCGGTCATTGTCTTGCTTGCATAGTGTATAGGCTGAAAGTGTTTTGTTTTGTGTTGCCCCAAGACTGCCCCAATTGCATAATCACTCACATCACACATGAGCTCGAAGGGCAAGTCCCAATCAGGGGCAACAAGAATCGGTGCCTCAGTAAGCTTTTTCTTTAATGTTTCAAAAGCTTCGATGCACTCGGGTGAGAAGATAAAAGGAGCATCCTTCTCGAGGAGATGGGTCATAGGCCGGGCGATTTTAGAAAAATCTTGAATAAGCCTACGGTAAAAACCGGCATGACCCAAAAAGCTCCTAACACCTTTGACGGTAGTGGGATGAGGTAATTTTGCAATGACATCAACTTTGGCTTTGTCAACCTCAATCCCACTCTTTGAAATTTTATGGCCGAGGACAATGCCCTCTTTGACCATAAAGTGACTCTTCTCCCAATTTAGACATAACCTTGTGTCTTCACAACGTTTAAGCATGTTGTCTAAATGGGAGAGACATGTTTGGAATGAATCCCCAATGACCGAAAAATCGTCCATGAAGACCTCCATAGTTTTCCCGATCATGTCGGAAAATATGGCCATCATACATCTCTGAAACGTGCCCGGAGCATTACATAAACCAAATGGCATACGTTTATACGCAAATGTTCCATAGGGGCACGTGAAAGTGGTCTTTTCTTGATCTTGCGGATCAATGGGAATCTGAAAGTAACCCAAGAAACCATCGAGGAAGCAAAAGTACACATTCCTCGCTAATCTCTCGAGCATCTGATCCATAAAGGGCCGAGGAAAATGATCTTTGCGGGTGGCGTCATTTAACTTGCGATAATCAATACAAATACGCCACCCCGTAACCAAACGAGTTGGAATCAACTCATTTTCCTCATTTGTGACAACAGTAATGCCACCCTTTTTTGGAACGCAGTGAATTGGGCTAACCCAAGGACTGTCCGAGATAGGGTAAATCAATACGGCATCAAGAAGTTTTAAAACTTCTTGTTTGATCACCTCATGAATTTTTGGATTCACCCTTCTTTGTTGTTGGACTGCCGGTTTGAAGTCATCCTCCATTAAAATCTTGTGGGTACAAAATTCAGGGTCAATGCCCTTTATGTCGGAGAGTCGCCAAGCAATTGCTTCTTTATGTGACTTCAAAACCTTTATTAGAGTAGCCTTTTCCTCAACACTTAAATCTTTGGCAATTATGACGGGTAATTTATCATCACCCTCCAGAAATGCATATTCAAGATGAGGCGGCAAGTCCTTAAGCTCGACCTCAGGAAAATCATCAGTTTCCTCAACATATTTGATTTCCTGATTATGAAGTTGTTGTGGTAGAACGGGAAGAGGAGAGGGATCTTCGTTTAACAATTTCTCAAGGAGAAGAATATCCCTCTCGGGGTCAATCTCTTGGTTATCGATTCCATCGGGAATTGAATCACTTTTAAGAAAGGACTCAATCTCTTCTAAGATGAAGTCACTTCCCTCAAACGGAGTGAGGGATGGAGAAGAATTGGCAATGACAGGATGAGAAGATGGAGTGAAATTTTCACTCGTAGAATCATCAACGAAACCTAAAACCTCTTGAGCGTACTCCTCAGCCGCAACATCGATGACATCTATCCGGTTTACCGATTCAGAGTCATAATTGGAGGAGTACCTTGATGTTTGATCAAGGTTGAAGGTGATTGCTTTAGTTCCAACACGCAATGTGATCTCATGCTCAAATACATCGATAAGAGCACGCCCAGTTCTAAGGAATCCCCTTCCAAGAATGAGAGGGACCCTTGAATCAGCATCAAAGTCAACAATCACAAAATCTGCTGGAAAATGGAACTTTCCCACTTTAACGAATACGTCCTCGGCTATGCCAAGTGGACGAGATATTGAACGATCGGCAAGCTCTAAAGTCATGCATGTGGGAGTAAGTTCGGGAAGAGATAATTTCTTCCACACAGAATATGGCATCAGGTTAATGCTAGCACCTAGATCGGCCAAGGCGAAGCATTCAACCATACCCGGAAAAATACAAGGAATGAGAAATTTTCCGGGGTCTCCAAGCTTTTCGGGAAGCTTTTTCAAGAGCACTGCTGAGCAGTGCTCATTCAAAGGAGTTCTAGCCATCTCAAAGAGTTTTTCCTTATTACTTAACAGATTCTTGATTGTTGATGCAAACTTGGGCATCAAGAGAATAGCATCCGCGAAGCTAATGTCGAAATGCAAATCTTGAAAGATTTGGAAAAATTTATCCATTTGTTGACTAGCTTTTTCGCGGAGCTTTTGTTCATTAAGACGTGATGGGTAAGGAATAGAAGTTTTGGATTTAGGGTTGTCCACTGGAGTTTCAGGTGGTTCAAAGACAACTCCAGGCTTACATCTGGTTTTTGGAATAACCTGAGGTTGGACGTGTGCGGTACTTTGTGAGCTAGGAGTTTGCACCTTATCCATTCTCACATCAGGTTCACGTTCCACTACCTTTGGAGGAGAGAAAGAAGAGGTAGTAGGAATCACGGGTTCATCATAAGAAGCACCACTTCTAGTTGTGATCGCCTTAGCATCGCCCCTCGGGTTAGCGATCGTGTTGCTCGGAAGTGTTCCTGAGCCCGAGGGTCGTTCATTTAAAGACTTCTTAATTTCAGAAATCTGGCTAACCAACAACTTGTTCATTTCTTCTTGGGACTTCATGAATTGTTTTAACAACTCGTCAGATGAAGGCCCAGTTGGAACAATGGCTTGATTTTGGTTATTAAAATTTTGAGCACGATTGTTCTGATTGGGGCCTTGATTTTGAAAATTACCCTGATTAGGGTTGTTGTTTCCATGAAAATACCCGGGGTTGAAATTACCCCGACCTTGGTTTCTATTAAAGTTTCCTTGATTTTGATGTTGGAAACCTTGATTTTGGAAACCTTGGTTTTGATTCTGAAAACCATGACCTTGATTGAAGTTACCTTGGTTTTGAAAACCTTGGTTTCCTCTATTTTGATTCTGGCCACAGTTTTGGACATTTTGGTTTTGATTAAAATCGGGAGGTCCAGGATAATGATTAGGACGGTAGTTCGGGTCCATAGGAGGACGGTATTGATTGCCTTCTTAATTAGATGACCCGACTACAGCATGAGCTTCAAACGGAGAACCATCAGTAGCTGTGTAATTGTAGTAAGCATGCGGCCCACCACAAGTGACACAGACTTCCACTTTTTTAACCTCAGCAGGTGGAGGATGTTGTGGAAATGAGACTTTCTTTTGCTGGGCGAGAACCAAAGCTTGAATAGCCTCAGTAAGCTTGTCTATCTTAGCATCAGTGCTAGACTGACTCGAAGGAGATGAAGTGGAAGGACCCGCACTAATTTGTGAAACAACCGGCTTGCTTCATGTAGAGCGGACCTTAGACTTGTTCTCGATGATTGCTAAGGCTTCTTTGGTGGTTCTACTCAAAAAGTTACCTCTCGCGGAGGCATTGAGAGAATCCTGATCAACTTGGCTCACGCCATTGTAGAAAGTATCGAGTTGCATCAACTCGGAGAAACCATGATGTGGAATCTTGCGAAGTAATTCTTTGAAACGGTCCCACGCTTCACCAAATGATTCATCATATTTCTGAGTGAACTTGGTGATCTCGTTTTTAAGACTCGTGGTCTTAGAAGGTGGGAAGAATTCATTCACAAACTTTTTTACCAAGTCTTCCCATGTCTCAATAGATCCAGGGGGTTGTTTCTCAAGCCAAATCCGGGCTTGACCCTCGAGGGAGAATGGGAAGAGAAGAAGCTTGATTACTTCACACGGGACATTTTTGTACTTGATGGTTGATGTGATTTTATTGAACCATCGAATATGAGCATGAGGATCGTCCATCTCAAAACCGTAGAATTGACTTGAGGTTACAAGATTAAGTAACCCGGTTTTGAGCTCAAAACTATCAGCCACGATGGCTGGGACAACAATAGCGTCTCCGTAACCCTCGATGGGTGCTTGGAGAAGCTCACACATGGGGCGGTCTTCCGCCATGGTGACAGCTGAAGTGGAAACAGTACGGATCTCAGACCCGACTGTTGGTGCTGAACGTCTACGAGGTCTTCTAGGTTTTCGTACAAGCTCACGTAATGGGCTAGTAGACCTAGAAGAGCGAGTGCGCATGCACTAGGAACAAAAACCAATTAAAACAAAGTCGAGGCAAAATCACAGTGAACTTAAACCAATAATCACAAGTAAGTGGCTTCTTTAAGAAAGGTACACCACATACAGGGATACAAAGGCAAGTTTTAATCTTTTGTTTGGGAACTTATTATGTTCACACCCCCAGTTAGTAGGTGTTCTGTCTTGGTTTGCAACGGTTTATTTTTATGTAATTATTATTCACAAGAAAAGACGAATGTTTTTGGGTTTTTGTGTATGGGTGAAAAAACTTTTGGACAATATTTTTGGTATCGTTTCGTTTACCAAAATCGTATTTCTTTAATAATCACCTTAAAAGAAACGCGATATAGAAAACGTAACGATCTGTTTTGTTTGTTTTTTATTTTTTTTGGTGTTGTTAACACTATAGGAAAAGTGTTAATGACGTTTTTGTTTTATGATTAAGATTTACAAAAAGTGGTGGATTTTATACAATGATGTGTGAAAAATCACTAATCTTTAAAGAATGTGTGCAGATACGCAGCAGCCTCCCCGGCAGCGGCGCTAAATTTTGATTGGTTCCGAACGGTCAACTAAATTGACCAGGTGATGGTCAACCAAGTCAAACGTCAAAAACCAACTAACCAAGGAGTTTAGGGAATCCCCGGGTCGTTATGTCCCGACGAGGCGTGCAATTGTATTTGTGAACGTTTTAAAGGATCGGGTGATTAATCAGGAAGGTCAGGAATTTGATTATTATGGTTATACTACGAGATAATGATGGAAAATGACTTAAAACACTTTATTAACAATTACTGATGATCAGATAACTTAAAAACGTAAGTTAAACTTAAAACGCGCGTTTGGATTTAAAATAAACGCGAACGCGCAAATAAAAAAGTGAAACGGGAGTAAACAAAGTCCTACGAACGTGAAAATTATATTTTTACAATCCTAATGATGTAAGAAAATTTTTAGAAAATTAATATTATTTTTACAACTATTTAATTAATTACTATTAATTAATCATTAATTATTAATTACTTTTTAATTAACTAAATTATCCTAAATTACAAATAATTATGAAAATCAACTAGAAAAATGAAAATTAAATTTAGAAAAATCTAAAATATTATAAAACTAATTTTAAAACAGAAAAACTATTTTTCCTACTCTTTAATTAATTATTAATAATTAAAAACTAATTATTTAATTGGTTTAAATTAAACTAAATTATAAAAAATACTAAATGATTAAGGAAAAATCTGAAAAAATTACTAAAAATCTATTATGATCACAGGAGCCTAAGAAAAATTTAAAAACAGATGTTGCTTATAAATAAGCCGAAAATAAGCCAAAATGGCTTAAATAGAAGCAATCACTTTTTATTTTTTTTAACTTTTTCTAATTTTTCTTTTTCACAACTAATAAACTACTGATATTAAGTAACTTTTGTAAAGGGACTTGTTATGAAACTCAAGAATAAGACAAATGTGAGCTTATAACTCACACAGATAAGCTTTCAAAGCTTATTTGTGACTTGACTATGAGAAGCTTATGACATGGCTAATCAGCTGAACTTAAGTTGATATTGAGATGCAAGCATTAGGTATGAACACAAAATAAGCCAAAGAAGCTCACTGAATGAGCTTTATGAACCAAAATAAGCAATTAAGCAACTTAGTACCAACAAACAAGCCACAAAGGGGGTATTGCAGGCTTCTGTAGGCCCTACAGCAATGACCCAGACCCCAAGGAAAAAATGGAACCTCAAAGCCTGCTAGGAGGGCTTTTCAAATCACCCAAAACCAGGGTAAAAGCTCAAGATTTGTGCTTGTGGTGAGCTTGTTAATGTGGGTCAGTGGGCAAAGGTTCAAAATAGTATGAACAATAAGCTAAGTGAGCAAAATAAGCACAAGAGTAAATTTAAACACAAGCTTAGTAAAAATCCATCACAAATAAATAATTTCAACTAAAAACAACAAATCCACATGCATGGATCACACAGAAATCAAAATCAACAGGCATGGTTGTCACTGAAGAACCAGCAGCCACAGGAACCAAAAGCAATTTTTAAAGCACAAAATACGCTAGATAAAAAGCTAACAATGACAAACCAACTGTATACTAAACAAGTCAAGCTAGTAGACTTCACAAAACACCAAATAGCATGCAAAATACTCAACTAATGGACAAGGTGAGTTGGACTGAATAATGGGTCAATCCTGGTGGTGCAGGGGAAGTTTCATGCCCTGCAGGTCCAAATACAAGCTTGCACACACTCACCAAAAATTCTAAAAATTGTAACAACTACAGGATTTGGTAGTCTAGGTGGTAGACTTCAAGCTCGAAAAGTTTCAGGTTCCAATTCTCACTTGAAAATTCAGGAAAATTATTCCAAAAATTGGAAAAAACTGAGTTCACAGGACTTTTGACTTTTTAGAAATTCATCTAATTTGATTTTTGTGAGATCGGGCTAACTTTGATTGATCAATCAGTGTTTATAAACCCAAAGTCAATCTAAAGCAAGCAAACTATAACACTTTTATAGCTATTTTGAGCTTATGCTACTCCAATACATCAACAGTGAATCTGCCAAAGGGTTTTAGGAAGTGATTAGACTTTTTCACAAATAAGTGACTAATCCAAAAGTTCTACTAAGCTAATTGGGACCTAGGTATCATGTCTAAACAAATTCCAACATTAATCTCAACAGCAACCCTGAGTAAACAGCTATACCAAACACCCATTTAAAAACTGTCTTGGGCTAGTTTTCAAAGCAAGACATGGTTCAGTAAATAAGTTTTATCAAAGTTAAAGAAATCAAAATGGTTTTATCAAAGTTAAAGAAATCAAAATGGTTCAGTAAATAGCAATAAACAACAAGCAATACTATGAGGCAAATGAGCTAAATAAAACAGTGGTGTGAAATTGTGATCCAAATCAAATAAAAACCACAAATAAATACTAATCTAGCTATGACTACAACAAATCAGTTAAACACAAGCTCAATAATTCGCTAATTTAAACTGAATAGATAAGAACAGGATAAGTAACCTTGGGCCTTAGCTAAACAAAGGCTCCAACTTAATGGCAGCTACAAGCTCCTAGCTTGTTTTACAACAAGCTAGGTATAGTCCTTCTGGCCAATCCATGACAGCCACTTCCATTGCATTCCACATTGTCAAGCTATAGGTATCCTGCACTTGTCTAATTTGATTTTTTGTATATGAATTTTTTTTTCTTATTTTCTTACTTAATATATATATATATATATATATATATATATATATATATATATATATATATATATATATATATATATATATATATATATATATATATATATATATATATTTTTTTTTTTTTTTCTGTGTTTCCTTCTTAATTACTGAGAGCTTATGTGAGGTTATGAAAGATTATGACTACAATAACAAGCTTTGAACAAGATTTAATGCAACTCAAAGTAATTTTTGAAACTGATAACTGTGAACTTAGAAATTTAAAAACTAAAATGCTTGCATTGATTACTTAAAAAAATTACAGAGTACACTAGTTAACTGAGTTGGAAATTACATGAACAAAACTACTACTACTTGACTACTTGCCTCCTCAGGCTTACATTTGATTTCTTATAAATACTAAAAAAATAAAATACTTTGAACCAGGGCCTTTGTCTTCTTCCTTTTCACTTTTGTGCTCTTTGTCTGGTGTGCTTTTGTTGTCTTTGTACCCTTGGAAACATCCCAACCATTGAATTGCTGCTTCCTTCATCTCACCCATTGATTCCTTTTAAGTACCAATTGCAGTGGGGGACAATTGGTTGTAAATTAGGGTTGACTTATGGTTTAGTGGAGTAGTAGAGTGGCTGGTAGGAGAGGGGAGGGGGACAAATTTGTTGTGGGTTGCAGGTTATTGGAGGCTAGTTGTGTTTGGTGTCTGGTTATGGCGGCAAGGAGAAAGGGGGGGGGGGGGGGTGGGGAGTTGACCTTTTGACCCATTTTTACTAATAAAGGGAATGGTGGGCTTTGGGTGTTTTGGGCTTGGGATATTGGTGGGCTGGGAACTGGATCAAGGGGTGGACAGGTTTGGTTTTGGTTTAGGTTTGGATTGGGTTTTGGTTAATAATATTACAAAGGGGTCCGTTTGGTACCAAAGACCAATTTTGCAACTTGTTGATTTTCAAGGACCAAAATTGCCAACCTGTTAAATTATTCCAAAGGACCAAATTTTGTTACATTCCAATAATATGAGGGCCTTTGTTGTAATTTTCCATTTTAAAACTCCCAGGGACTGATTTTGCCAATTTCCAAACTGCAGGGACCAAAAGTGTAATTTTTCCAAAACTTTCACCTAAGGGTTAAATTTGATAATTTTGACCTTTAAATGCCTTAGGTTGACTTTTCTTTCAAAACAAATGCTCAGGGACTAGTTTTATAAATTTTTGAAAGTTGGGGGACTAAAACTGCCAATTGTGTAAACTTTGTTCTCTTTTCATTATTTTAACTCATTTTGCATCTGAAGCGTTGAAAATACAATCCCTGGGATATTTTTAGTATTTTGATGCATTTTTGAGCGTTTTCGGATGTTTTGACAGTTCAAATACGATAAAAATGATGAGTGTTTGAGCACTCATCAGTCACCTGCAATATAAATTAAGAAATACAATGGTGTTATCATTAGAAAATGAAATTGTTAACAACATAAAAAATGGCTTACATCTGAGTCTAATGGCAGTTTCTTTCTGCAAAAAAAATTATGGGAAATGTAAGAAACTAAGGCACTAATAACGCTGCATAGTATAAGATCTGCCAACCATGAAACAGTAAAAATATACATGGGTTGGCTTTGGTGACTGAGATGGAGCATACCCATGCCACGAAAATGAAGCGTGCCAGAAAATCCAGCTGAGGGAATTTTTAGCCAGGCATCCCATGTATCATCCTCACCCGTGAAAATAACATGTAGCCCCTGAAAGAAACCAGTAAAGTGATTAATGATAACATAAAAGACGACAACATTAGATGTCCCAAATATAAGTTTAGCCTAAAAAACAAACATACGGGTTGCATATCAACTCGGGCAACAAATAATATACAATTGGTTGCAATTTTTTGCAGTGCCAAACGTGGAATGAATAAATGTCAAACACATTACCAAGCAAGTAAATCACTAACATTTGGTACAAATGAAACAGTTTCACAAAAAGCAACCATATTTAGTTAATTTCCTATATAACAGATGTTATGTTAATCTTTTGATAGATAACTTACGCAACTGCGATAAGCAAACTCCAACTGTTCAGCAACATCCTCCCGGAGTGGAAACCAATCAAGACTCCCTTTACGAGCAAAACAATAGCCTCTTAGAACACGTCTTGATTATAAATTCGTGTGGTGGTAATCGTTGCAGGTAGACTTATTAAGACGAAATAGTTTTCCTGTTTATTGGAATGGAGACAATCGACATTCCATTAAACATGAAATCTATTTAGTCTTAATAAGTCTACCTGCAACGATTACCACCACACGAATTTATAATCAAAAACATGTTTTAGGCTAGTTTTAATCCACGAAAATCAATATAAATCATTTTATATTCGATTACACATTTAAGAAAATATAAATTAAATATGTGTTTGAGCATACCCATGAACAGAGTAGGATAGATGAGATGAGGGTGATGGTGGCTCGACTGTGATGGTAGTGGATGTGGTGGTTATCTCGAGCCAAACAACCGAAGCAAAAAAAGTCTCCCATACAGTTCCCTTGTCTTGATGACGGTGATGGCGTGGAGGAGCGATGGTTGGTGGAACCACGACGAGATAAGGCGGTGAAGTTTGGCGGTGGTGTGAGTCAGTTCTAGAGAGAAGGAGAATAGATGAATAGATATAAGATAGATCTGACTAAGCTAGTAGTGTTAATGTTTTGATTTTGGGTTAAAAAGGGGCGCCATATGAGCGAAGCGGGAGATTGAAATTTTAGGGAAAATTAAGGGGCGGGATCTTGAGTGCTATATTAAAAATTTGGAGATTCAAAGCCTATCAAATGAGATCGAAATGTTTAATGAGTTGAGCTCAACCTTATATAAGTTCGACTCGAGTTATTGTTGAGTTCTCGAGCTTGTAAGTGATATAAAATATGTGTTTTTTTTAATATGTAAGTTTACTAAGTGTAAATACTTATTTATGAATGTATCAAGCTTTTCAAGCTGAAGTCGAACCAAATTCAATTCTTAGGTTATATTTCAAATTTAATTTTTGTAATAAAACACATCTTTACAGATAAATCGAGCTTTTCGAGTTTAGCTCAATCCGAGTTCAAACTTTCTCGATCCCGGATAACATATGATCGGGAAGGTCCCTGGATACTTGCTTCTTAGTGTCTGTGACAAATGGTATACACCTACCAAGCCGGTGCAACCCATGCATGACCAGTGATAATGGCTAATTCACATGGGGTCATGGGTCATATGCATTAGGTTATCACTAGTCACATTAATTAATTAATGGGTATTTGACATCGATCATATGGGTCGTATGCATTGGGTGGATAGTTGCTTAGAGTGTCATGTTACGACACATCTATGACTGTTGACAATTGGTAATTAACATGGGTCATGGGTCGTGTGCATTGGGTTAGAATGGCTTTTAGTGTAATGGAAACCATGCATTACCGGTGATAATGGCTAATTCACATGGGTCATGGGTCATGTGCATTAGGTTATCACTGGTCACATTCATTAATTAATGGGTATTTGACATCGATCATATGGGTCATATGCATTAGGTGAATAGTTGCTTAGAGTGTCATGTTATGACACATCCATGACTGTTGACAATTGGTAATTAACATGGGTCATGGGTCATGTGCATTGGGTTATAGTGGCTTTTAGTGTAATGGAAACCATGCATTACCGGTGATAATGACTAATTCACATGGGTCATGTGCATTAGGTTATCACTGGTCACATTCATCAATTAATGGGTATTTGACATCGATCATATGGCTCATATGCATTGGGTGGATAGTTGCTTAGAGTGTCATGTTACGACACATCCATGACTGTTGACAATTGGTAATTAATATGGGTCATGGGTCATCTGCATTGGGTTGTAGTGGCTTTTAGTGTAATGGAAAGCATGCATTACCGGTGATAATGGCTAATTCACATGGGTCATGGGTCATGTGCATTAGGTTATCACTGGTCACATTCATTAATTAATGGGTATTTGACATCGATCATATGGGTCATATGCATTGGGTGGATAGTTGCTTAGAGTGTCATGTTACGACACATCCATGACTGTTGACAATTGGTAATTAACATGGGTAATGGGTCATCTGTATTGGGTTGTAGTGGCTTATAGTGTCATGTTATCAACCAATACATTCCTGGTGATTGACAATATAATGGGTAATTAACATGGGTCATGGGTCATGTGCATTGGGTTGTAGTCGCTTATAGTGTAATGGAAACCATGCATGACTGGTGATAATGGCTAATTCATATGGGCGACTTTTTAAATACAAAATACACTAAAGGCCAGGTGCGCTTGGTTCAAACTTGGGAAAGGGAAAGGGAAAGTGTAAGCTAATGGTCGGGAAAGGGAAATGTAAAGAAGATCAATCCCCCCAATTTATTTGGTAATGATCCATTACCCACTATTGGGTAATGGGTTATTGCATTATGCTTTGCCAAGCATATTTTTTCACTACCTTTCCCATTCTTCACCCCCTATAACCCCCTACCAAGCATCAGAGGTGTTCAAAAAACCCGAGAAACTGACAAACTAAGCATTCGGTTTTGGTTTTTACTTTTAGATATCCGTGGTTAACCGAACCGAACCGTATATAATATAAATAAATTACCCGCCCCGCGATGGATAGTTAAAATCTTCCAACTAACCGAACCGAGCCGAACCGAACCGAACCGCCCCGTGAACACCCCTACCAAGAGCATCAAACACACTTCACTTTTAAACTTCTACAGTAATATATATATATATATATATATATATATATATATATATATATATATATATATATATATATATATATATATATATATATATATATATATATATATATATATATATATATATATGATACAAACTTATCAAACACACTTCACACATTTCCATAATCCTCTCTTTCTCTCTCACACTCACAGTTACAACTCACTCGGATCTAGGTTTTGATCCAAAATCTCAAAAAGCTGATAAGATCACAAATGAATATAATCCAAATACCCCCTTAGAGCTATTTATTCTTAGGCTTAGGTTGATTATCTGTTATAAGAATTGCGTTGCATTTGTATTGATAGAATAAGGAAGAACATGCTGTGTTGTTTTTGCGAATAGTTAGAGCAAAAGAGATATTAAGGTTTGCTTGGATTAGCTTATTTTATCTTAGGATTAGGTTGACTATCTGTTATAAGAATTATGTTGCATTTGTATTGAGAGAATAAGGAAGAAAAGTGGTGGATGTGTGTGCGAATATTTAGGCTAAAACATCCAAGTATCAAAGATGGAAGAGGTATCAATGATGGGTGGATAGACACCACTTTCAAGTATGAACATAAACTTGTTCTGGTGTTGTCCATCCATTATTGATTCATCTTTGCTCTTTGTCAAAATACAGAAATAATTATCAAGTATAATTTGTATTGATAGAATAAGGAAAAACATGTTGTGTTGTTTTTGCGAATAATTAGAGCAAAAGAGATATTAAGGTTTGCTTGGATTAGCTTATTTTATCTTAGGATTAGGTTGAAGTACAATAAACATATCAAGAACTTAAAGAGTTTTTTCATGTATTTAGTTACAATGAAAATATTTTCATTGCATTGTTGATATAAATTTAATATGATTTCATTGATTCATGATTAGCTCTCTAATGTCGTAGGACCTACATAACTAATATGTATGTTCGTCACATTTAAGTGAGTAATATAAACGATAGTAAGAATTTGGTTGCTAAGAACTTAAAGCTCAATTATCAGGGCCCATCTATCTAACGATGTAGATGGGTTCCATCGCTTTGATTGAACCCCATTTTCTAACGATGTTTAATGGTTCTTTTAATAATCAAGATTAAACATCGTTATTAAACGGGGTCCAATTAAAGCGATAGAACCCAACTACATCGTTAGATAGATCTGGCCTGATCATTGAGACGTCTTCAATGCGATAATGATATAGTGTGTATTGTTCATGACAGGCTACACTCCTTCATTATCGCATTCAAGATGAGTGATGTTACTTAGACTCTATTCTTTACTTAACATTTGTAGATTGTTTGTATCACTCTGTTTGCTTTATATATATGTATGATGTATTTTTGATATAAGAATTATGTTGCATTTGTATTGAGAGAATAAGGAAAAAAAGTGACGGATGTGTGTGCGAATATTTAGGCTAAAACAGCCAAGTATCAAAGATGGAAGAAGTATCAGCAATGGATGAAAAGCCACCACTTTCAAGTATGAACATAAACTTGTTCTGGTGTTTCATCCATTACTGATTCATCTTTGCTCTTTGCCAAAATACAGAAACAATTATCAAGTATATGTTCAACTTGCCAAAATACAGAAACAATTATCAAGTATTAGTTCCAAGAACAAAGGTTGTTTCAATCATGAAATTTTGCAGATTTCTTCAGGTCAATCATGTTCCATTGTAGCTAGTCTTTGTTGGCGACTAATATGTATATAGTTCAGACAAGAGTTATATGCATTGATCCCTGGCAAACGCTCGTCCCAATGGATCATGATTGGCCTGAAGATGTTGAAAAGGTTCAAGCCACCTGTGGGAAACATCAATCATTTCCTACATTAAACATAGGTATTTTGGTTTTCCCATATCCCATTTTTATACTCGTTTCTATGTGTATCTCAAATCAAAAATCCTAGTTTATCAAATCTCTAAACAAAAACCTACAGGAAGTATTCATAAACAATGTTTGCAAACAACAAGAGATCAGCACAATGGGTTGAGGGAGAAGGTTCAAGCAGGTCTGCTTCAAAAAAGAAAGCGGCAAAAAGTGTAAAAAAATTTAAATTGGATGGAAATGCGTGGTACAATTGGTGGGCTGCTGAAAGAAAGAAAGCAGAGAAAACACAATCTATCAAACAACATGCTGAGGATGAAAAGGAGTACAAAGCAACAAAAAAACCATCTCTCAAACAACATCCCAAGGCATACAAGACATTGGATGATGATGATTTGTCTGATGTGTAGTTTGATGGGTTGGATTATGAAGATGCACATGTGGCATTTGAACCGGAGAAATCTCCAAAATTAGATTAGTAGATTTTTAGAATGTGTAACTTGTATTTCAAGTATTTTGTAATTTTTCATTTCAAGTTTTAATGGAAAATGTTTAATCTTAATTCCAGTACTTTTGTCATTGCTCAATTTTCTCATTACTTGTTGATATTAATATAATGATTCACCCTTTGCAGTATAAAAAGATTCTGCTGCTAAGAAAACGTTACTGCAGCTGGTTTTGTACATTATTTTGTAATTTTTCATTTCAAGGTTTAATGGAAAATGTTTAATCTTAATTCCCGTACTTTTGTCATTGCTCAATTTTCTCATTACTTGTTGATATTAAATATAATGATTCACCCTTTGCACTTAAAAAAAAAAAAAAAAAAAAAAAAAAAAAAAAAAAAATCTGCTGCTAAGAAAACGTTACTTCAGCTGGGTTTGTACTGCTAGAACTGAGAGTGCAGGGGTGGATTGGTAACATTTACACTTAACGGTTTAAATCCCCAATCTAATCGATAATTCAGTTTCACGCACACATAATTTCTCTATAATCACAAACACTAACATCTTTTATCAATCATTTTCAAAATCCCCAAAACACAAACCCTAATTCAAGATGTTATTGCCAATTGAATCAAAACGTACATTTGTTGACAGACAGAACATGGTCGCTTTTTTGAAGAAACCAGATGGTTCTGAAGGATTCACACAGATAATCGATTTCTTGAATGCTACCCCTATTAGGTATGCATTAACTGTGAATCCTCCTATATGCATTTCTTTTATTAAGCAGTTTTGGGCTACTGCTAAGGTCGTAACTTTTAATGAAGGAAAACAGATTAAGGCTAAGGTAGATGGCCAAGATATACTCATAACTGAGTCATCTATTAGGGAATCTCTTAACCTACCAGATAATGAAGTGATTGTGTATCTTGAAAATGCCGCCATTTTCAAAGGTTTGAAAAAAATGGGGTATGAGAAGAAGAATAATAGATTAAAATTTTACAAAGGTCTCTTCTCATCTCAGTAGAAATTCTTGATTCATACTCTCTTACATTGTTTGAGTCCTAAAACAACAGGTTGGAATGAGTTTGGTACTACCATGGCATCAGCTGTGATATGCCTTAGTAAAGGAAAACCTTTTAATTTTTCAAAAATGATTTTGGATGGTATGATCAAGATCTTGGATGATGATGGTAACTCTTTATTATATCCAAGGTTTTTGCAGCTTATTATTCCAAATCAATTAACTATTATTAAGACACATAGAGCAACTTTTTATGCTACCTCACTACAAAAGAAAGTATTTTCAAATCACAAAAATAATGGCAAGGATTTTTCAGGAAGGATTACACCACTTTTTCCATATATGGTGAACTTTCCACAAAAAAAGGGTGAGGATGTCATGGAAGGGGCTGCCACTTCTGTTGCTAGCTTAGAAGCAGAGCAGGCCAGTGGTAACATACATGAGACTGAGTATGCAGCCGTTGATTCACCTCTCAGTGAAGGTAACACATCCCGAAGTGATGAGGGTAGATCTGAAACACATGAATTGATGGATACTGATGTACAAAATGTCAATTCCAATGATCCATCTCTCGGGCTAGGTAACACAAGCCGAAGTCGTGAGGCTAGAATGAAACTTATACAGGATTTGAAGGACAATTGTACCCAGTTAGAAAAGGACGTTCTTGGCCACCAAAAGCTCACAATGAAACAAAGTGAAAAGATCAAAAAGTTGAAAAAGAGACTTCGATATTTGGAAAGTCAACAGAGCTCAAGAAAAACTCAGTTCAGACGTTTGAAGAAGGTGGACACAGCATACAGGATGAGTTCTTCTAAGGCTGCTAGTTTGGAGGATCCTCCCAAACAGGGGAGGAATGAAAGCAGAGTCTCAGGGGAGGAAACAACAAATGCTGAAGGTGCTTGTGCTGATATGCATGTGGATATGGATATTGGGATTGATAGTGGTGATAATATGGATGCTGACTATGTAGTTGCTAACAATGAGGGTAATGAGGCGGTTTTGGAAGATGTAAATAAAAAGCAGGTAGTGGAATTTCCAGGTGAAAATAGTGTACAAGCTTCAAAGATCATGGTGGAGACTAATACTAGTTTGGGAGAAACTGCTGCTACTAGTAATGTTAAATAACTGGCTAAGGTGATACAAGATGTTTCTGCTGCTACAACAAATCAAGTTTCTACTACTGTAGAGGTTGCAAAGCGAGTTGATGAAGCTGAAATAGCTAAATTTATGGATGAGAAAAGGAGATCTAAAGTGTCTGAATTTGAAACAGAAGAGCAAGTAGCATTCATTCTTCAAGAAAAGGAGAAAAAAAGAGCTCATGCAGAAAAAATGCAAGCTTTTATTGATGAGGATGAAGTTCTACAGGCTAGAATTGCAGAACTTTACAAAGATAAGACTTTAACTGATTATAACAGAGTACAAAGACTTGCTGATTTGATAAATGAAAGAGGTGTAGAATTAGCTTTGAGTTAGCGAAGTAAGTCAATGAAGCAAGGTCAAAATCAGAAGAGGAAAAGAAATACCACAAAGTCTCCGCTCATGAGTGTAATGAAAACATACTTAAAGAATCAAGGTTTTTATAAACCTCATCAACTCAAGGGAAAGTCATATGACGAAATTGCACATCTATACTACCACTACAAGAGATATATTGAAGAAAAGTTTATCCCCATGGGTACAGAAGAAACACCATCAAAGAAACAAAAGTTCATTAAAGATAAGCATGCTGAGAAGAAGAATGATTCACAAAGAAATGAAGACAGCTCTTCTCTTGATCAGATGATGGTGATTGTTCCTGAAACATTATATGCTGATCCTATTCAATCTAGACATCCAATCATAGACTGGAAGATTTACAAAGATAAATTTGGAAAGGCTTGGAAGATAATCAGTCTTGGTGGAGGATCAGAAGTGTGCAAAAGTTTTCAGGAATTGATAAGAAGAAGTGACAGAGAAGACTTAGACAGATTATGGGAGTTGGTTAAAAAAAACTCAAAACAATCAAGAAGCCAGATGTGAAAGAGCAAGAGCTGTAGGTTAAGTTACACAGGTTATATGAACCTGATCCAGCTGATATCTATTGGAACTTCCCAATTTATGATCTCTCAACTTCATGGAAGTTTTATGATAGCTGTAATGTACATCTGTTATCAACACAAGGTGGAGTTGATGTTTTTATGCTTGCAGAAAAAGAGTATCCTTTGAGTGCTAATTTACTTGCTGTGATGATATCTAAAAAGATAATATGTGAAGAAAGTACAGAGGTAGTTAAAGATCTCATTGAAAGAATTCGTGCTCAGTATGAGAGACAAATGCAAGAATGGAATAAAAGAAGATAAGGTGTTTGGAGGTAGCAGGGGTGTAGCTTCTCTGTTTCCATTAAACAGAGAATTGTAGCTTCTCTGTTGTTTGTACAAAAGTTACTAATGCTATTATTAAGTTACTACTGCTATTACAATAGTTGTTTGTGTAATTTAGCCTATTGTAATGGATTTAGACTAAAAAAAGTCAAGCTTTTCTATGGCAATGAAAAAATTTGCAGTTTTCACTAGTATATCTACTTGCAGGCAACATAATTAATAATATAACATTAAAATTGATAAAAAAAAAAAAACATAACATGACATGATAAAAACATAACATTAAAATTCAAAGGAACATAACATGGTTGATAAAAAAACATTGAAAGAAAATCTAAAGTCCCTTGACAAATGCGTGCTTGTTGAAAAGCTTGAGCTTCGCTTCGGCAATCTTCTTCTTCAATTCCAAAAGCTCGATAACGTCGGACTTTTGAAGCTTCTTAAAATACTCCAAGCACTTGAACATCTGCACCGAAGAACGCACAAGTTCCATTTCAGCTATGTACTTGTTCCTTTGAATAACAGTATCAAGCAACTCTTGATATGCCTTAAACAGATCTTTCACATACTTCACATCACGCTGTGTCTCCCTATCAAAATACACCGTCATTTGGTATGGTAACTCAGTTGAGTTAGCAGCCGCTTCAAGTTCCTGAAGAAGCACAAATTGAGACATTCTTACACCCTTTAATACAATTTATGTTTTACTGTTTTTGTTTACTGGATGAATGAGGAAGTTACTTGGGTTATAGCATATAAATAGGCGGGGTAATTACATGTGAAAATGTGTTTTAGGCGTGTTTGGGTAATAAATGCTAAACATTTGGTTTACCAACATACACATCCCAAAATTTCCTAGCAACATTAATTTATGCCTAGCAGCATTAAGTTATGCCAAGCAACATTAACATAATTAAAGTAGATTACAACTACTTCATTTCGTTTAACTTGATGTTTTAACTTTATTTCGTCAGTAAATACAAGAATTTTAATTAGATTATAAGTTTTACATTATAGTTTTAAATGATTGTTACAAACATTTATAACTACAATATTAAAACAACAAATCTTTGTAAATTTTTAAAAAATAAAACAATCATATCTAAATTCATTTTTCAACTAAGTTAATCTATTTTTAGGTAATGATTAACATAATTAAAGTAGAAATGATTGTTACAAACATTTATAACTACAATATTAAAACAACAAATCTTTGTAAATTTTTAAAAAATAAAACAATCATATCTAAATTCATTTTTCAACTAAGTTAATCTATTTTTAGTTAATGATTAACATAATTAAAGTAGACTACAACAACTTAATTTATGTTACAAGGATAAATGTGTACATGGTTAATGGTCACATATAATACCCTTATAACGTGGCCATAATCATGATTTAGATACACATTTGTGATATGGTGTGACTATTGTAAAGCCTATAGTCACATGATCGTGCTACAAATATATGTGACGATACACATTAGGATTTGGAAAGCAAACACACACTAACCTTTAGACACACATATTAACTTACGTGACCATATGTATCAAATTCTTGTTATGCTTAATCATGTTTGTATGGTTTAGTGTGACCATATATGACATTTGGTCACACTCTTCAAGTGTGTGACATATATTTGTCACTCTTAAATGCATATCGTGACTAACGTTTCAAACTGAATTTTTAGTTGTCACACATTTCAAATTCATATGTGGCTAACTATTCAGCAAAGAATAGCAGTCACGTTTATATAATGTGTGACAAACTTGACTATATAATTTAGCCACATACGCAAGTACTTCATGTGACCATATATTTTTTTTGGTCACACTGTTCAATTGTGTGACATATATTTGTCACATATGTATATCTATAGTGTGACTAATGTTTCGAGCTGATTTGTATCAGTCACGCGTCCCTAATTAAATGTGACTAAAATGTCAAAAAATATTTACCAGTTACCCTCTAGTCACATATATACACCAATGTGTGACATATATTTTACTAAATGGTCACACAAGTCGGATCAAGTGTGGCTGTTTATTTAAGGCTAGTACATTTAGTCACGTAAATATGTTGCTGTGTGGCCATTCAAAATACGCTATGTGTGACGAAAGGCCATATTTGTACTAGTGTAAACAATCTCACAAAAGCTAGAAAGCTAAGATGAGATGTATTAACTACAAACTAGCTTAATTGAAAGCTGGATTTAACAAAATCTGTTTTTGTATTTTCTGATTTCTTATGAACCTCATAAACTAATTTGAAACTGAACTTAAATGTAACAGTAAACAAGATGACTAAACTCTAAAATTTTGCTAAGAACTAAAGAGAAATAAACTGAAATAATAAGATAAAACAATAAGCTGAATGATTAAAGATAAAAGATGGATTTCATTAAAACATAAAACGTTACAATTTAAAGGAAAATTACACTAAAAACTCAGAAAGTAAATGGGCAGAGTTTTGTTACACTATACTCCACCACTGAAAACAGGCTACCTAGCACTCTATATATAGCAATGGAATGAAGATTCTAGAGGATAAGGAGCTCACGGATTTCCAGCTTGGCAATCCGTGTGGTGTGCTTCTTCATATCAATTCTGAGCCCTTGATCATGATACCAATCATTTCTTCATCATATCAGCCCTTGGATTAGATCTTGTGACGCGTTCAATCAAATGAGAATCTGCCATGTGTCCTATTTTGTGCTTCTTCTATGCTGACATGCTCTGACTCCTACTGACAAGCTTCTAGATGCACTTGATTTGACCCTTCTACCCTTAATTGTGGTGAATTTTGGGATGGAGTAATTTAGGGTTCATGATTTTGGGTAATTGGGGAAAACGGGGCGGGAATATTTTGTAGGTAATATTTTATTACCTGTTGATTCAGGTTTAATGGTTTGACCAGGTTGAAGGGATCTGGGCTCGGGTTTTGTTGTGGATTGGGCTTGGGTTTGTTTAATTGGATTTGGACTTTTAGTTCTTGGACTAGGCCTTGGACTTGGATTTAATATTACTTTTCAGCATTTTGTTTTAGGATTAAACAAGGACCAATTATGTATAAAATGAATCATTAAGGACTCAATCTGCCATAATTCCAAAAAGAAATCCAAGGGCTTAAGATGACAAGGTTTGAAAGTATGAGGACCTATCATGTCACTTCTTCAAAGATAACTTTAGAGGACCATTTCTGACAATTTTTGAAACTTGAAGGACTAAACTTGTAATATCTTGAAACTTCAAACAAGGATCAAAATTGACATTTCTCAAATCACTGAGGTCTTCTCTGGATTTTGTGGGCTTAGATTTGACTTTCATTGACTTTTCTGCACACATTCCACTCTCGTGCTCGTTTTTGCCGATTTCCATTTGTTTTTCGTCATTTTATGATACATTCGTTCCTACACATTCACAATCACAAAAACACATATTCTTTGGCGTTTTGGGTTAGTTTTTGGATTATTAAGCCTTATTTTGGTAAAGAAAAGGTGAGTAAATAAGTACTCACCAACCAACGATGCTAGGGTAGTTATTCATTTCTTAAAGAAATTGTTTGCTAGGTTTGGCATTCCTAAAGCTCTCATTAGTGACAGGGGAACCCATTTCTGCAACGCACAAATGGAGAAAGTCATGAAAAGATATGGGGTCTCCCACCGATTCTCCACCGCTTACCACCCTCAAACCAACGTTCAAGTTGAGAACACCAATAGAGCGATTAAGAGAATACTTGAAAAGACGGTTAATCAGAACAGAAAGGATTGGTCATTTAAACTCGACAAGGCTTTATGGGCATTCCGAACCGCCTACAAAACACCTATTGGGACGACCCCGTTCCGCATGGTTTATGGCAAGGCGTGTCACCTTCCAGTAGAGCTGGAACACAAGGCATATTGGGCACTTAAGACATGTAATCTAGACTATACGGTCATAGGAACGAATAGGTTCTTACAGCTCCAGGAGCTTGATGAATTAAGACTGGAAGCGTACGAATCCTCCGTCACATATAAAGAAAGGGTAAAAAGACGGCATGACCAACGAATTAAGAGACCTAAGGAGTTCTCAGAAGGAGACAAAGTTCTACTGTATAACTCTCGTTTGAGGTTGTTTCCAGGGAAACTTAAATCTAGATGGTATGGACCTTTTACCGTGAAAAGTTCCTCTAAAACCGGAGTTGTTGTGTTAATGGACGATGAGAGTAGAGAATTCACTGTAAACATACAACACGTTAAACATTATCAAGAAAATGGTAATGAAATGATCAATGAGGAAGACATAACATTTGATGACGAGGTCACGTAATAACCCATGACTTTGAGTCTAGCTACAAGACTCGTAAATAAAGAAAAGCGCTTCTTGGGAGGCAACCCATGTTTTATTTGTTTGTTTGATTGTTTGTTTGTTTGATTTTATTTGCTTCCGTATGCATGTTTTATTTTTATTTGTTTGTGGATCATGTTTCATAATAAATTGTGAAAATGCTTTACCTTGTTGTTTTTCTTAACTTCATAAATGGTATTTCGCAAAAGATAAGTTTAAGGAAAACCTAAATTTGTTTTTAAGAACGGAATTGAACATGACCCACAACAATATTAAATGAACATGTATATTAGTATTTGTTTGAGTCAAATGCTTGTATCGAGTCATAATGATGTTTTGCAGGAAATTCCAGGAATTAAGGCATAAGTTTTTCCAGAAATTTTCCGGAAACTTAACATGAGATTTCTGTCAGAACACCCTGACGTCGTCAGTTGCAAGTTTTGTTTTTCTAACGGAGTTTTGAAGTTTTTGTTAATTCTTTAGTTTTATAAATTCCAGGAAATCTGCAAACATTCATTCCACAAGCATTATATCCTTATATATATAGATTGCCGCCGATTTTACGCGAGGTTGCCATGATTGTTTTCTCAGGTTTAACAGGTTATATTGGACAAGAAGATGATTTACTATTTCGGAAGGGAAGCTTTCAACGTTCATTTTCTTGGAGGATGATTTAACCATGTTAACAATTTATCCACACCGAACGAATCTGGGGAATATTTATTTTCATTCTTTTACCTTATTTACTTTTACATCTTTTTATTGAACATTGGGGACAATGTTCAGCCAAAGTGTAAGGGGAGGGTAAATGATGATACTTTGGAGAATGCAATTACGCTTGAGTTTGTTTGTTCAATAGTAGGTGTGTAATAAAACTAAGAGAAATAATTGTTAGGGCAATTTTAGCGCCAAATATAATTTTTTTACAACATTTAGGAGTGAAGCTTTAGCCTTAATGAGCGTCTCATGTATAGGAGTTGTATGACTAGCACAAAAAAACTGTACCACTCAAAAAATTTTCCACCCAAATATGTGAGGTCCGCCTTTAGATTTGTTAGGAAAAACATTCATTATTAGTGCTTATGAGTGTAACGGTAGTACTTAGATTCTAGAACTTGCGTTAGATATGCATCCCGAGTCCACAAGTGAGACTACATTCGTGTAGTAGGATTTACTACATGATAAGAGGCATTAGGATCACCCTTGTGTTAAACCCGTATCATAATTACTTGACCATTTAAGTCAATTACCTTTACTAGTAAAGTCAATTAATTTTTCCCACACCTTTGCGTTGTACTCATTTTTAGTACATGATACCCCTAGTACAACCCTCCGAGCCTATCTTTTTCGTTTCTAACTTTAAGCATTTTACTTAAAGGAAGAATTTATTTACAATCCTCCCCAAATGTGCAACCAAATTGCCTTAGCTTTCCGTGTATGCACTCATCTTTAGTGCATTATTGTTATTCGTTTAAACCCTTAGTTAATTGTCTAATTGATTACGTGGTTGCTAAGTCGAGTCATATCTTGTACATATTGTTTTGAAACGATTGGGACTCATGGGTAAAGTACTAGTGTTATGGAGTAATGGGGAAGAACATCATATATTACCCTCATATGTGCGTTAATCTTAAAAAGTACTCCAAGTGTTTTGATTATCTTAATTCGAGTCATTAGAATAGTTAATTGTAAAGTATGTAAAAGTTCAAGTGTAAGGGGAATGCAAATTGCCTATGAGTATTATTTTGGACGGTAGGGAAAAAGTGTATGCAAAAAAAAAAATAAATAAATAAAAAAAAAAGAAAAAAAAACATACGGACTACCATCTTGTTTCCTTTTATGTTTGTTTTATGTTATTCTTTGTTTTTGATTATATTAAGTCGAGTCGAGTCTTGGTTTAGCAACGCCACATTGTACATGTAATTGACCAAGATGATTAACTCGCCACCAGTAAATATTGCCTATATCCAACAAAACCGTGTTTATCCTATCCTTACACCTCACGTTATAACCCTTTAAAAGACCTCTTTGATAGTTTATCCTAGGTGCTTACGCCAAGTGGTGGAGGCTTAATCCTTTCCCAAGCCTATGGTAATCTATTTGCTATGACAGGTAGCGAGAGATGTTTTCCATTTCCATATTGTGATATATAATTTATTACACCCGAGAGATGTGAGTATCTAAACACTATTTGTAAGGTGCTAGTGTATAATTTCCGTGCTTGTTTTTGTTTGAAGTGGAACGATTATTTGTTGTAATTACTTTTATATTAGTGTTAAATGACCCCTAACTTGTATTTTGATTATAATAAAAGTGCATTTTGGATATTTGATAAAGTGAAAAGTGTACCGCTTGTTAGCAAAATGTCAATTCCAATGATCCATCTCTCGGGCTAGGTAACACAAGCCGAAGTCGTGAGGCTAGAATGAAACTTATACAGGATTTGAAGGACAATTGTACCCAGTTAGAAAAGGACGTTCTTGGCCACCAAAAGTTCACAACGAAACAAAGTGAAAAGATCAAAAAGTTGAAAAAGAGACTTCGATATTTGGAAAGTCAACAGAGCTCAAGAAAAACTCAGTTCAGACGTTTGAAGAAGGTGGACACAGCATACAGGATGAGTTCTTCTAAGGCTGCTAGTTTGGAGGATCCTCCCAAACAGGGGAGGAATGAAAGCAGAGTCTCAGGGGAGGAAACAACAAATGCTGAAGGTGCTTGTGCTGATATGCATGTGGATATGGATATTGGGATTGATAGTGGTGATAATATGGATGCTGACTATGTAGTTGCTAACAATAGTGTACAAGCTTCAAAGATCATGCTGAAAATGCATTTTGGATATTGGTCAAGTGTAAGGGTATTTGATAAAGTGAAAAGTGTCTGCTTTTGGGGGGTCATTTAAAGCCAAAGTCGAGATTATTTGATCAAATATTGCCCTAAATCGTTCCTTTTGTCATTTTAGGTACTTTTGAGAGGAATTTTACAAAAGGAAGCATTTTGGATGTTTTTGGAGTGAAAAAGTGAAGAAAACGACAGAGTCTCAAAATCATGCTGAAAATTGTACCTGACGGCGTCAAGAATTGCTCTTGACGGCGTCACGACTTGGAAAAGGGTTGGATAAATCAATTACACGTGACGCGCCCGAATGTTTTATGAAGGGGTCGTGACGGCGTCACGTACAAATTTGTCAAGGCCATCAAGAGTAACTGCAAAGAGTGATGGCCCAGAAACCATAAAGAGTGACGGCGTCAGAAGTGGATCTAGGCAATACGAGTTTATTTTGGCAGCGAGTTTACGGAGTTACACATTACTCTTGACGCCGTCAGAAGACAAAATCTATATATAGTTTTCTAGTTTTCATTCATTGTTTGCAACTTTGAGGGAATAAACCCTAGACGAATTTTATAGCTTTTTCAAGGGTTTCAACCCTTTGTTTCTTTCATGCTTAATTGAAGATAAGTACTTTACCAAATCATTCAATATGTCTATGTGTTGTTTGATTATATCTTACGTTTGTCTTCTCTTTAACATGCTAGGCTAGGTTTTCTTCATGTTTGCTTAGATGTAATGAAACTTAGATATTGATTATGGGTTGATTGTTTGTTTATAATTGTTGTGGATGAATGAATTCGATGTTAGGCTTAAGAAAACTGGCAGACTTCCAATTGGTAACTTGCTTGAACGTCTTAAGAAACATGATTGGAGGTTTACTACGATATTTTTGTTGTATTTAATGCGTAGGTAACTACTAATGAGGCCATGTTAGGAGCTAGTAGTCGGATCGACATAGGAAGAGGTAGAAGCTTATAGAGTTAGGGAAGATCGTACATTGCCCTACGAATGATATTAAGGAATATAACCCATCATCCATGTAATTGTAACAAACTAATCAACCTGTAAAAGATAGCTAACAAGTAGTGAAATCTAAGTAAACACAATTTTCTCTCCTTATTGTTTACACCACAAATTAGTTTAAGTTTATTTTATTTTATTTTGATTGCATCTTTAGTTAATTGGGTTAGTTGAAATAGCAACTAATTCTGCCCACTCCTTCCAAAATCGAGATTTTTAATTGCTTTCCTTAAAATATAAAAAATACAAAAAGAATCATCCCTCACCTCTAGACCTAGTTTTAGTGAGTTTTAACCCTAGCAAACACTATTCTTTGAGTTGGACGATCAATCCCCCGGTACTTGTCACTATACTATACTACAACGAACAGGTACACTGCCTGGTGGGGATTGCAAGCTTCTCAAGATCCCTTAAGAGGTAAAACCTTTTGCGAGGGCAATTCCACGCATCATTGAACCTCTGTCCAAAACCAGAATTCCCCATATAACCACCTGTACCGGAGCCTGATCTTCCTGAGTTACGGTTCTGTATTTCAACCCCTCCATCTTGCACAACAGCTTGATTCCTTGTTTAAGAATTTGCTGAAAGCACGTGCAATAAGAGCGAGTCCTTGATTTAAAGTATTGAAATCCTCATCGTCATCTTCAGTGGAATTTGAGTAGTACATGGTATCACTGTTGTCATTTGGAGCAAGTTAAGTTGAAGCCTGCTGCGGAGATGATTCATATGAGACCATTTGGTTTGAGGTTGCAAGTTGCAGGTAACTGAAGTAATTCTGTTCTTGAGCATAGGCATGATTTGACATTGGAGGTGGAGTAGTATGAGATTGAGCAACGACTGCCAAAGAGTTTGGTGTTGGTGGTGGTGAATAGCCTCCTCGGATAGCTCGATCTTTTTTCTCTTCAGATTCATGGTGCTTCAGGTAATCATACAACAAACCATATGGCGCATTATGAAGATTCTTTGCTTGTCTAACAAATGTCACATACTTTTTCCAATCAGGACCAAGACTACTGATGAATTTGGTGTTAACTGCAATCCTTGGTAGGTGAACTTCATGTCGTTCCAAATCATTAATGATGTTGGTGAAGCGGTGATAATAGGATTCAAGTGTTTCCCCTTGTTCAATCATGAAGTTAGTGTATTCCATGTAGAGTTTTGATTCCATATCTTCTTTGTTCAGTTCAGTGCCTTCCATTAGAAGACGAACGTGTTCCCACTAGCTTTAGCTATTTTCTGAGCATCAACACTTCGGAAGATTGGATTTGGAATTCCCTGAAGTATGTAAATCATAGCATACTCATTTGCTTTGCAATGTAGTTGTTGTTCGGCAGTAAGTTGAGTCTCATGAATAGGTTTTTCAATAGGAGGACGTGGAGGATCAGTAGTGGGATCACCTACTTCAAATCTAATTGGCCACTGAAATGGTCCTTCAAGGATCACTTGTTTCATGAATTTACCATGGGGTTTCTTGAGTTCAATAAAACGTAAGAATCGACTTGCCCGCTGAACATAATTACCAGGTGTAAGCATTGGGGGTGTGTCAATTGATCCTGCCTCATGTCTGGATTGTTGAGTAGTTATCACTTCACACATCCTGTCAAACCAGTGAGGTTGTTTAGGTGGATCCTGATATGGTTGTCCTGACATTTGATATGGTTGTTCTTGAGGAATGATCTGATGTTATTGCATTAAAAGATGATGTTGTGGGTATAACGGTTGTTGATGATACTGTGATGGTTGTTTATACTGTTGCTGCTAATGATATTGCTGTTGATGATACTGCTGATACTGCTGTTGCTGAGGATGAGAGAAGTTGTAGTACGGTGGTTGAGACATGTTGAATACTTGTGTAAAAATGGATCTTGTAGAAGGTATAGGTGTAATGCCAATTCTCGAAAGTATGCACCAAGTAAATCCTCTAAACTTTGTACTTAGAAAATTCTCAAAAATTTTGGTTTCCCACCAGTTCTCGAAAAATTTGAAGGTTCTCGAAACTTTTGAGGGTTCTCGAAAAATTTGAGTGTTCTCGAAACTTTTGAAGGTTCTCGAATAATTGGCGAATATCGAGAATACAAGGAAAAATTTTGAAAATTGTAACTTTTTTTGAAATTATGAAATTTTCGAAAATTTGGAGAATGTCTTCGAGAATATTAGTGTTATCGAGAACTTTGGGAAAGTTTTCGAAAATATAACTGTGTTCTCGAAAATTTTCAAATTTTTGAAAATTCAACAACCAAAACTTTCTAAATTGTACAATTTAGAAAGTAACCAATGAGTTGAAGTGTTTTCTTTCTTATACAAGAGAGAAAAGCACCGAGTAAGCAACGGTAACACTTAAGGAGCAACGGTGAGTATTCTCGAAAGTTAGAGTTTAGTGTTCTCGAAAACTAGTACTATGGTGTTCTCGAAAAAACGGCGGATTTTTGTTTTTATAGAAAGCACACCAAAAACAAGTTTTTACTCAAAGATTCTTGTACAACTAGCTTAAAAATGATGAAATCTTAAAGAAATTTGTAAAATTGACAAACTTTTTAAAAATATGAATATTTTCGAAAACAAGTGCAAGTATACGAATCTTAAAGTTTTGAAGAAAAGATAGAAACTTTTTGTTTGTAATGATTTGTAACACAAATTTGTAAGAAAAAATGTGATAGAAACCAAGAAACAAACAAGAAAGTACAAAAAATAACGAGTAAAAAGAAAGATTTTGGTTTGAATTCAATAAAAACAAATAACTACACCTTCTTCCGGCGAATGATACCACTTGTTAGGTCACCATTTTGTGAATACACAAGTTATGTAATGATAGAAATGAGATGAGGAGAAGAGATGGTTGATTATATGATAAGAGAATGAATTTGACAAGAGTTTCCACAAAATATCAAACAAACCAACAAGTATTATGAGTTACATAAGGTCCTATTTATAGGAGAAGGAGTTAGGGAAACACTCCTTACTCCCCTCCTTTCCATTCGTGTGGGCTTAAGGCCTTTTGGGCTTTTATAAGCCTTACAACATTACATTAACTAGTGAAATAATAAACTAAGCAACCTAATGTTTATTACAAATGACCGAGACTTGATAAATAGTAAAACTATGTTCCCAACAAGTAACTTCTAAAAGATTAGAAAACACTAAATAGGAAAGATAGAGCCTTCAAAGACAAGTTTTCTAACACTAAAGAAGGTACAAAAATCAAGAAACTAGATGAAAAAGTAGAAAAAACTTATAAAGAACTAAACTTTATGCAAAATCTAAACTTCAAAACACTATATCAACCTTAAAACTTACCCAACCTTCAAGATTTGAGTGAAAGAAACAAAGAAACAAGTACAAAATGAAGAAACAACCACCTAAACCCCACGTTATTGTTGAAACTACACTTCAATCTTCTATTTGGCGAATGATACCTCTTGTTAGGTTCCCATATTAAGATTACACAAGTATTACAATGATAAGAATGAGATAGATATAAGGTTTGGATGATTTAGATTATATATGAAAGGTAAAAGTGCAAGAGTTTCATTAAACAATCAAATAAACCAACAATATTAATATAGCCATACATGTGGTATTTATAGGAAAGGAACTAGGGCAACATATCCTAGAACTTTCCATACTTAACGTGGGCTTTAATAGCCTTTTGGGCTTTTACATGTTCCCCATTATACATAAAACATGATAATAATAATAATACTAAAGCAACCTATTACAAAATGTAATGACCGAGACTTGAATAAATACAAAATGTGTTCCCAACAAAATAATATTGATAAGGGTATGAAATGAAAAAAATGGCTCAAAAGGGTGTATCTAGAGGTATCTTGCACTAAAGGTGAGTGCAACAAAAGGGTTTAACACGAGGGTCGAAAAGTCGAGGTGACTAATCGATAAAAAAACACTTATATACACATATGAGCTATTTGGGTGTTAATCCTAGAATACTGCCTTCTTGAATTATCTTTTCCAAATTTATCAATCTAACTCGATACACTACTCGTCTATGGTCTCGAAATGATGTAAAGGCCGAGTTCTAAAGTTTACATACTACCGGTACACTCAATATTTGGTTGATTTGGGGTAAATATGAGAAATGGATAGGCTAAATCTCACAATGGAAATCAAGGGTTATAGTGTGATCGGCTTAAGTCTATTCTAGTCAGGTTAAGAAAAACATGTCAAAAGTTTAAAAATGTCATAATTTTTCATAATAAACTAGAAAATCGAGGGCAAACAAGTTCAAGTAATAATTCTACTCCCGTCCCCCCACTTGAAATGTAAAAAGTCCTTTTTGTACTAAACATGATATATAGATGAGGTGAAAGTAGAATTAGAGCGAGAACTTCCCTAAAATTTGCTCCAATATGAAAGAAGGATCACGTAGAGAATGCGTGCCTTCGTCTTGCCTCCATGAGCAAACGTCATTTCCCTGAAATCACGACACTACCAACAAGTAGAAATCTCAAAAAACAAAAGAAAACAAAAACAAATGAAAGCCTAACTCATTTTCATAGGAATCATGGTTGTATTTAGCGTATGCAACAAGCATTTTAAACCACTTGGTGTCCTAAGTAGACGAGTGAAGTCTCGTGAGGGTTTACAGTGAACACACCCACAAAGTTCATTTAACACTAATACAAGGTTATGGTGTGTAAATTTTAAAATGTAAATTTAGTTAGAGGATAGGTTACGGCGTAACCTCATTACTGAGTTATGCCGTAATTAACAAAACCTGAGAGACATCCGATATCGGGAGGATGGATATGGCGTAACCAGAGATTACGGTTACACCGTAAAGTCTGCACAGACAGACTTAGTTCCAGCAGTAATGAACTTTAATCTATCCTTCTTGCTCCAATTCCTGCAAAATATGAAAAAAAAAAAAAAAAAAAAAACAAAAACAAAAACAAAAAACAAACAAACGAAACTATACTATTAAAAGGAAAAAGAAAAAGGATAACTCGGGTGGTCTCCCAAAAGAGCACTTTTGTTTATTTAGCAAGTCTTTAAGTTAGACTCAACGTCGTGGGTCATCACATTGGTGGATGGGCTAGTCCGCCGTTTCCTTTATCCCAAACGGTGGGAGAATGTTCCCAAACTGTCGGAGCCACAAAAGGCGTTAAGCTATATTGATCTCCTTGTAGAAAATTAGCCTTGACCCATACATCACGATATTTAATTTCATCCTTTTTACTCAACTGAACTTCTCCGAACTTAACCTTGATCCAATTTTCAAATGATATCCTATCGCAACCGACTTGTCCTCTCTTGTGTTTGTTAAAACATGCCCATTCGTAACGTTTGACAATATTTTCTTTGGTGAGTCTTCCTCCGTTACATTTCTTTAGACAAGGATCGCATGTTGGCCAAGCTTGGGTTGTCCCTCTATATGTCATAATACCCGGTTTACAAAAGTGAACTGTCCATTCAACCTCGTTTAAAAGAGCGCCCATGAAGTGATTACGGAACCATGTTTCTTTAATCACCCTTGCATCTTCAAAGCACCACCAAACTCTTGCTTCTTACATTAACTGTCTCAACCTCAATTGGCCTCCTCCATTATGTTTGAAGAGTTATTTCGACCATCCTTCATAATTGCCATAGGCGTATGTTGACGTGTAGTACGGATAGCAGGCCTACTAGGCCAGGACCATATTATACACATGGGCCTGGACTACTTCATACAAACTAGGCTCCGGCCCAACACAATCTAAACACCGGGCCCCGGCCCAACAAACAAATAAACTAGGCTCCGGCCCAGCAAACCGACAAAACGGATATGACTAAAGCCCAAGCCCCGAGCAAGGCACAGTCCGGATGTGTACGAATCACTTAAAGCGACACTCCTGAAGTACGCTCGCGGACCACCCCGCGGTCTGGAAGGTGACGTACGTCCACAAACATCGATTAAGCTGCGGATCCTTGTCTGGAAAGGGTCCTACACAGGCCTACAGCAATATGCGAAATACTAGGGAACCCTAGTATTTCGAAAACCTATAAAGGTAACCTCGGCTCGCACTCTCGATGTATGACTTTCTCACTCCAACAGACACGTATTTCTTTGACAACATGAGTACTTATTCTCACGCCGGAGCTTAATCGTGGGGTCCGTCCCCACGATAAGGCTAACGGCGTGTTTCTTACTTGTGCGGGGATTCAATCTATCACTTGGATTAGTGCATAAGTGATTGGTTTGAGACAGTCAGATAATATCAACCAAGTAATGGTCAACAAGTCAAACAGTCTAAACCAATACTCCGTGGAATGTAGTGTTTCCCCGGATCGTTAAATCCCAACGAGGCGTGAAAACTGAAATAAAATGACTTTGAGATCAGGTGATTTGAACAGGAAAAGGGTTTAAGTGATTGTACTACTGAAATATAAGTATGAATAGCTTTGATAAGCTATATCAACTAATACGTGAAATCAGATAAGTACAAATGGAAAGGAACTGGAAAACGTATACGTTTAATATTTAAACGTAAACAACAAAAACAATTTTAACTATAGTAGGAATTTGCATGCCTTAGGGGCGTAAATGCAAATTAAATAAACTTAAAATATTAATTTTATAATTACTAATTTATTAAAAATTAAGAAAATCTGAAAATGTATAAAGAAATAAAATGTACGTTTAAATAAACGTAAGAGTACTAAACTAAATGTGAATTCTGTCAAATAAAACTCCCACAAATATGAAAATTATATTTTTGGAATTCTAAACCTATTAGAAAATTAAAATTATTTTTATAACTATTTAATTAATTATTATTATTTAATAACTATTTTTAATTATTTAATAATTCACTAATAAATAGAAAAATGTAAAAAAAATCTAGAAATATAAAATTAAAATTTCTAAAAGTCTAAAATATTATAAAACTTATTTTAAAACTAAAATTATATTTTTCACACTATTTATCAATTTATTATTAATTAATTATTATTTAATTATTATTTAACTAATTATATTGATTTAAATTATTAAAAATACTAAAAAAACTTAGATAATTAAGAAATTTTTTATAAATCTAATTAACCATCACAGGAATCCTAAAAAATTATAAAAAGTTTATTTTATGTATTTTTAAACTAATTTACAAATTATTATTCTATTTATTAATTAATTATCAATTAAACTAATTATATTATGAAAAATAGAAAATGAACAGTATAAATGCTAGAAAAATTTATAAAAATGCTTTACCTTATATAAAAGCTAGAAAAATTATAAAAACTAGGTGGTACTTTATAAAATATAATTATGCTATTTTATTCTTATTTATTAATTAATAAGTAATTAAACTAATATTAATTCTAAAAACCACTAGATGACAAAAGAAAAATCTGGAAAAATTTATAAAATTACTTTAATATTAAAGAGATTTAATAAAAATATAAACTTACAGAAGTGCTTATAAATAAGTTAAAAAGAAAATTAAATAGATAATTTCTATTAAATAGAAGCTATCACTATAATTAAGTTTGGCTTTTTCTGTTTTTTCTTTTATAGAACTAATAAAATACCTAAAATAGGAAACTTTTATAAAGAAAACTAATTTGGAAACCTAGAATAAGCACTGTGAGTGCTTATTACCCTTGATAGTTGACTTAGTTTGACTAGATCAAGAATTAAGCTCAAATGAGCTTGTGTGGGGTCCACAAGGTAAATTCTGGTTCCTCTGAGTTACTTAGATACTTTTAAGCTAGACTTGATAAAATAAGCTCATGGGATAAGCTAAAAAGCCACAATAAGCAATTGCTTATTTGGGTTCTGGGTCAGAAATGGGACAGGAATTGAGGGCAATTCCAAGTGGGGTCCACTGGTCCCTAGTTCAAACAAAGGGTCAAATTAGGAACCCTGGTAGGAGGGGAGTTGGGAAAACCCAAGAGTGGAGTGTGGGACCCACTGAGGTGGCTACAAACAACTACCAAAGTGGTGGGTGTGAGGTGATGGTCTGTGTAGCAGGGGAGCTTCTTCCCTTGCAAGTGTTTTTGGATGGGTGTAACTTGCACAGATAAAATCTCAAAAATGAAATAGATGCAGAAAACTCAAGTTAAGCTGGTAGATTACACACACAATAAGTTTCAGACCCTAAAACCTTACAAAAAAATCACAGTAATTCATGCCATTTTGAGGATTTCTGATCATACAACTTTTTGACTTTTTAATTTATGAACTAACTTTGACTTATGTGAACTTCTGATTGATCCTACTTACTAAATAAGTTGTTATAAGCTAAGACTAAGCTAAATTAAGCTAAATGACAAACTTATGTGATGATATGGTGAGATTTGGGCCTCAATTCCTATAACAGTTAACTGTTAAGAGGTATAGATGATAATTTTGACTTTGGGTGTATGAGACCACAATTTTATGCCTTAATTGACCTAAATCTCACTACTGCAATCCAGTGAAACACAAATAAACGCCAAACAACAACAAGAGCTTAGCTCACTAGCTTGTTCCAAACACTCCCTTAACTGTCTGATGTGGGGTTTTTCAAAGCAAACAATTGATTTAAACCATACAATTAACACAAAACCTTTTATTATGCTTATATAAACCTGTTTAAGTCCAAATATACCAACAACAACAACTACAACTCAGAAATCAAAAGCAAGCTACATATTACTAAAATATGAAATACTAAACAACTATTAAAACTAATGAACAACTATTATTTTTTTATTATTGTATTATCAATAAAAACTCTAAATAAACACAGATTAAATAAAATCAGGAAATAACAACAATAAGTAAAGTGAATAAGCTTGAAAATGGATAAAATGGCTTACAATTGAGTGACTGTGGGTATCAAAACCAAGAACCAAGAACCTTAATTCCTCCTTGAGGATCTAAACCACAATCCAAAGCTTTCTTATGCTTCCAAATCAACTCTGAATCCCATAAATCAAATCTAAATCCCACAGTTGACTTTTGTTGACCGATTTTGTATTTGTGGATTTTTTTTTTAGGTATATTGAATTGTAAGTTACTAAAAGCTTTATTGAGCTTATTAGGAGCTTATATGTTCAGTTTTAGTCCACAGTAACATCAACTAAGAACAATATTAAGTAGAATGAGATTTTTGAAATTTGAGAGTTGCATGAACTGAATTCAAACTTAGAAACTGAAATTGATTATTGGAAATAGGTTCACATACACTGAAAAACACTAAACAAATTACTTGAAAGCTAAATTTCACACTGGAAATTAAAACATTAATAAGTCGACATACATTTTTCTAAATTAAACTAGATACTTCTCCACATAGCTTCTTTCTTAATATATATTGACCTTTAGGGTTCCTTGCAGCCTTCTGACACTTTCCCACTTCTAATCTCAACCATTGGATGAGTCAAACTCATCCCAGCCTTTAAATCTTATTTTGGCGCCAAAAAGTAAACAAGTGGCTAGGAGATATTTTAGGACAGTTAAGGATTTGTGGAGTGTTGTGGAGGTGGCAGGGAGACAAATTGGGCATTAGGCATGGGCTTTTGGGAAAGTAGCCATGAAACCAGGGTGTGTGAGGGTGAGGTGAAGTGTGAATTGGTGGGGAAAGCATTTAATGCTCATTGGGAGGATACAGGGTATAGGGGGTGAGTATGTGGTGTAAAGTGAGAAAGTTGGGGAGGTGAGGTAGTGTAATACCACCCTGGTATTGGGTGAAGCAGGCTGGGAGAGGGAAATGAACAGTGGTTGGGGTGATTTGGCGGTATTGGGGAGGTCAAACGGGGTCAAACCCCCGTTTTAAATAATAAGGGTGCGTGGGCTGAGCTTGTTTTGGGCCTAGGAAAAGAAGGGTGGGCTTGGTTTGTTTTAATGGATTGGATTTGGTTTGTGGGTTTTATAATAAAAAAGGTCCGTTTGTATTATAACTTAACAAGGACCAATTTTGTAATTTAGACAAAATTGAGGGGCTGATTTTGCAATTTTCCCAAAGTAGTTATAAGGACCAAATTTTCCAAGTATGAATAACCCAAGGACCAAAGATGTAATTTTTCCATTTTTAATACCCAGGGACCTTTTCTGCCAATTCCTCAAACTCCAGGGACCAAACATGTAATTTTCTGAAAGTTGAAGGGTTGAACCTGTAATTTTTCCATAGTTATCATAAGGACCAATTATGCCATTTAAGAATAGTGCAAGGTTTATTCTTCATATTTTTCCATTTTCAAAACCTTAAGGACTATATTTGACATTTTTGAAACTTGAGGGACTAAAGTTGTCATTTTGCAATTTTTTAACTTTAAAGGACTAAACTTGACAACTTATGAATCCCAAAGGACCTTTGATGATATTTTTCATATTTTGATTTACCAGGGACTAGTTTTGCCAATTTTTCAAAGTTCAGGGACTGAAACTGTAAATTATGTGAAATGTGTTGTTTTCATCAGTTTTCAATCCTTTTGCATAAAAACACAATCCAGGGATATTTTATGTATTTTAAGGCATTCATGTGTGTCACAACTCGTAATTTCCGGTCATTTTCCAAACTTCGACATTCTACTATTCATCAGTTACTATTCACCGATTACTATTCATCATTTTACTATTCATCGTTTTCGAGGTCAATTTGATATTCTGAGAAGCGTTCAGAAATTTTACTATTCACTTGACACTATTCATTTCCGGAAGAAAAAAAACACTATTCACGTGCATTGCTCATTTCATCGTAAATTTAGTTTACGAATATTTAATTTCGCGTAACCGTATTGGTTCAGGAGCGAATTCATGCATTATCATTGGGACATTTCATACGGACTAGAAATAGCCTGCATATCACCTTTATGGCACTTGCATACTATTCCACTCGTAGGATATTTAAATTAATACTTTTGGTATAATTGACTTTTTACTTATGTTTATTTTTAAATAAACGTTAACACGCGACCAATAATATGACTAACACGTCCGAAACTCCCGACTATGATCCCAATATATTTTTATATTCATTTTAATAATATAAAAATTATAATATTAATTTACCCGGTGTTTTGGAAATTTATTTATTTTATATCGTAAGTTTAATATAGTTACGACGGTTTCGTAAAAACTAAACAACAATCATCCCAACACTAAATACTTGTACCCAACATATTTTTATCATTTTTATGACTTTATTATGTCCCGATTCACTTCGATAAAATTTATTTCCAGCAAACTCGGTACCCGGTAACACCTAATACACAAAATATCTACAATATACTTACACTTGGAGACACAAGCTTTAATTAGCCCAACTTTCTTCCCTCCCCTCCTTGTTTCACGCCAGCCCCCCACCCTAATTGTCCCCCTTTGACCACTCTTTGACCCATAAATTACAACTAAACCTTTGCATTTAGATATTTACTTACAAACTTCTAACATACACCTCATTTTCTCACTAAGTAAACTAGCAACAAAAATATTTCTCTCATTCTCACTTCCTCTTCATCCTAACCCACGACCCAAACCAAAACAAGAAGCAAAAACCATTAATTTTCCAAGATCAAGTTATATTCAAGTTTATTTAGTGATCCTTGTTAGGATTTTAAAATAAAAATCCAAGGTTTCTTAGGTTTTACTCATCCAAGCCTCATAATCTTTCAAAGTAAGTTTAACAAATTTATTTTCATAATTTCTTCAAGTTATTTTCATGACTATATGATTTTCATACATGATTTCATGCATATGCTAGTTTATACCACTCCATTTATACTCTTTGAATCTTTTAAACCTTAGGATTGGAAAATATGTAAATCCTTATTAGATCCACTTGATTTATGATGTTTAGGAACCCATGACACCCTAAGAAGGTGTATGGTAGGATTAGACTAGTTTTGTGGTGATTGAAAGTGGTTTGGTTGAAGTTGGAACAAGTTTAAAACTAGGAAAATGGTTTTTGAAATAATATATTTACCTACTGTTGCTATTTTTAAAACGTGGAGAACTCAGTAGGTGATGGATAATTTTTGACCAAAGATTTATAAAATACCTTCAAAAACGAAACTTTTGGCGAAAGAACGGATTAAAACGAGCTTATAACGAAGGAGATATGATTTTTGTAAATTTAACGACGAAAACTATTTTTCTGAAAAACTGCATGCTGTTTGACAGTTTTCAACGGGCAAATAGAGGCGTTAAACGTAACCTAGAGGAGCCGAACTACCAAAAATATATTAGTATATACTAAAAGGAATCCGTGGATATAAAGAACGAGTAAAATGAGCTTAAAACGACCAAGTTATATACGTTTTAAAATTGTCAAAACTAAATATAAATATTTAGTCGCTACTAGAAAATAATATAACTACGTACTAAATAATATATTCTCTAGATTTCTTATTCAAGAAGTTTATTTTTAACTAACGAAGTACGTACGACTCAAGGTTTATTACGCGACTACTAGACATTATTTTAAGGTTTTCAAAGACGAGGAATATAACACTAACATTTTTATACGATATATTACGACAAGTTTTGTAACTCTATTTGGACTTATTTTTCCTAAGTATGGAAAGTATTTTATTTGACAATAACTAGTATTTCCAAGTTACGAGTGGTATAGGTATCATGTGCATGTGCATTCATTACATCACGGCATGATCTAAATTAGATCACGATTATTCATTTAGGTTGCGGCTAGTGTTCGCGCCTCATTGTCCCGACTACTTTACCATCATTGTACCATCTTTGTACCATCATTTCGAGGTGAGTTCTCATAGCCCCGTTTTAATTACTTATTTGATTTCAAATCCCACGGGGGAGAATACATTGCACAATTATTTTTGTACATGCCCAAGTATTAAATTCCATACATTGCTTAAGTTGTTAGTACTACCACTTCAAGTCCCCTTTATTATCATGGACCGTTAATTATATTGCCAAGCGAGAGTGAATGAATAGATCTATTGAGGGTGACTCCTCCATTCGTGTTTGGGTTGCTCCATAAGGAAAACGAATGCATTTCATGTCTTAACAATTTGAGTGTCTGGTAAACACTCTGGTGGGGCCAATTTTAGTACGTCTAGCTTCGGGGCCATGAGCTTAAGAGACAATGTAGCATTTTTGACATTTTTGTCGGTTTACTTTATACTTGTGGTTTATGTACATACGATTTACCTATAAACCTATGATTATTCACCAACATTAGTGTTGACGTTTTAGCAATGTATTCTCAGGTTATTAAGGTAGCTCATGTGGCATGCATTTGGAACTTCATGGAGTCGCGGAGCCGACGCGTCTCACCTTATATTTTCTGCACTTATGAAACGTTTGATCTTGTTGAACTTATTTTATCTAAATTGGCAACATCTTTTGGGACCTAAGTTTTGTAAACTCTGAATGTTTTAATGATCAAACGATGTATTTTTCCAAACGACACTTTAGGTCGTTCAATATATCCTTGTTGTGATGCTATGACAGTTACACCCTCAGGCATTCCATTCCGCTGCAAGTCAGGTAAATTGGGGGTGTGACAGATTGGCATCAGAGCTAAGGTTATAACGAACTAGGATGTATCATGGACCCTAGACTATAACCACATCATCATAGCATCTCATCATTTCATCATAGGTGCATATTCATTAAACATGTTGTTTCATGCACACACTGTGCGAGTTCTTTATACCCATACTCATATATATATATATATATATATATATATATATATATATATATATATATGATTATATTGACCTGGTTCACAAGTGACATGTCTTCAGATACTCACCCTATTATCCTTTTATCGGATTTCGACATTGAAGATGCATTGTCATCTTCCACTACCATTATACCACCAGTTGCACGTATACCACCATTAGCACTATTGATTTGTTATAGGAATAAGGTTTTCCTATCATTCAACCTATACATAGAATGCCGTTTGGTAGAGTATTCAGACTTAATTTTAATGGACTTATTAGGATGCTTATTAGGATGCTTACTACTCAGGTACCACCACCACCGTCAGTTACTTATTTCACTATTGGTCGTACCATAGTGCGTACTTCAACTTTACCTCTTGGATGCTGTGAGATAGCGCGAAAGAGGGTAGTATTCCATTCACTATTATCACCATCACATCTCAGATACTCTACACCCATATATGACAGGCCGCTTGAGGAGCAACCACTATACCTGCTTGCTATTTGGCCTTAGATTCGAAAGAAACCCCTCTACCAGAGATTGCCAATATTGATACACCATGCCTTAACACCAATACTTCAAATTACCACTTTTTTCGCTCATTCCATATAATAAGACCCTCACGCTAGTATAAGTTCGTTGGATTAAAAGATCAAGGTACAATTACTCAACAAAATTTATATTCTTTTCGGAGATCGATATAGTTTAGTCACATTGGGACAAGACCTCATTTCATGAAAGGATACCGAAAAGTTCCACCTGACCATAAGACATTTAGCTTGCATTCATGGCAAATCAAAACATCATTCGATGTGGTACCTACTTGACTCAGATCACCCGTACAACAATTTCCATACTTTATACATTTTAGTCATGCCTAGAGGGATTACGCATTTGAACCTACTAACTTTACCTAGTATAAATTCTCGAATACTTCAAATCATTGGCACCAAATTTCTGCCCTATATCCTTCCATACATAGACTATCCTTTTCAATTCACTGTAGATGCCTTAACGACACGTTCATCCTTCACGCTCTCAATATCACTACCATATTCTCGACCACTTCATAATCATAAACCACTGCCCTGTTATGAACTAAGATGCTTACATTCTTTAAATAAGTGGATTAGTAGACTATTACCATACCATAAGATTCACCCATGTATCCAATAAACCATTCAACGAATTTTACTTCAAGCTATTTTACTACCATACGGGGAAATTGTTTTACGGAATTATTAAAAGAAACTATTTTATTACCACCCTATAAATTGATTTTTCCGTTATTGCACCAAGTATTTACTATTATTACGCGAAACAATTTTCATGTTACTTGAAAGGAAATATTAGGATACCATTTTTAATAACAACGCGTTGAACATCATCTAAAACTTTTGAGAAAAGTAATGATATTTTGATTAAATCAAGCATCGCATCATTAGTCCTCAATTATACATAGCCTGATCACCTATGTATAATTCAGGAAGGATTATGCCATGAAGTAAATAATTATTTTTTTAAAGTATTGCTAATAACAATCTTCATGTAAAAGCGTTTTAAACAAGTAAAATCTTTTATAAATGTCTCTTTCTGACAAACTTTCCCATGGATACTTACCCCACCTGTCACTCACTTAGCCATTAAGTTGGACTTTCCATTGACTTCTTTAGGAGAGACTTTCCCTATCAAGTACTAGGAGGATTACTCGATACAAGAAAAACAATAAAAGGATTACGGAACTACTAAACCGAGACAAAGAAAATTCATAATTCAACAACAATCCTAAGATACCACGATACCATCCGAATCACCATTTCTGACCTAGTTGCCAAATTTTATCATTCAAAGGTACTAGCAAGACTGAGCTACAGGATCAAACACATTGTGAAGGTACGCTAAGCAACACTATAGAAATAAACAAAGCCTCTTAACCGATACCGTAGAGTGATTTGATTAAACATGGCCTTATCTAAACGCAAACTTCCCTATAATAAGTTTCACCAAGGATAATTGATTTGAGTTAAGGATATCGATATCGATTCCCTTAAGACATTGTGTTCTCAAGAAATTCTAGATAACCTCACCTATATATCAAGAGAGGCATCAGGCCTAAGCATATCTCCCCAGCTACATGTGAAGACAATACGGAAATTCATCGACATAGTATCAATTGAAACCCTCATATTGCCAACATGATGACAATTTCAACGATAAACCATCTCAAGACTTAAGTTGGTTGAATACCTAGGCTTGTAGTTTTGCCCGATAACCAACAATAGGCATCATCTAATATCAGGAACCGAACATTAGACATCTATGCATTATGCGAACATTACCTATCCTACTATTTTATTCTTGTTAGTAATTTCACTTTTAAATAAAGTTGATTTAAAATTTGTGGTTATACAAATCACATATCTCGTAGAAAAATAATTTTTTATTACCTATTTTGAACAAATACGATCCTTTTAATCAATATTTAGCTAAACCATTGTACAATGGGAAATATATAAACATCAAACGTTGGTAAACAGTCCTATTCACAACCTGTTTGAAAACCGCGTCACATTTCCTAACTATTGAATTTTGAATCATCAAGAAAGATATTACTTAATAAATCATTTGCTCCATTTTTCTAAATTCGTTTATTCAGGAAAGGATTTCAACCAAAACTCAATCGCAAGACAAATTTCCAAAGCTAATCACCATACTACATCGCTTATGCATTTAGGATTTTTGCAACTTGACAACAAAGAACCTTGGAATATTTGATGAAGGAAATTAGGAGGAACACCACACATTAAGTACAAACGTCAACAATGGAGACGTAGCCCAATAGGCGAAGAAAGACATATGTCTAAGCATCCGTTAGACCAAAACACAAGGAATAAAAAAAAAAGATTGTTACCCATATTCTATCCCCTTTAAATGACGCTGAGTTCGAAAGACGTAACGTTGAGGAATTTGTCACAAGATTTATTGTACCCATTTCAATTGTTCTTGATAAAAGTAATCGAATCACCTCAGACTTCTAACAATCATTTTAAGATTTCCTTCGAAACCCCATTTAGATGTAAACACCGCCCATTATCCTCAGACCGATGGTCAGAATGAGAGAACGATTCAAACATAGGAAAGTTATAATCAGAGTATGAGTGATTGACTCTAGAAATGGTTGGACTAACCATTTACCATAAATCGGATTCTTTTACAACCATAGTTATCGCGCGAGCATAGAGACTACACTATTTGAGGCACTTTATGGTCGAAGTACCAATTACCCATTTACAGACCGAAATCGGAAAGTTAAATTCACTGGTCTAGAACTAAACTATGGAACAACAAAGGAAATTTCACAAGTCAAGAACCAGTTACAAGCAACGAGAAGCTGGTAGAGGTAGGTTGGTACATGACACACATCATGCGGATTGGGTATCCCTGAACAACAAACCAACTAGCTTCAAGTGGGAGAACGAACTAAGTGGAAAGCTTTGCCTTGAAGAGACATGATGCAATTTTGGTAACACGAGAGATTAAACCTCTAGTATATTGGACCATTTAAGATTCATTGTTGAATCGACCAGCTGACATATAAGAATTGAGTTCTGGCAGAGTTTAGCAACATATATTACCCATATTACCTTATAAACCTGAAGAATCACTGATCATCTATTGACGAACCAAACTCGGAAAAATCCTAACTCACTAGTCTAGTAGGCATTCATGAGATAACCAGAAATTACTTACAAGTCAAGAATCAATTACAAATTCTATAAGTTGTAAGCCATTAAAACCTCAAGTTGGTAGCCAGATTATGTTGAAAGTTCTGCCTAGGAAAGGCATGATATTATTCGGAAAAGTTGGAAAGATAAACCCGATATACACTGGACCACTAAATATTCCAGACAGTGTAGGCCTAGTGGCCGTCAGGCTTGAGCCTTGTTAGAGAACAACCGGATTACACAACTATGTTTCACCTATTCAAATCCAGGAAATGACCTTCAGATTAGTCACTCATAATCCAATTTGGAAGGGAATCCAACCCTGAGACAAACGTAAACTTGGTAAGAGAACCAATAGAAATCATGGACTGTTAGGTCGAACGATGAAGCAGAGTCGAATTCCTATCGTGAAAGTTCGCCGGAATTCTCAAATATTATCACCTTTTCACCAATACCACTCCAGAGACCAATACAAAGTGAACTTCGGGACGAAGTTCCTGTTAGAGGGGAAGACTGTCACAACTCGTAATTTCCGGTCATTTTCCAAACTTCGACATTCTACTATTCATCAGTTACTATTCACCGATTACTATTCATCATTTACTATTCATCGTTTTCGAGGTCAATTTGATATTCTGAGAAGCGTTCAGAAATTTTACTATTCACTTAACACTATTCATTTCCGGAAGAAAAAAAACACTATTCACGTGCATTGCTCATTTCATCGTAAATTTAGTTTACGAATATTTAATTTCGCGTAACCGTATTGGTTCAGGAGCGAATTCATGCATTATCATTGGGACATTTCAGACGGACTAGAAATAGCCTGCATATCACCTTTATGGCACTTGCATACTATTCCACTCGTAGGATATTTAAATTAATACTTTTGGTATAATTGACTTTTTACTTATGTTTATTTTTAAATAAACGTTAACACGCGACCAATAATGTGACTAACACGTCCGAAACTCCCGACTATGATCCCAATATATTTTTATATTCATTTTAATAATATAAAAATTATAATATTAATTTACCCGGTGTTTTGGAAATTTATTTATTTTATATCGTAAGTTTAATATAGTTACGACGGTTTTCGTAAAAACTAAACAACAATCATCCCAACACTAAATACTTGTACCCAACATATTTTTATCATTTTTATGACTTTATTATGTCCCGATTAACTTCGATAAAATTTATTTCTAGCAAACTCGGTACCCGGTAACACCTAATATACAAAATATCTACAATATACTTACACTTGGAGACACAAGCTTTAATTAGCCCAACTTTCTCCCCTCCCCTCCTTGTTTCACGCCAGCCCCCCACCCTAATTGTCCCCCTTTGACCACTCTTTGACCCATAAATTACAACTAAACCTTTGCATTTAGATATTTACTTACAAACTTCTAACATACACCTCATTTTCTCACTAAGTAAACTAGCAACAAAAATATTTCTCTCATTCTCACTTCCTCTTCATCCTAACCCACGACCCAAACCAAAACAACAAGCAAAAACCATTAATTTTCCAAGATCAAGTTATATTCAAGTTTATTTAGTGATCCTTGTTAGGATTTTGAAATAAAAATCCAAGGTTTCTTAGGTTTTACTCATCCAAGCTTCATAATCTTTCAAAGTAAGTTTACCAAATTTATTTTCATAATTTCTTCAAGTTATTTTCATGACTATATGATTTCCATACATGATTTCATGCATATGCTAGTTTATACCACTCCATTTATACTCTTTGACACTTTTAAACCTTAGGATTGGATAATATGTAAATCCTTGTTAGATCCACTTGATTTATGATGCTTAGGAACCCATGACACCCTAAGAAGGTGTATGGTAGGATTAGACTAGTTTTGTGGTGATTGAAAGTGGTTTGGTTGAAGTTGGAACAAGTTTGAAACTAGGAAAATGGTTTTTGAAACAATATATTTACCTACTGTTGCTATTTTTAAAACATGGAGAACTCAGTAGGTGATGGATAAGTTTTGACCAAAGATTTAGAAAATACCTTCAAAAACGAAACTTTTGGCGAAAGAACGGATTAAAACGAGCTTATAACGAAGGAGATAAGATTTTTGTAAATTTAACGACTAAAACTATTTTTCTGAAAAACTGCATGCTGTTTGACAGTTTTCGACGGGCAAAGAGAGGCGTTAAACGTAACCTAGAGGAGCCGAACTACCAAAAATATATTAGTATATACTAAAACGAATCCGTGGATATAAAGAACGAGTAAAATGAGCTTAAAACGACCAAGTTATATACGTTTTAAAATCGTCAAAAGTAAATATAAATATTTAGTCACTACTAGAAAATAATATAACTACGTACTAAATAATATATTCTCTAGATTTCTTATTCAAGAAGTTTATTTTTAACTAACGAAGTACGTACGACTCAAGGTTTATTACGCGACTACTAGACATTATTTTAAGGTTTTCAAAGACGAGGAATATAACACTAACATTTTTATACGATATATTACGACAAGTTTTGTAACTCTATTTGGACTTATTTTTCCTAAGTATGGAAAGTATTTTATTTGACAATAACTAGTATTTTCAAGTTACGAGTGGTATAGGTATCATGTGCATGTGCATTCATTACATCACGGCATGATCTAAATTTGATCACGATTATTCATTTAGGTTGCGGCTAGTGTTCGCGCCTCATTGTCCCGACTACTTTACCATCATTGTACCATCTTTGTACCATCATTTCGAGGTGAGTTCTCATAGCCCCGTTTTAATTACTTATTTGATTTCAAATCCCACGGGGGAGAATACATTGCACAATTATTTTTGTACATGCCCAAGTATTAAATTCCATACATTGCTTAAGTTGTTAGTACTACCACTTCAAGTCCCCTTTATTATCATGGACCGTTAATTATATTGCCAAGCGAGAGTGAATGAATAGATCTATTAAGGGTGACTCCTCCATTCGTGTTTGGGTTGCTCCATAAGGAAAACGAATGCATTTCATGTCTTAACAATTTTAGTGTCTGGTAAACACTCTGGTGGGGCCAATTTTAGTACGTCTAGCTTCGGGGCCATGAGCTTAAGAGACAATGTAGCATTTTTGACATTTTTGTCGGTTTACTTTATACTTGTGGTTTATGTACATACGATTTACCTATAAACCTATGATTATTCACCAACATTCGTGTTGACGTTTTAGCAATGTATTCTCAGGTTATTAAGGTAGCTCATGTGGCATGCATTTGGAACTTCATGGAGTCGCAGAGCCGACGCGTCTCACCTTATATTTTCTGCACTTATGAAACGTTTGATCTTGTTGAACTTATTTTAATCTAAATTGGCAACATCTTTTGGGACCTAAGTTTTGTAAACTCTGAATGTTTTAATGATCAAACGATGTATTTTTCCAAACGACACTTTAGGTCGTTCAATATATCCTTGTTGTGATGCTATGACAGTTACACCATCAGGCATTCCATTCCGCTGCAAGTCAGGTAAATTGGGGGTGTGACAATGTGAGTTTTCATATGTTTTTGCAGTTTAAATATGACAGAAATGATGAGTATTTACACACTCATCAATAAGCCATACAATCGACAACCTATCAAGGTCAGCGCAATGCGGACTAAGCCCTATCTTAACTCAGCCACACTTTTTGCACTAACAAATTGGCACCATCCGTGAGACCCAATGCATAACTGCATTCTCGAAAAGTGCTCCCCACGAGTGAGGCACCTCGGAAAACATCACTCTCACATAATACCTCCGCCTCGCGGAAAATGAGAGGAAAAGATAAAAAACCGAAAGGTCGAAATAAGCTGATGCTTAAATCGGCCCTCCGGGACCCCAACAGCAGCCGCAATCGTCAGCCGCTGACAGACCGGAGTGAGAAAACTCATCCCATGAATCCATCTTGGTAAACGCCTATGGGGATACAAGCCCGACCGGACCTCGATAGCATTCCGCAAAAGGCTAAACACGAAACGGCCAAAGGAAGAAAAAACACCAGATGAAAGAGGAAGGTCGAGGACCCCCAAGATGAGACGAAGCTCGAAAATCCGGAAGGCAAACCACTAAAGCCGTAGAGGAAAAGGAATCCCAAGATATATGGCTCCACGACCACCCCCTCGCAAAGACGTCACAAGAAACAGCGCCAAGATAACATGGCATAGTCTGGGGATTACAACAAGGAGCCTCGAGAAGGGAAACTGCTACTCTCCCGTGTAAGCCTCGACGAGGCAAATGACAAAACGGGGGGCGAGCAAAGGCAACTGTACATGACTAAGGGAATTATTCACAGACAACATCTGCAACACAAAACTGTCAAAGAAGACTCGCAGGCTGGATAATGTCCAACTATACGATGGAAGCCAAGACCCTAAACACTACACCATGGTGTTCCAATCAGCAGCACGAGTGCTAAATCGGGACATGGTTACCCAATGCCGCATGTTCCAATTCACACTCAGAGGAGCCGCCAAGGTCTGGCTCGAAAACATCCCTCAGAAGTTCGTAAGCAGTTACTGTGACCTAAGGAAAGCGTTCTTGGAAACTTTCTAGAAAATGGAAAGACACAAAAGAAACGACAAAGAAATCCGCTGCGCTAAGCAAAAGAAAGACGAATCGCTATAAGACTTCGCAAGATGGTTCCTGGCAGAAGGCAAAAAAGCCTAGGGGATATCAGACACCGTAATGATTGCAAAATTCATGAGCAATCTGGGGTTGATAAGTTACAGGGTACTTATGCAAAAGCATCCCGAAATCCGTAGAAGAAATGAGGAAGATGGTCATTTCTTACCAAAGAGGGGAAGAAGCAACCAAAAACCTAGAACAAGGAACGCGGCTTCCACACAGAAAATAAAGGGAGCCAAGCCACAAGAACACATGTGCCGCCTTCCCCAACTCATAACCACAAGTGAAGAACGAGTCGTCACTCAACGAATCACGGTAATCAAAAGGGTATCCGCATAGTCTAAACAAGAAATAAAGATTAACATGGGGTTGCAAGAAACTCCGGAGGACGAAACAAACCAGCACATGGTCCGCCATGATCCAACGCATAAAGCATGAAGGTTGACCAAAAGCTAAAAATACCAACCGGGGCGGTGCAGTGCGGAACACGGAAACCAAATAAAGAAGAAGAAGAAGTTAACTTTTGTAGTTAAGAAAAGAAATAGGTCGCAATCACTCAACGTAAAGGCGATAAAAGGAACACGATGCCGGAAGGACAAAAAGCTTGTATGAGCAAATTACAGCCCATCGAACAAACTTAAAAGGAAAACGCCTCGGGTACACAAATACATGTTACTTCCCAAAGCATAAAAATGACTAGTCTGCGTACTTTTTATCAGGACTAGTCAGTCAACAAGAAACCCTAACTGCAAGGCCTATTCACGCGCCTACAGGTCATAAATGCATATTTGAAAACCTAGAAAAACACCAAAACTGATCGACTATCAATAGTTTTCAAAGGGAAATAAAAAACCCAAAAAGCAAAACACATAAACACCTACAAATCCTCCCCCGAGCAAAAAATGAAGGCATTACACAAAAATTGGATCGCAAGACAGATCATAAAAAGCAGCAACAATCACTTACTGACAAAACGCCATGTGATCATGATCATCATATACAAACTCATGGCCCACCCAGGCGAAGCAACAATGCTAGTAACCAATAACAGAGGAAAAAGGTGTCCACGGAACACAAACAAGCACTTAAATGACCACTAATAAAACTTAGTCGCTCTTAAATGACGACTAATAACATAGAGCCATAAGGCTCATCAAATCCCATTCATCCAAGTTCTTTGTTGAATCGGTCTCCACCTCTTCTCTCGAGCAGCTCGGAAAAAGCCGTACCACACTCGCAGAAGAGAAGAGGTCTCACCCTCCTCCACATGTGTGATCGCCGACTATCCCGAACGGCCGACAACTAGAAAAGAGGTCTCAGGGCATCGGACAGGTATACCGGGAGCATGGACCCAAATGTATAACTGGGATCGCGCAACCAGAAAGGACCTAGCTCCGAGCTAGGATCCCTATTAAAAACCTGGTCACTGGCGGCAAAACACGGGCGCCAATCCGCCCGGAGGATAAGCATAAAGGGGAAGAACGTGTAATCGGGATCTGCTGACAAGAGGGATGGAATACAGATACGTGAGCGTCCGTAGGGGGCACGACGAAGCACGGCCAAAGGATGCTTCATCATGAAAATGGACATCCGGACATCAAACAACCTCACCCTACAATTTAAATCAACAAAGGATGGAGCCACTAAACTCCCAATCCTTAGTTGTAGCCAAGCGCACAAGCGATCTTTGGCCGCCCGGACAAACCAAACCCGCCTACCAACGGCACGGTATTAAAGGAAGCTACACAAGATCAGCCAGAGATAGACACTATGAATTAGTCTCCGGACCGCATATATATACTCAGGCAAGTATACGAACATACGCGAGCACCAGTACTCGCTAAGCCTAAAATGCAAAAAAGCACAGACACAACCGGAAGCATGCTCAGCATAAAAATCTAGAGGCAGAAGCACAAGTCAAAGAAAAACACACACACATACACATACACACACACACACACAAAGACGGAAATCCGTATCGGCAAGCATAAAACATCAGTGTTTTAGTTACAACTTGTAAAGGGCCACCCCGGTGGAACCCATCTTTAGACGTTTGTAAAGATATAATTCATTATTTGTACTACTGTAACGATTTTAATAAAATAAAGCGTTAAGCTTAGCTACCTTCACCATTTTACAATTACAAGTTTTTAAATACTTGCTTTACAAACGCACACATACGTGAGTAAGGCGCGCACACGAAGGGTCCGTCCCAAAAACATTATTCGATATAACTAAAAGGGTGCAGAACCTCATAACTAAACCGCAGGTACGTAAGAGGGGTTGCAAGTCCATTACCGGGAGGATAACCCACAAGTATCCATATAAGACTAAAAGATAAAATCACGTATCAGTATGTATCTTTAACAACAGCACGCAAGTGCAAAAACAAGCCGCAAAGAGGTCAAACATAACCTCATCACAAAGAACAAAGCTGCAAAAGGGTCCAGTACAACCTTAGCCCAAAAGCCAAGCCGTAAAAGGGTCCAGTACAACCTTAGCGCAAAAATACAAGCCGCAAATGGGTTAAACTTAACCTTAGCGCAAAACATAAACACCTTTGAAAAAGCTACATATGCATGACATAAGCTAGAATGTTAAATGAAAATGCAGATGGCATAAATATCAAATACATTCATGGAACACGCCATGTAAAATTTACAAATAAAAACATGTCATTATCAAGTGAAACAATTGTCAAGATACAAAAAGGCCGTCAAGGAAAGACCACACACGGTCACGACATATAATAACATCAAAGGTCACTCCGCATGACCTTGTTCCGAAGTAACACCAAGCTTCTCCCCACACGAATTCATAACTAAAGTGATGACATTCCCATCCTTCTCGACACTTGAAGCTGGTATGTCATCCATAGAAATGGATCCGGCCGGAAAAGAAGGGTAGGAAGACCCGGAGGGAGCACCAATACTTAGAGCAACTGGCCCACTAAAAGGAACAGTTACCAGACCAGACAAAGTTCCAGGGGAAAAAGGGCTAGATAGAAAGGCAAACATGTCCACCAGGGCAAATTGACCTACAACAGCATTCTCTTGAACATTCTTAATTCTTTGACGTGCAGCACTCAAAGATGAAGAATGAGAAGCCTCACCATCGAGTAAACCATCCCTAAGCTGAGGAACGGACAGTTGTTCGAGGCTAGGCTGTAAATCAACTAACCGAAGATTCTCCACGACTTGGGCCTCCAGTTGGAAGAGGGGCATAATATCTTTAATCCCAGAATCCTTGTGCAAAGACAAATCCGATAACAAAGGAAAGTCAAGGCCGCGGAAAGCCTGATAAAGGGAGTTATAGTCAGCTCCGGCAGAAGGATTATTGGCAGCAAGATCCGCAAGTCGCCTACCTTCCCCACCATGCTCAATGTCAGCTTCCAAACCGCTCTGCATCCCCCTTTAGGCGGCATAACTCAATAAATTCTTCAGCAGTACTCCAGAGAATTCAAACACTTAGCAAGAAATAATTTCATAACATTGCAAAGTAGCCACCTGCGGCTAGCGACAGTGGTTAGGAGACGAGGGTAAAAACCCTCGCCAAGCTGGACAGCCACATCCGCAAAATGACCATCCAACTGGACTAACTTATCAGTAAGCCCCTCCATTTGAGTATCCTAACACTCCTTAAAGAGGCCTTCAAGTGTCTCGATAGCGTTCTAAAGCAAACGATCCTGTTTGATAAAGAAAAAAGAAAAGACGGATGAGAAAACTAAAAAAGAACAAAGAAAAAAGATATAAACTAACGAAAGGTGATGCACATACCCGATCTGCGGACCACTTGTGTTGACGCTTTAACTCCTCGACCTCAACACCCGAGTCTGCAAAATTGCGGCCTTTTCCTTCCCAAGGAGAACACAACTCTGCCGGCTTTGATGAAGACGTAGCACACTCCAACTCAACGAACGTAGCCTGACTACAAACGGATGAATGCAACATTGCTAGTTTCGATTTGAGCGAATCATGCTCACCCTTCAACTTCAAATTTTCTTCCATCAAAGCAGATATCTTAACCGCACCAGGATTACCAGAAGACTTTAAAGAAGAGACTTCAGCATTAACACGAGATACTTCCGTCTTCAACGTCTCTATCTCCGCATCCATTTTCCTCATTTAGCCAGCCAAGCGATCATGGAGAAGCATAAACATCCGCTTCAAAGTAATATTCCGCTCAGCACGCATCTGCATCTCCGCACAAAAAGAAACCTGGTTGGCAGTCAAATAATTGAACTCATCAAAAAATTCTTTATCCTCCATATCATGGATTTCAGAAAAGAAACCATGCGGAGCAAACCCATCAACCATCTTGCGGCAATCCGCTGCAGTATCCAACCAAGAACCACAGGTTACATTTCATTCTGGAATATAAACCTCGCCAAAAATATTATGGTCTGCATCAGCAACAGAGCGGATATGACCAAAAGGAAATTCATTCCAAACAAATCTACTTAATCATAAAAATTGAACTTGGAACCCCCAACAGACGAAGAAGCACGCGGAAGGGATGATGACTCGAAAATACCTTTTTTACCTTTTTTTCTTAACGAAGGGCACGCAGCAGGTACAATGGCCCCGTTGGCAACTGATGCCGATAGAGTAGAAGACCTAGCAAGAGTATCAACCTCAATATCAAAAGAGCTTGCAAAAGGCAGAGAGTCAGGGGAAACAACAAACCTTTTCACAGGATGAACAGTACGGAGATAAGGCTTAGTGTCTTCATTTTCTTCATGTTTTAATGATGATAAACAAGTAACTTGTAACACATAACGTAAAGTGAATAAGTTACTCATTCACACATCAACGTCTCTTGACGACTCAAGTCCACATCACTTCAGGTACGTACAAACACACCATACCAACTTAGTTAAAATGATCAAAGAATTTATTTTTCTAAACTTCACATTTTATGTGACAAAACATTTTTACAAAAGTATTTTTGTAATTAAAAGAAAATGTTAATTAAAGAAATTAAATTCAAATTTCAAATATGAAAAACGGCCTCATTTCCCGCCCGAATCAGAAAAAATTTCACCAGATAACATTTCACCACTAAAGGACTAAAACTGTCACGGAGGTCCCTTATCTATCTGATGGTCCCTTATTGATAAAGGACCGTCCAAGGTTTAAGAAACTGTCCCCCGCTCCTCCTATAAATACTGACCCATTTTCATCAGTTTTTTGGTAATCCTCTTAGCACAAAATTTTTTGTTCTTTCCTTTCTTCTTCTTTGATCACTATAACTCTTTGGTATGTGTTTATAAGTGATCCCGTCATCCTCTATCTCAAGTTCAAGAGAAGAACACTCGAAGTCGTCAAGAATCAAAGTGTTATTGAGTCCACACACAAACATAACTAGTGTTACGATTCTCTTTTTCCTCTAAACTCTATTCTTGTATATTAGTATATCCGACTTGTGTGTGAGTTGTGGTTAGGTTTCAAACAAACAACTTGTAAGTCCGAGAAGTATTGTATCTTGATTAGGACTTGTAATAGTTTGTGTGTTGTCATGTAAAGGCTAGGACTCAGTGGAGTTCTAGTCTAAAGATTTGGACTTAGTGAAGTTCGTGTGTGTTGGATCGATATACTCTGACCAAACTACTTTGTAGCTTGTAAAGTTTTAACAATCTTGAATGACTCAAAACAGTTAATATTGAAACAATGATATTACTTTGTAAAGTATGCAGAATCTACTAACACAAAGCTAAAAAGAACTTTGTTAATATTAAAACAACTCTTAAACCTGGCTCTCTAATTACAGGTTTACTAACAATCCCTAACATTCTCTAAAATCGCTTTTTGTAAAACTCTAAGACTCTCAGAAACTTTGTATGACTTCGACTAAAACTTATATCCCTAATACCATCATAAGGCTCCTTATATGGATAACCTTAAGTCGGTTTACATTATCTACTTGAGCGACAAGTAATTATCCCTGTGGAAAACTAGAAGGGGGGTTGAATAGTTTTCCCCTCTTTTTCGTTTTATAAAAACTTGGTTTTGCAAAATGTTGATTCAAATTTATTCAATTGTTTGTTTGAAAACCTTCAATTTGAGTTTAGTATGAAAACAATATATAATCAATATGATCAATTATATATGTAGACTTTTGGATTAGTTTTCAAAACTTAGTTTTATGAATGAAGCTTTGGTCGATCTTTATGTGAATACGTTTTCCTTTTAAAATCTTAAAGCATTTTGTATCAAATTATCGATTAAGTTAAACTCATCATGAGAAGTGTTAATCTTATATATATATATATACTCCCATTAGACCATATCATACAACTATACATCCTATCACAATATTAACTTGTTACTACACCACAATCAATCATCAATATAAGCAACAATTAACACATATTTGCAAGCATAGATATAAAGCGATAAGTGCAAGAGTAAATGTAAAAAGATAAGAGAAAGAGGATGCAAACCGGACACAATGATTTATAGTGGTTCGGCTACAAGGACACCTTCCTTGTTCCTACTCCACTCCCCGAGTCACCTACTCAAGAGTTTTCTTCACTACTCAACAAGCTCCCTTTTGGCGGAGAAAACCGTACACAACTTTTGCTTACACCATTTAACGACACTAAGCTAAATGTTGAGTTCTAATAGTAGCTAGAACCAATCTCACAACACAACTTAGATCACTACACAACTTATACACAACTTCACGACTTCTTCATGACTTCACAACTTCTTCACGACTTCACGACTTCATCACAACTTCTTCTAAACTACTTCACGGCTTCACGACTTCTTCACGACTTCACGACTTCATCACAACTTCTTCTAAACTCCACTACTTAATCACACACCTACATCTTCACAACTACATGTCTTCTCCACACTACTACTTCCTCCCACTACTTCTTACTCACTCATTAAATCACTACTAAGTAAGATCATCTTGATCTACTTATTACATATACACAACTCACAACTTCACATAAGCACTAACTACATCTTTGGCTTTGATGATGGGGTGAATTCTTCTCTTGCACTTTGAGTTATGAAAGATTGGATCACTTGAAACAAAGATTAATAATCTTATGATCAAAGGGTTTTAGAAGGATGTTTAGAGAGAATTGGATCTGAAAATTTTTGTGCAAAAGGTAAGAAAAATTCCAGGTTTGAGGTGGTATAGGGAAAAATTTCTGACCAAATCTGACAGGGGAGCGTGGCCGGTCCCCTTAATTGTGTACCGGTCCCCTTAAAATTATGAGGGCCGCCTCTTATAATTAAGGGGGCCGCCCTACTGAAACGGCCAGATTTTCTGTCTTTCAGTGGGGAAAGTTTATTTGGTGAAAAACTAACTGATTTTGGTTAAAAATTTGAATTCATATATTTGTTATGAATTAAACATTTTCCTTTAATTACCAAAATTGTTTTTCAAAAAATTTATAACATGTTTATATCATTTTATAAACTTTTTGTAATGTTTAAATAAAATCCCTTTGATCATAAAATGTATTAGACATTTGTTTGTATATACCTTAAGTGATTGTTGAGGCAAACTCGAGACGTTGAGATGTTGAGGCTTGTTGACATAAGAATGCAAAGATGAATTGTGATCACAAGTAACTTAAGCACTTTACGTTATATGTTGTAGTTTACATCTTTGTCATTATCAAAATATGAAGAGGATGTTTAGATTAAATATCATAATATTCATGCCAACGATCTCCCCCTTTTTGATGATGACAAACTATGTAAACTATAACTTATAGTAAAATGTATAAGTTACTTGTTTACACTTCTTCTCCCCCTTTTGTCGAAGCAAAAAGGTGGACTTCTAAGATGAGACTTCTACTACGCTTGAGCTCTTGAGATAGAATGTAAAAGGCGAGCTTGCATCATCGTAAGTGAAGCCTTGATCCTATCAACCTCAATGCTCCCCCTTGGTGTATGCTCCCCCTTGGTGTATGCTCAAAACTTGTTTTGGCTACCAAAGAATCGAGCGGTGAAGTAATCCTTCAAAACAAAGTTAGTAGACAAGTGCACATATATATAATGATGATAATGGATATATGCATGAAACTAATAGGGGAACAATATATGGACATATTAGGTATATGCACTAAAAGTATGACACTTGCAATTATTGTTTTAAAAACAACAACCAAAAAAAAAAAAAAAATAGAACCTAATGCAAAGATTAGAACCTAGGAAAATATAGGAGAATGAGGAGGGATGAGCGTGAATGTAAAGGGAAGGTGATGACAAAGGGTTGTAAATTATGGTTTAGATTAGTATATCGTTTGACAAGGGTGGATGATAGGGAATCATGGGATTTTTAGGTGTTTTGTTGGTTGACGACCGAAGGTGGATATGTGAAATGAGGTGGTGATGAGTCGACAACACTTGAAGCTTAGATTTCTTCATTGTGTTCTTCATTTGCTAGAAAGTGGAAATGACGCATTTCGTAATGAAATTCACTTTGATTTTTAGGGGTGTAGATTTAGGAGCGGAAGAGGTTGATTGAGAGTTTGGATGTTGTTTAAGTGATGATGTTTGTTGAGATCTTGTAAGAAGATACTCAATCCAAGTGAAGTGCTCATTCAAGGCAATGGTTTGTTGTTGAAGGAAGATGCAACAAGGGCAATTGTTGACATGCTTCTCAACTTGGTTGATGTTGTGTGGTGATGATGGTGAGCTTGGTTGGGTTGGATCTAAATTGCGTTGCGCAAGATGTAATGCTAAAAGAGCACTAAGCTCATGAGCCTCTTTTCCTCAACGGACTTCAAGTGTTCGGAGGAAGGTGATGATGGTGGAACATGATGGTTGTCTTGGGTGAAGGTTTGAACATGCAACATAGGAATGGCATGTGAGGTTGTAGGATGTGGTGGAGACATGGTTGAGCTTGGGTAGTCATGAAAACATGAAATGGGTGGAAGAGGTTCTCCAAGAGTGAGTGGTGTTTTTGTTGAATGAGCAACATGTGAAGTATTGATTGAGAGATTGGGATTGTTGTTTTGGGATTAAGCATGCTCATCATAAGAAGAAGCATGAATGAGGGAATGAGTGGGTGATAGGTTGTGAGATGAGTCATTATTGTGGGTTTGAGGTTTAGTAGTTGGTTGACTTGGAACAACATCACTTGAGTTATGACAAGAATCAAGTTTCCTCCTCCAAACAGGTTTGACGGAGATCCTTGCGGTTCTTGAGATCTTAGGTTTTTGGTTGTTGGGAGATGACATGCTTGGGTGTAAGGCAGAGAAATATATGTGAGTGAGTGTGTTTTCCCTTCCCATTAAATTCGTGCTCATCCGAACATAGAGTTAAGCATGTAAAGGCATGCAATCAAATTACGTAGGAGCAAATAAACATCTAGAAACAACATGTATGCGATATGCCATAAATCTAGGAATGAAAGAATCTAATGAGAAGCAAAGTTCATAAAAGTAAACTAGCGTTAGGTATATATAGGAAGAGCAATTTAATCAAGTTGGAGAATGAGTATGAGACTATTACTAGTGGTGCTCAATTCAGGCTAAACACGACCATTTATACGGGTTACACACACCCAACTTCTCACATAGAAGCAATTCAACCGTTAGGTTAAATTGAGTTTCTAGTCAATAGATTCTTCAGTAGTCATTCTCTTTTTAGAAGAAATTGAGTTCCTAAATTTACCTATCGAAGATTACCAAACATGAAGTTTGCTTGATTCACTAATACTTGGCTTAATGTGACTCAAACATCATGTTTTTATGAAGGTAAGTCTACATGATATATTTTTACTCACTATTCCAATAGAGATGTGTTAAATGTTTAGATAAGAGTAAACGCAAAGTTTTAATCTTTTGTTCATGATTAACTGGTTATTTGGTTTTGATGGCATATTACTTGATTTAATAAATGTGCTTGATTTAAGAATGCTCCTTAGCATAACTTGAAAAATGAATCTCATTATGATTATTTATCTTAAATGAGATTGTGATTCACAAATGATATCAAAACTAGACATTTATAAATTCTAAAGCAAACATTATTTTTTATGATTTTTGCCAATGTTATATATATCATAATTTTAACTAGTATTTGAAACAAAATGAATTTTACTTGTTTATGCATTGTGACAAGTTATTTTTCAATTCTAATAACTTAAATTATAAAAAAATGTAGTGCATTATCTTGTAGCACAACCATTCATGCTACAAAGAAAATGAAATACATAGAATATATAGTGTGTATTATTCTTAAATATGTATTTTATCTTGAAGTGATAATTTTAAGTAGTGTGAGCAAAGTTTACATATGTTGTTAGTTTGCTCATGTTTGGTTTTTCGGATATGACACATTTATCCATTGCATTGCAATGTAAATTTCTTGAATATTTCGGACGAAACATCCAAGTCGTCAATCCTACTTCATTGTATATTTTATGAATGTGTTTAAACTGTTATTCTAATATTTGGAACACAATTATTGGACAAGTAGATTCAATATGACATTATCAACACAAGTGTGAGTTATGATCCAATGCATACTCTTTTCATCTACAAAGGATGTAACTATTTTCATATCAATCTAGTGTGATTGAGTATGTAGATTCAAGACTATATCTTTTGTTGTAATTTGATATAATCCTGAAGCTAAACAAATAGCAATCCAATTTCTTGTCCACACTAAAAAACATGTCAATTAGATTTGATGAATATATCAATTATAATTTGAATAATGAATTGATATAATATCAAGATCTTTCTTGACCCTCACGGACACTCATTTGAAATAAATAAACATTTTGATAGTGTGTTCCATTAATCCTAAGATTATTTATTAGTGAATGATTGAAAGTTGACTTATTATTTCATGATTGTTATATGTTTTGTTTTTGTGAAAGACTCTTTATTTTTACTTATTATGAGCACACTTAGATTTTGAAAATACTTTTTCTTTTATATAACTATTAATGTTTTACAATGATTCAATTTCTCTTATTAAACATATTAAGGTAACACAAGCTAATTTGTAGAAAATGTTTAAGTGTGTTGTGAAGAATAGATTAAATTGTTTGAAATGTTTAGGTGACTAGATTGAACTCATTTACAAGATGTTTGAGTAACATTAAGCCATCTATACCTATATGCAAGCATATAATAACAATCCTAACGCAAGAAATCTAGCATAAGATCTAGTTAAGTATAAAACGGAAAATTAGCTATAAACTAACATGGCACATATGCATAGATATACACATAGCTAAACTTCAAATAGCAACAATCATTAAATATACTCAATTAAGAAAATAAAATCACAAAGAAGTTCACATAACACATAAAACACTTGTCGTCATTTTGTGTATTATATACACCAATGTTTACTTAGCTCGAATTTATTTGAAAATAAAAAAGTTTCCTTCCCATTCTATAATTTAATTAAGATCAATATTTTGAAAACATAAATACTTAATTTTTCAAAAGTATATCAACTAGGAATGCCCGACTTGAAGGAAAAAGTAAAACAAAAGTTTTACGTTAAAACGAAACACAAATTTTTGACCACCGTATAGTATTTTAGCTTTCTTACTTATTTAAGTTTGTAATGGTTACTTGTAAGTATTTTTAAATGAAAGTAGACTCTATTACCTTTAAAACGCCGGGTGGCACGACTTCTACGGAGTTACGGTTAATTTTATATGATTTTTCAAAGTTTCTGAAAAACTGTCGAATAGACAGGCGGACCCCTTAAATTTAAGGGGGCCGCCCAGACAATTAAAGGGGCCGCCCATCTGATACTCAAAAATGCAATTTTTGTTAAAAATTGTTTTCTGACTTTGTGGAAAGGTGTGTAACTTTCTGATTTTAAGAACGAACATATAACACTTGTTTTAAGCATAATTCTTATCTCGAGCTAGTATAATTAGTGTATATAATATCAAAACTAATAGAAGTTAATCAACAAAACACTTTTCAAATTAAATCCTCCTTAATGGGTAATTTGATACATAGATCGTACTCAATTTTTAAAACCATTTGTTTTGAAAATTTGAGCGACGTGGCTCTGGTACCAATTGTGGAAAACTAGAAGGGGGTTGAATAGTTTTCCCCTCTTTTTCGTTTTATAAAAACTTGGTTTTGCAAAATGTTGATTCAAATTTATTCAATTGTTTGTTTGAAAACCTTCAATTTGAGTTTAGTATGAAAATAATATATAATCAATATGATCAATTATATATGTAGACTTTTGGATTAGTTTTCAAAACTTAGTTTTATGAATGAAGCTTTGATCGATCTTTATGTGAATACGTTTTCCTTTTAAAATCTTAAAGCATTTTGTATCAAATTATCGATTAAGTTAAACTCATCATGAGAAGTGTTAATCTTATATATATATACTACCATTAGACCATATCATACAACTATATATCCTATCACAATATTAACTTGTTACTACACCACAATCAATCATCAATATAAGCAACAATTAACACATATTTGCATGCATAGATATAAAGCGATAAGTGCAAGAGTAAATGTAAAAAGATAAGAGAAAGAGGATGCAAACCGGACACAATGATTTAAAGTGGTTCGGCTACAAGGACACCTTCCTTGTTCCTACTCCACTCCCCGAGTCACCTACTCAAGAGTTTTCTTCACTACTCAACAAGCTCCCTTTTGGCGGAGAAAACCGTACACAACTTTTGCTTACACCATTTAACGACACTAAGCTAAATGTCGAGTTCTAATAGTAGCTAGAACCAATCTCACAACATAACTTAGATCACTACACAACTTATACACAACTTCACGACTTCTTCATGACTTCACAACTTTTTCACGACTTCACGACTTCATCACAACTTCTTCTAAACTACTTCACGGCTTCACGACTTCTTCACGACTTCACGACTTCATCACAACTTCTTCTAAACTCCACTACTTAATCACACACCTACATCTTCACAACTACATGTCTTCTCCACACTACTACTTCCTCCCACTACTTCTTACTCACTCATTAAATCACAACTAAGTAAGATCATCTTGATCTACTTATTACATATACATAACTCACAACTTCACATAAGCACTAACTACATCTTTGGCTTTGATGATGGGGAGAATTCTTCTCTTGCACTTTGAGTTATGAAAGATTGGATCACTTGAAACAAAGATTAATAATCTTATGATCAAAGGGTTTTAGAAGGATGTTTAGAGAGAATTGGATCTGAAAATTTTTGTGCAAAAGGTAAGAAAAATTCCAGGGTTGAGGTGGTATTTATAGGGAAAAATTTCTGACCAAATCTGACAGGGGAGCGTGGCCGGTCCCCTTAATTGTGTGCCGGTCCCCTTAAAATTATGGGGGCCGCCCCTTATAATTAAGGGGGCCGCCCTACTGAAACGACCAGATTTTCTGTCTTTTAGTGGAGAAAGTTTATTTGGTGAAAAACTAACTGATTTTGGTTATAAATTTGAATTCATATATTTGTTATGAATTAAACATTTTCCTTTAATTACCAAAATTGTTTTTCAAAAAGTTTATAACATGTTTATATCATTTTATAAACTTTGTAATGTTTAAATAAAATCCCTTTGATCATAAAATGTATTAGATATTTGTTTGTACATACCTTAAGTGATTGTTGAGGCAAACTCGAGACGTTGAGATGTCGAGGCTTGTTGACGTAAGAATGCAAAGATGAATTGTGATCACAAGTAACTTAAGCACTTTACGTTATATGTTGTAGTTTACATCTTTGTCATTATCAAAACATGAAGACGATGTTTAGATTAAATATCATAATATTCATGCCAACAATCCCTAACTAATTCTAGAATATTACATAATAATCCTTTAATCAATATTGCACTTAAGTCCTTGTTCTTCGAATAACTTTGAATAATCTTCAATAAGTAGTAGTACTTTGACCTTGATCAGCATGTTGACTATCGAGCTGTACTTTGACATAGCAGTACTTTGACTTCATATCCCAACATTCCTCCCCTAACTTGAACTCCACTTGCTTGATTGCAAGTTTCTTCACTTTCTTGGATATTCAAAATCTTTATCATTCACGAAAATTGTTTCCTTATCTCTTTTGAATCCTATATGTCAAAGTGCTCTTGATCATCATCTTCTCATCAACTCAGCAACTTTTTGACAAAGTGTACATCAAATCTTTTTAAAGTTTCATACTGTTCTCATCACTTCCAGATGTGTTAACTTCTGTGAGAGGTGAATCATTGAACTTTTAATGGATTTTGATGTCTCTTTACCAATGCCATTAACTCGGGAGTAACCAATGTTTAGGTTTAAACAACCATGGTACATTGATAACATATGATTTTTAGCAAATCATCAGCTATCAATTGATTTGAGTAGTCTTTACCAATAGCCGTTTTCTTTTGGACTAGTTAGTTCTTTGATCTCAACCATGGTGAACTAATTACCATAAATGGTTTTTCCACAACCTTTACCACAAGCCATTTTCTTGTGGGCTAGCCAACTCTTCACTTTTACAGATATGGTGAGTTGAATACCATACAATTTTTAGTAAATTGTTAACTAAAAATGGATTTGATTATCACATCAGAGTCGTACCCTCATGATGAGTCAAACTCTTTCTTGTCTGTTAAACATGGTGAGTTGATTACCATTTGTTGTGCAGTACAAGCACTAACACCAAGTTTTTCTCTTCAAATCCTTTTATTTGCTTTATCTTAAACATAAAAAACGTTTACTTTTATTTTACAAAGGACTTATACTGGTTTTTTATGTAGCAAGCAGTACTTTGATAAAGTACTGTTTTTCTTGCAGTACTTTGAGAAACATACTTATTATACAAAACAAATCATACCAGTACTTTGCAATATTATTCATCTGATTTAGTCCACCTGATAAATAGCTTAATCACCATAAAAGCTACATCAGTTTCATCTTCAAGCTCCATTCCATGATCCAACATCCTGAGCATAAGTTCTCTTATCAGAGGATATCTTCTTTCAGCAAGCATGTGAATCATGGTACCATCTTCCATCTCAAGTGAATGAACTCCTGATGACTCAAAGAATCTCCATCTTGTTATCTCCCAGTTTTCTTGATCATTCCACAGAGTATCATTACTTGTTTCTTCTGTTTCCCAGATGGTTATCAAATCTCCAAGTAAGATTAATCCCACTCCTGTTGCTTCAATATTCTCATAGTATGTCTGCACTTTCAAGTATAAGTTGTATAAATCTTCTTTATCAATTAAATGCAGAACATCCCATAACATATTAAACACTGTGAAGCTTCCATCTTCTCTGTTGAACATAAGATAATTCCCTTCTTTTGATTCAACCACAGAGAATGAGATAATGTTTGATTTCTTTCCAGAGTCTTCTATTTTCTTATTCTCAAAATCAACCACTCTAAAATAATTCTTCAGTTCATCAATTGTATCTTCATGTATCATTTTAAGTCTCTTTGACAATTGATCATCTTGAACTGCTTTCTTTCTTTTCAACTTCCTTTTCTCAGCTTGTTCTTTCCTTATATCTTCTAACTTATTTTCCTTATCAACATCCATGGGTACAAAACTTTCTAACTCTTTCTTGATAGACTCTTGTACTTCATCCCATAGAGCTTTGACTTCTGGATATCTCAATTTTTGTAGATTCTTGAATCCTCTTCCTTTCAAGAAACTAATCATCCAATTTCTTTCTTGAGCAATAGTCATAGGTTTTCTTGTGACAGCAACTGACTTCTTTACTCCTTCCAAGTACTCTGCATCATACACAGCTTGTTGTTGTCTAGCAATTTCTTCATTCTTTGCAACCTCTATTTCTCTCAACTGTGCAAGAGTAAACTTCTTCTTTTTCTTCTTAATATTCTTTTGCTTCATGATCCCTTTACCTTTGTCTTTGGGATCTAATTCTTCAGATTCAGAAGAAGATCCAGAAACTTGTTGTGCAGGCTCAAAAATATGTATACCTCCTGAAGGTCTATCCAATTTAGCATAATCTGAGCTATAGTCTCATCATCACTTGCTGTATGCTCCTTGACTTCTTCTTGCTGTATAGGATTGGAAGGACCAGCTTCATCTTCAAAATTCATTGTAGAAGGTCCAGCTGTAGAAGTTCCAATTCCATCAATATCCATAGCAGTAGTACCTTGCACATCAGTACCTTGCAGACCAATACTTTCATCAACAGTACTTTGAACATCAGTACTTTGATTGTGAGTGCTTTGAATATTTTGTTCTTCAGCATCTTGCTCAACACTTCTTCTTGTACAATATTCTCATCCTCTTCAATCTTTTTCTCTGGCACAAAATTCAAAGGTTCTTCTGGATAGTGCCAAAGATGAGCATCTTCTGAATATTGAACCCCAGCATCATCTTTATTCAAATTATCATCTTGATTCCTCCCCAATTTGAAAGATGATGACTTCTTATGCTTCTTCTTGGACTTAGAAGCTTTCTTGGCTGATTTAGACTTTTTCTTTTGAGATTGTTTCTTTTCTTTCACATAAAGCCTAAAATTCTGGACAAGAGGCCAGACAAACCTCTTTAGTCTTCTGAACTTGTTTCTTAACCTTTTAAGTTCTGCTGTTTGAGTAACCATATCTTTCTTCATTCTCCATAACTCTCTAGTCAAAGCATAATTATCCAAAGGACCCTCAATACCCTCATCTCCTCCAGGTGTTTGAAACCCACCTGTGGAAGTATAATCATTGGGAGAAGGCACTGGAGTATGCTCTGAAGCAGTACCTTGTAAAGAAGTACTATGTGGAGAAGTACCTTCAGCAGAAATAGGTTTTTCCCTAGAAACAGAGACTGGGGGAGTTCTTTCACTTAAGTCATCAGGCTGTGGTGAAGCAATTGGTGGTGTAGGTATATGTACTGATGCAGAATGCTCAGAATGATCAGATTGATCAGCATTAGCAGAACCACTAGCATTATCAACATCATCCCTAACAGCCTGTGCTACCTCTAACATATAAGCATTAAGAGGTGTATTGGTACCCGAAAAATTAACTCCCTTGTGAGACATAAAGGTAAACACCTTTGGTGGCATCCTAATAGTAGGTACATAATCCTGAGGTTTTGGTATCCCATCAAGTAGATTCTCTATGATAAGTTGAACAAATCTAGGATACATCAGAAAAGGTGATCCAACCTTAATATGGGAAATCATACCATCAAGGATCATATAAGAAAAGTTGAATGGCTGATTTGTAACTAGTCCAACTAATGCAGAAGCTATGGCATGTCCAAATTGATCCCAAGCAGTACTTTTTGGACTTAAGCAATGAAGTAAAACATGAATAAGATACTTCCAGTGAGGACTTACCATTGCTTTCTGAAAATTAATCCTGTTCAAAGGACCTTCATACCCAATATCTCTCAGTGCATCCCAAACTGCTTGTTTAGCAAACAAAATAGAGTCTCCCTCATCATCAAATAGCAAAACATCCCTGATTGTTGCCTCAGTAACACGAATAGCTCTCCCAACAACTGTAGCATGAATAACATCCTCTCCATCTTCTATCTCAGCCCTAGCTGTGGCCCAAAACGCCTGTATCCAAGGTCCAATAATCTCTGGGTTTACTAAGAGTGAGTAATTGATGGTGGTGCCGGTGAGAAAATCAATGATTCCATGAAAGCCAATGTTCCTCTATGTTTTCTCATGGTTTGCAATCATTTTGTGTTTGGTGATGGTGGGTCAGTGTGCCATTGCAATTTTGATTTGAAAAGAAGAGTGGTAATCATTGATGATCTTGGAGGATTTGATGAATGAGAGTTGTGAATGAATACGGGAGTATAAATATGAAAAAGATATGAGTAAAAAGGGATAATATACAAAGAATCACGGTGAATTAATTATTTTACTGTTATTTTTGGAAGTTATCTTCCCCATATCCTTCGAGAGTTTGTTAACCGTATTTTTGACCGTTGGAGCAGTATCCTGACACGTCAGCGTCGCCTTCATATCACCAAGCAGTACGTTTCATATATCATGGAGCAGTACTTTCAGTTGTAAAATAAAGCAGTACGTTGGACAAAGTAATTTCCAATCACAATATCTTTAGTGTTGATTGTTTGACCAAAATATCTTTGAAAGTCAAACCGAGATAATTAATACCTTTCCAAATTAATTCCTAAATCTACCAAGGCAAGTAGAATTCAATGAACTTCATTAATTACCCTTATAACTTTTCTTGCCTATAAAAGTAACTCTCCACTAACATATCTCTTTCATCAACACTTGCAATATAGTCACAAAAACCCTAGTGAACAATATGAGTCACTTCCCATTGGTGTACATCTCTTCTGATTCAGATGGCTCTACAGACTCAGAGATCATCTACTATTCTGACTCTGACTTTGATGATGATGCAGGATGGAGTGGGTACTTTCCTCCAGATGTATCAACCTCTACCATCACAGATGCAACAAGCACTACTAATCCAAAACCCAAGAAGAAAGTATCTGTTTCTACTCCTGGTTCATCTTTGGCAAATGAACTTCTAAATGCCTTGACCCAAGCCCTGGAATTAGCCATAAAGAATATGAAGTGGCCTGCTCCAAGAAAAGAGAGACCTCCCAAACAAGTTCTTGGCCTGGCTTGCCCAAGGAAGCAAGCTTCTTTTGATGACAAAAGAAAGACTGCTCAAAAGGGAAAGCAGAATTATCAGGGTAAAGGAAAAAGACCAATGGAGTAGAGTGTGTTGGGTAGGATAAGTAGGTTTGGTGTAGGATGCTTGTGGTAGTTGTCTGTGTTTCCTGTTTGTGTCTTTGTAATGGTTGTCTGTATCCCTTGGAAGAATGAATGTAATCCTTTGGTAATAATGAATAAAAATCTTTTCTTATGTAGCCTCCCCTTAACTAATGACTAACTACTAATGCCTTCCCTCAATAATAGCTTAATTATTAATCATACCAATACTCACAACTAAAAAGGTAAATCTTGAAACATTAAAGCCCTTTGTGAGTAGATCTGCTACATTATCATCTGTATGGACTTTAACCACATTGATAAGCATATGCTCATAGCAATCTCTGATAAAATGATGTCTGATTTGAATGTGCTTTGTTTTGGAATGATAGACTAGATTCTTCACAATACAAATGGTACTCTCATTATCAATGTTGATAGGAGTATTCTTGAAGTTGAATCCATAATCCAAAAGCTGATTTTGCAACCAAAGTACTTGTGCACAACAGCTTGCAGCAGCTACATACTCTGCTTCTGTGGAAGATGTTGTTGCAATTGTTTGCTTTTTGCATTGCCATAAGACTAATCTACTTCCAAGATACTGACATCCTCCAGTTGTAGATCTTCTGTCATAGTTATCACCAACATAATCACTATCTGAAAAGGCTTGTAGATGAAAAGGTGACTCCCTAGGATACCACAATCCTAGCTTAGGTTGTTGCCTAAGGTACCTAAAGATCCTCTTGACAGCATTCAAATGTGATACCTTGGGTTGAACTTGATGTCTTGCACATAAACACACAGCAAAAGTAATGTCAGGCCTAGATGCAGTTAAGTACATGAGACATCCAATCATAGACCTGTATAATTTGACATCAACATCTTCTCCTTCTTCATCTTTTCCCAAAGGCTTGTTAGCATCAATAGGTGTAGAAGCTGGCTTGACAGTTGTGAAGTTAAATCTCTTAAGAATATCTGCAACATACTTATCTTGACTAATAAAAATTCCACTGCTTGATTGTTGCACTTGAAGTCCCAAGAAGAATGTTAATTCTCCCATTGAACTCATCTGAAATTCTTTTTGCATAAGATCTTCAAATTCCTTCACCATAGATTGCTTAGTAGCACCAAAAATAATATCATCTACATAAACTTGGACAAGCATGATATCCTTCTTATCTCTTTTGATAAACAAAGTCTTGTCAATAGCACCTCTTCTGTAACCATGTTGTAATAGAAAATTTGAGAGTCCTTCATACCATGCTCTTGGGGCTTGATGAAGGCCATATAGAGCCTTGATAACCTTGTAGACTTTGTTTGGATGTGCAGGATCTTCAAAACCAGGAGGTTGTTTAACATAAACTTCCTCTGTGATGGTGCCATATAGAAAAGCACTTTTAACATCCATCTGATATACAGGGAATCCCATATAGGATGCAAAAGCCAAAAATAGCCTTATGGCTTCAATCCTTGCCACAGGAGCAAATACTTCGTCATAGTCTACTCCTTCTTCTTGTCTATATCCTTGAGCTACTAACCTTGCTTTATTCTTGATTACATTCCCTCTTTCGTCTCTTTTCACTCTGAAAACCCATTTTGTTCCAATTAACCTTTTACCATCAGGTAAATCACAAAGTACCCATACTTCTTGAAGTTTAAACTGTAAGAGTTCTTCTTGCATAGCTTCAACCCAACTCTCTTTGGCTAATGCTTGTTTGATTGTCTTAGGTTCTTCTTGAGATAGAAAGCAAGCAAATAAACACAATTTCTGATCCTTGTGATTCACCCTGTTCTGTTTGTATATAAAGCTAAGTAGAGAAGTATGTTGTTGAGACATATTCTTAGCTTTAGTTCTTGTAAGTACTCCTGAACTAGAGGGTCCAATTATCTTACTAACAGGATGATCTTTGTGAATTCTGAGAGTAGGAGTTGGTGGAACTTTAAGATTATCTTCCAAATTTATGAGGTCAGGGTCTTCATTAGAATCTGAGAAAATGCCTTCTTGTTCCAACTCATCATCAGTATCTTCTAAGGCAGGCATGGTTGGATCATGTAAATCATCAGCATTCTTCCAATTTGAAGTATCTAAAGTTTGAGAAGTACTTTCAAATGGATCATCAGTACTTTGAGACAAAGTACTGCCAGTGCCTTTAGCCTTGTTCTTTTCTGCATCATAGGCTCTCCTTTGATCATCTTCATAGGATTTTATAATTGTTTCTTAAAGGAGCATCCTATTAAGTTCATCTTGGATATCTTGGTCTTCATAAGATACTGCAGTCTTTGGTGGAACAGTACTTTGTGGATCAACAGTACCTTGAGGTGCAGCAATACTTTTCTTCTCATTACTGGGTGCTTCATCAGAATCATTTTCAGATCTTATGTTAACTCCATGAACAATGTATTGTAACTCTTCTTCATTAAGAACAACTTGATTTTCTTCCCTTACACGTACATAGTTCATAGATGAGGACATTAAATCAAGATCAAACATCCAATCAGGAGCTTTACCTTTTTGATTTTCTTGTTCTTCTAGAAATTTAACATGAATACATTCTTGAACCTTCTTGGTAGCCCTGTTGTACACTCTGAATCCTTTGCTATTTGTACAATAACCCAATAAGTATCCTTCTTCTGATTTACCATCAAATTTTTCCAATTTATCAGCAATGTTCAAGATAGTCAGGGGACATCCCAAAGGTTTCATAAACTTTATATTTGGCTTATTTCCCATGAGTAACTCATAAGGTGTCTTCATCTGAGGTTTTGTCACTGACACTCTATTTAGCACATAACATGCAGCACTTACAGCTTCGGCCCAAAATGGAACAGGTAATTGGGAGTCTGAAAGCATTGTCCTTGCTGCTTCTATCAAAGTTCTGTTCTTCCTTTTTGCAACTCCATTTTGCTGAGGAGTTCTTGCAATACTGAATTCTCTTTTAATTCCTTTCTTTGCACAAAAGTCATCCATAAGCTGATTCTTGAATTCAGTCCCATTATCACATCTAATTTCTCTAACGTTGAGTCTTAATTGATTTTCAAGTGCTATTATAAGGCCATGAATAGCATCAAAAGTTTCATTTTTGAATCCCAAGAAAAAGACCCAGCTAAATCTGCTACAATCATTTGTTATAACCAAATAGTACTTCTTCTTGTTTAAGCTAACAACAGAAACAGGTCCAAACAGATCCATATGCAGCAATTCCAAAGGCTCCCTAATTGTTCTTTCTTCAATCTTTTTACATAAAGCCTTGTGTTGTTTACCCTTCTTACAAGCCAGACATGAATGATCCAGTTTGCATGTTTTAGAAGGTAAACCTCTAACTAAATTTCCTTTGACCAGCTTATTGATGTTTTTGAAATTCACATGCCCTAGTCTTCTGTACCATTGATGTGCTTCCTCCATTGTTGCCCTTGCAATTAAACATGTTACTCTTTCAGTAGAATTGATGTTCTTCAAATCAATGCTATACACATCATTGGTTCTTGGTGCTCTCAGCATCACCAAATTTTCATCTTCTAATCTAAACTCAAGGGAGAGAATAAGACATTCTGTGTCAAGAAACAACACAGGGTACTTCTTGTTACAGATCTGAGAGACTGACAAAAGGTTGAATTTAAGCTCCTTCACATATCTGACATTCTCAAAATCAATAGATCCTGCCTTAATGGTTCCTTTTCCAGTAATTCTCCCTCCATCAGGATCATTCCCAAATGCAACTCTTCCTCCAAAATAAGCTTTAAAATCTGACAAGAGCTCCTTTTCTCCTGTCATACTTCCAGAGCAACCACTATCTACAATAAGATGATCTTTAAGCTCCTCTGCTGGGTTGCCCTGCATAAAATTGAAAAGGGTTAGTTTCTTTTAGGAACCCAAGCCATTACTGACTTGTGTTCCCCTTGTGGAGTAACATACTCAAATTCTTTGAGCTTGTAATCACCACTGTTTTTGAAAATACTATCAAGAACTACTGTTTTTAATTCCAAAACTTGTGTTGAATTGTTATCAACAACCCCTTTTTCACCCTTATTCTCTGAAAGTACTTTGTCAGTCTCAGCAGTACTTTCTTTCTTAACCCACATATATGTAACTTTTGGTGTTGGGTTCTGTGTTTTAGCAGCTTTCCTTTGGTTGTAAGGCTTTCTAGGTTTGTAAGAATTGAATCTCTTAGGTCTTACACTTGAGTTTGTCATAGCAGTACCTTGATTGGGAAACTTCCTAACAGTACTTTGAGAAAGTACTGCCTGACCAGTGCTTTGTGAAGGTACTATGGGTTTGGAGAATGGTCTTTCTGATGAGGGTACCTATAATCTTTTGAAAAATTACCATGGTTAACCCTATTTGTGTAATTCCAAACTGGTTTATTCTCTCTTGGTTTATTCTCTCTGTGCTTATGGGTTGTAGATGTTGTCTTTGGGTATTTGCTTAAGTATTCTGAGTGATAATCACAGTCCTTGATCAAATGATGAGGACTATAACATACAAAGCATAACTTTGGACCCATCATCCCAAGTCTATTCCCAAAAGGTTTTCTATGATAAGCAGTATTTTTAAAAGACTTTCTTGTAGGTAATGCTGAATGATCAACAGTACTTTGAGAAATTTTTGGAAGAACTGCTTGTTTTCAAAGATCTTTTTCACATTCAGAAACCTTATTATCATCCCTAGGTGCTTCAACAGATTCTCCTAAAGGCTCAGGATTTGATTGACTTTTAAGCTTTTTCCTAAGCTCTAGGTTATCTACCCCATAACAAGAGACATCTGTCCTAGGTGGTTGAAAACTTCCTGGGGGTGGAGGAACTTCATTGTAACTTTTGTTTTTCTTAAACTCAGGAGGTGTTGAACAAGGTGATTCCTCATCACTTGATGTATTTCCTTCTAAACTTATGAATTCTTCATCACTAGTTGAGGTTTCCTGTGAAAGATTTAATTCTTGGTTCCTAGATGAAAGTGCTTCTGAATCATAACCAAGGCCAGTTTTAATGTTTTTTGTTCTCTGTTTTTCAACAAAACTAACATGTGACAGACCTGATTCTTTCCAAACAGCAAGTTTTTCTAGCAACTTATCTCTTTCTTTAGTTACCTTTTCTAATTCAGAAACTTTGCATCCTAGCTTCCACTCACTTATCTTTAATTGATTATCTTAGCTTCCATGGATTCTAAAGTCAATTGGTAACCAAGTATCTTAGATCTAGCCCTTTTATAGTTATCTCTTTCTGTTTCATATTCTTTAAGCATCTTTTGATAAGAGTTACTACGTTTGGAACATACCTCAGAGATAGTGGATGAACTTGATGAAGTAGCCATCATAGCAAGCTGAACAGTTTCTTCTTCACATTCCATGCTCCAATCAAAGCTTCCTAGACCATCTCTTGACTCCAAAGCTTCATATCCAGGTTCCTCATCAAAAGCTGTGCTCCAATCGACCTCTTCTAGTGCAACCATAGAGTAGGTTACTGGTTCATCATTAAATTCTTTACTCCAGTCAACTTCTGATAGGTCTTCTTGAGCAACCAAGGCTTGTGACTTTGGCTCAGCAATAGGGACTTCTTTTCTTTCAACCTTGGGTTTAGGTTGTTCAATCATTCTATTTGCTTGATACTTTGCAAACTTGCATTCCCTTGCAAAGTGACCAGTCCTTTGACAGTTAAAGCATTCAATCTTGGACTTGTCAAATGCTATATCTTGCTTAGCCTTGAAATCAATACCTCTTCCTGTCTTGTTCATAAACTTCTTGATCCTTGCAGCAATCATGGCAACCTGCCATCTTATGTTAATTTCTTCCATAGCATCATCATCAATTTGCAAAAGATCTTCTTGGTAAGTAACAGGTAGAGTAGCTTGTTGAGCAAAGAATGAACACAGACCATCATCTGAATTGGGGGTATGTGATGAAGTGGTAGAGATTAAAGTTGTACATGGATTCTGTGTTTCTACAACAGTACTTTGGACAGGGTGAGCAGTACTTTTAGTGGAAGTACTGCTTCATCTCATGCTCATACACCTTCAGATTATTGTAAAGATCATCAAAGTCCATAGTGTCCAAACCAGGTTGTCCTCTTAACATTGTAGCAACCACATGCCATGCAGAAGGCAAACTCCTTAAGAACTTCAAATTAGCATCTTCAATTGTTGCTTCAGCTCCATATAACTCTAGCATGCTGAGTAGATTTTGATATCTCTCATAAGCAGAGTCAAGACTTTCTCTTTCACCAACGGTGAAGGTTTCAAACTGCTGTTTCAACAGGTTCTTGTGCATCTTCTTTGAAGCATCATTACCTCCAAATCTTGTTTTAATAGTAGCCTATAGTTGTTTTGCATCCTTGGCATCATGAAACTTCAGTAAGTGACGATCAGGAATGGCAAAGAGCAGTATGTTGAGAGCCTTGTCTTGATTTCTTTCAGTAGCAGCTGGTATGGTTGGCTTAGGTGGTGTTGGTTGTCCAAGGATCTCCAATGGTTCTTCAATTTGCATGTTACCATTGACATTCACATCCCATAGTGCATGATCTGTGATGGCAATGTACTGCCTCATCTTCATGGCCTATAGATCATATTCTCCCTTCTTGACAATGGGAATTCTAATAGCAGTGATAGATGGAGCAGGTGCAACATCTGTCGACATCTATAAGGGTTTGTAGTAGAATCGGTTTAATAGGTTTTCTTCTAAATCAGTTTCCAACACAAGCTCTGATACCACTTGTTGGATCGATATACTCTGACCAAAGTACTTTGTAGCTGGTAAGGTTTTAACAATCTTAAATGACTCAAAACAGTTAATATTGAAACAATGATATTACTTTGTAAAGTATGCGGAATCTACTAACACAAAGCTAAAAAGAACTTTGTTAATATTAAAACAACTCTTAAACCTGGCTCTCTAATTACAGGTTTACTAACAATCCCTAACTTTCTCTAAAATTACTTTTTGTAAAACTCTAAGACTCTTAGAAACTTTGTATGACTTCTACTAGAACTTATATCCCCAATACCATCATAAGGCTCCTTATATAGATAACCTTAAGTCGGTTTACATTATCTACTTGAGCGACAAGTAATTATCCCTAACTAATTCTAGAATATTCACACAATATTACATAATAATCCTTTAATCAATATTGCACTTAAGTCCTTGTTCTTCGAAGTACTTTGAATAATCTTCAATAAGTAGCAGTACTTTGACCTTGATCAGCATGTTAACTATTGAGCAGTACTTTGACATAGCAGTACTTTGACTTCATATCCCAACAGTATGTGAAGGCTTGAATCGGGGGAAGATTCAAGTGAACGGGAGTGCTCATTCGTGTAAAGACTTGGATCATGTATCGATCTAAGTGGGATTAGAATGCTTATTCGTGTAGCCACGTAGGCTTTGATGTAGTTGGTTCTAGCTAGGATTAGGACTCGACATTCCGATTAGTGTCATTAAACTTTGTGGAAGCTTGTGTACGGTTTGTTCCACCATAATGGAGCGTGTTGACTAGTGAAGTAACTCTCGAGTGTGGTACTCAGACATTGGAGTAGGACGAAGAGGTGCTTCACGCCGAACCACTATAAATCACCGTGCCTGGTTTGTGTCTTCTTTTCTCTTCTCTTTACTTTCCTTTCTAGCATTTATCTTCTTGCACTTAAGGATGTGTTTGTGTAGCTAGTTGCTTAGATTGTGGTTATGCTTGAGATAAACTAAAACAATTAAAAAATGCAAATATATAATTAATCACACATCTGCTCAAAAACATGCCCACTGGCGGCGGTCCTTTATACAGGGATGGTCCCCAACATTTAAAGGACCGTCGGTGTATTTTAGGGACCGTCCCCAGTGTAATCAACAGTAGCTAAATACTTTTAAATCTCATGTTATGCTTATTTTATGTGATTGCTTGTATACTTGTTTATTAAGTGACATATATGTTTGGTATGAGTGACATAACCACTATTCATATTTAGTCACACTTGATTAGGAATTTGATATGAAACATTTTAGATTTTAAAGAGGAACGTATTCACCCCCCCCCCCCTCTCTAGTTTCTACACATCCAAAGAAAACATTGCCGATATCCTCACTGAACCTCTCAAGCAGGAACCCTTCTATTATCTTCATCTTGGATTAGGAATGATGGAACACACTTTTTCATAAACTTCTGGTAAGTTTCCTTCTTCTATTCTGAGTCTAGGATTCTATTGAGCACAAAATCAAAATTAGGGAAAATTTTTGTTTATTCTTTAACTTTGCTTATCGTAAAAATAGTTCTTGCATACTTAAAATCAACTCTAGAAACTTTCTATGTGCATGAAAAACCCCAATTCTTTCTCTCAAACTTCTCACATTTAGGACTTTCATCTTTCTTGCATTATTAATAGAACTTAAAATCCTTGGTCGGAACATGTAACTAATATAAAATTCAACATGGAAAAACGAGCAAGATTGAACTAAGGAGACTTTGGATTATCTCTTAGATTTTCTTTTCTTTAGAGTCAAGATAATCACATCTCCACATATGTTGTATGTAGACATACACTAGAAACAATTTCTCCCAGATAAAGTCTTAAGCCTATCGGTGGTGGTCCCTAAAATGTAGGACGGTCCCACATATATAAAGGACCGTCCACAGGTTTACGGGACCGTCCATCTATTTTCTGCAGTCATTTTCACTTCTATGATTTCTTAATTCTGCAACATTGACCAACATCCTAGGTCATCCTATACTTCCTTGCATGCTTAAACATAATTTGAATTAGTAACACTTAGAATGCAGGCTTTGCCATAATTAGCCTCCACATCCCTTATTTATACCATCATCTTCCTTATTCATCTTTATGACATAACCTCTTCTTCCTCCTCCAAATGTCATCCTCTAGAAAACCTAGGATTTTTGTCAAACCTATTAGGTGAAAGAAACAAACTCTTGGAAATGTCATGAGAGATACCACCAATCCAAACATAATCCAACCAAACTTTACTCCACAACCTATTCCCATCAAAGAAACATCATCCCTTTAATTTTCTTTCCTTGCCTGTCAACCTATCAATGAATCTCTATCCATTCACAAAGAGCCTACTTTCACTCCACAAGACCACCCTTTACCACCACCACTTCCACCACATCCACCTCAAGTGACAAATCATGCCACTCCACACTCAATCATGGTTCAACAATTCTCTCATCTTGTTGACTTGAATCTCCTAAACATAATTCTTGCTCAAAAACAACATCCTCCAACCAATCTTCATCCCACTCTAGATCAAGTTAACACCCACGGTAGCTATTGTGTGTATTTCATTGACAATCATAACCCATTCTAAAAACTCAAAAATGATCTAGACTTCATCACATATCTTCTCTTGCCCTCCAGCTTTCAGCATCCTTCTGAAAACAATCTTGCACCACTCTTTCTTCGCAAGCCTTAGACATCATGCATTATCTACAAATAAGACCAGACCTTCTCTTAGTTATCCTAAAAACTAGACTAGGATTAGTGACTTTATTTAGGGCCTTGTTGTACTAAGTCATACTCTATGTATGACCTTATTTTCTTTTCAATGAATATGCATGCTTATTAAATTCTGTCTCTTTCTATCTGACTTACTAATGACGGTCCCCAAAATAAACCGGTGGTCCCTTAAATATATGGGACCCTCCAAGTGTTTAGAGGACCATCCTTGCACTCTGCATTTGTCTCCTATCTTCTTTTTATCTGTTTCTTTGAGTTGCATATATATCTTCTTGCACCTATTTTCTAACTCGTTTTTGTAGCAAAATACCATCATTTCTTTCCTTTACCTTTACTTACTTTTATAAATCTCTGTGTCCCGGTTTGATCGTTTCTTTCCTTTACCTTTACTTACTTTTAATTGTTGTGTTCATATACCGTTGTATTGATATCACATAAACTTTGAAGCTAAAAGATTTTTAAAACAAACTTGAAAAAGGTTTTTGAAAACGTAATTAAAATGGTGAAACTATTCAACCACCCCTTTTTCTAGTTTCTACACATTATACACATGCAATAAACCTATGTGTGCTTGATTTTCCCAAAAAAATCTTTGTATACAATGTTTTTTGTTGTGTTTGGAGGTTGGTTTTCCTGTTGTTTCACTAAGATCTTTTGTCCCTGAGATGACGTTGCTCTTGACAATGCCATGTATAGTTGCGGCCAAACACTGTCTCGAGAAGATAGATGTCTATCTTTTTGAGTGATTTCCCTTGGCTTTTTTTGATGGTCATGACATAGCAAATTATTACAGGAAACTGTCTTCTTTTGAATATAAAGGCATAGCCTTGTCTTTATGTATCAGCATTATCCGGGTAGAAAAACCTATTCTTAGATGCGTGTGCCAGTAATAATCTAAGCTTCAATAACTTCGTTTAAGAGTTGAGTGACTATAAAGCGTGTACCATTACATAACCCACCAATCAGATTCAAATTCCTTAGGAGCATGATTGGTGTTCCTACTTTTAGCCGTAACTTGTGATGCAAAAAACCTAAGAATGAGAGGCTATTCAGGTATTCTACAAGGTATAGGAGCTCTGTTTCTCCACCTACACTGCCTTTAGGTACAACTTCATCTGAAGTTGAATATGTATTTAGCTCACCTTCCAACATGCTTAATACTTCTTCATTTATGAGATCGGCTATGTCATATTTTGGGCATACAATTGCTCTATCTTGTAACGCTTTAGTTGTTGGTTATTGCAATGTTTCATAGTCGTATATGAAATTATGAGCTCCAATGTTACATTTTCAGAATCTTTGATGCAAAATTCTTCTGGAACATGCACCCAAGAAGAATTTCTAGGGTCAGATTCATCTGGTAGATGTACATCCCCATCTCCAATGGCAAGCAGCCATTCTGAAAATTTCTGAATATCTTCTCTATCGTGCTCTCGTAAACCTTGGCTCTTCAACATCATATTCTCTTTTAGTGAAATCACCTTGAAGTGTCTCCATGAACATGATTCAGCAATAGAAGAAGAGACGATTTCATCCTTTGAAGCATTTTTCTTAACAGGCAGTGTTTGCCTAAAGTCGGCACCAAGCATGAGACTTTTTCCTCTGAACAAAGTATCTGGCTAATCAAGTATGTCTCTGAGAGTATGGTCTAGTGTTTCAAAGCAACGCCGGTGTTAATACAAATAATGTCAAAAACGTTATTTGAATTATTCGGTCTCTACTAGTTTTGATAATCACAAAATATAAAGACACGTTACATAAAACTATGACTAATCGGTTTTTAATCGAGAAAACTTGTTTTCGGTTATAACATCACTTAATATATGTATAAACATCTACCAACTTGTACATGTGATCAAAGAACATATTTTTAATCTAAACTTCACATTTTCATATGACAAAACATTTTTACAAAGGTATTTTTGTATAATTAAAATAAATGTTTTATTAAGAAAATAAGTTTAAATTTCAAATTTGCAACAGCTATATTTCTCGCTCAAAACCGACAGGAATTTTTCACCAGATAAACCTTAACCACGTCAGGATAAAAAGGGGAGCATCTGTCGGGACGGTCCTTTAAATGGCTGACGGCCCCTTAGTGATAAAGGACCGTCACATGTTAAAGGGACCGCCCATATCTTTCCTGACGTCTATAAATACTGAACTGTTCTCTTTCTGTAAAACCACCTCTTATGCACTGAAACTTTCTGTATTCCTAAATCACTCCAAATAATCTTCTTTGATCACATTATCGGGTTCTAAGTTATTTACAAGTGATCACATCTATACTTCCTTTAAAGTGCAATAGAAGAATACCCGTAGTCGTCAAGAGACGAAGTGATGAAGAAAAGTCCTTCACCTTTCAAGCCGTCGTATTGATCTCTTCTAAACTCTCATTCTTATCTTTTGATTCGTGTATATAATTGGACTTGTGTGCAAGCTCCAAGTTGTGTGTTGTGTTGGTTCGTGCCATCATGTTAGTACGAGGTGTGTAGCCACGTGGGCTTTAGTGTAGATTGGTTCTAGCTAGGATTAGGACTCAACATTCTGCTTAATGTCGTTAAACTTGGTGTAAGCTTGTGTAAGGTTTGTTCCATCATAATGGAGCGTGTTGATATAGTGTTTGTGAAACTCTTGAGTGTGAGACTCAAGGAGTGGAGTATGGCAAAGAGTGAGCTTCATAGCCGAACCACTATAAATCTCTGTATCCTAGTTTGATCGTTTCTTTCCCTATCTTTGTTACTTACTTATTATTGTATTTATTTGTTAACAAGTTGATATCTCATAAAGATCGAATCGAAAGGTTTTATTAAAACAAACTTGTAAAAGGAAATTCTAAAACGTAAATAAAAATGGTGAAACTATTCAACCCCCCTTCTAGTTTCTACAATTGGTATCAGAGCTACATCACTCAAGAATTTTAAAGTATACTGTATTTTAAAACTTGAATCGATCAATGGATTTTTAAAAATATCAAGAAGGGCAATCTATGCAAAGACCACCACTTTTCGAAGCTGATAATTTCATTTATTGGAAAACTTGATTCCAAAATTATGTGAAATCAAAAGATCTTGATCTTTGGCATGTTATTACTATGGGTGACTTTTAACCTATTGAACAAAACCCGAAAACCAAACAAGATGAAACTATTCCTTATGATAAACAAAGTGAAAATCTTAAAAAGAAAATGGCTAAAAATGATGAAGCAGAAATGGTCATTCACAATGCTTTACCTAAAAAGGAATTTCAAAGAATTTTCATATATAATTCGCTTAAAGATATTTGGAAAACTTTGTTATTCACTCATCAAGGTAATAATAAATTCAAAGATAATAAGATCGATCTTTTGGTTCAACAATATGAACAATTCATCATTCCTGAAAACGAATCTATAGATAGTGCTTTTGTTAGATTCAATACTATTTGTTAGGTTTAAAGATTCTGTTGCTTAGAAATTCGTCTAAGTCTTATTCTACTGCTAGACTAGATAATACTACTGCTAATGTTATCATTCTACTGCTAGACGGATTTTGCTGCTAAGTGTAAAGATTCTACTGCTAGTGTATTACATTCTGTTGCTCAAGTGATAAGTTTATATATGCATTTTGTAATTATAGAAAATATATTATCTTGTGAAGAAAGTAATTGTAAACCGACTAGTACTCCTTAGTCCACAAAAGGAGGTTCCTAGGGTTAGAGTTATGTATGTATCAAAGTTAGAATCGATTCACTTCATGGTTTTAAAACCCCTAGCATTGTTGAGTGCTTGTATATTCAATATATTGAAGTGTTGATTGTTTACATTGTTCTTCTTAAGTTAAACATTATTTTCCGCATTATGTTTAAAGTCACAATTACAAGTCAGCTTCTATAAGATCAATTTGCTCAACTGGGATCAACAAGTGTTGTTAGAGCCTGTGATCTAGAAGCTGTGATCAATAATAATTCGTGTTTACTCTACTCTATTCTTAAACAACTACTGAAGTCATGGGTGATGTAACACACATGGTTACTGCATCAAAGGTGCCTATGCTCAAGCAAGGAGAGTACGAGCTTTGGAAGATAAGAATAAGGCAATACATGAGAATGATTGACTACAACATGTGGAATGTTGTTTTAACTGGTGATAAACTTCCATAGATTGTTGATGGAAAAGAAGTACCAATTAAATCTGAGACATATATGGCATTGAGGAAGTTAGAGATTCAATTGGATTTTGAAGGATGTGAAACTGTTAAGGACTTGATGGATGCTGTTGAAACAAGGTTTAGAGGCAATGATGCTACAAAGAAGTCAAGGAAGAATTTGTTGAAACATCAATTTGAGAACTTCACTTCTTTAAGTGGAGAAGCACTTGATGGTACCTATAACACGCATCAAAGGCTTGTAAGCCATCTAAAGCTTGTTGGCTATGCAGTTCCTCAAGAAGATACTAGTCTCAAGTTTCTCAGAAGCCTGGCACCAGAATGGAGCATGCATACATTTGTGTGGAGAAACAAAGCGGATTTTGATAGTATGAGCTTGGATAATCTTTACAACAATTTGAAGGTCTATGAATCAGAGATGAAGCCAACATCTACTTCATCTACTTCTGCTCAAAATCTAGCTTTTGTGTCTTTTAAAATCATAAGCTCCCAGGAAACTCATTCTACTACTTACGGAGTTTCTGCTGCTAGCACTAGTGGTTCTTCTGCTGGTTCTAATAACAGTGACACCATAAGTGATACTGCTATTTGTGCATTCTTGGCTGATCTTACCAAAGGTACTCAGGTTCTAAATCAAGATATAGATCACATTGATCCTGATGATCTTGAAAAGATTGATTTGAAGTGGCAAATGGCTATGCTGACCATGAGGGCTAGAAGATTTTTGAAGAAGACCGGAAGAGAGCTCAAGTACAAGGCTCAGAACAATATGGGCTTTGACAAATCAAAGATTGAGTGCTACAATTGCAACAGGAAAGGTCACTTCGCCAGAGAATGCAGGGCTCGAAAGAAGAATGTTGAGAATCTAAAGAAGCTGCTGAAGAACCAAAGACCACTACAGCTTTGGTATCTTGTGATGATTTGGGTGATTATGACTGGAGTGACATGTCTGAGGAAGAACCCAACTTTGCTGTACTGGCTGAAGATAAACCCAAAGGGCATAACTTTGCTCTAATGGCTTATGCTTCGTCATCATCTGGCTCTGACTCTGAGGTTTCTATTTGAATCTGATGAGTCTGTTTGTTCTTTTAAGTCATGTTTAGATACTCTTGAGGAACTTAAAGCTAGGAATGAAAGTCTTAGAAAAGAAGTTGAAAGCCTAAAACTTGATAACTTAGGTTATAAAGTAGGAATTCAAAATGTAGAAAGAAGACTTGAATACCTTAAACAGTGTGAGTTTGAATATGTGGATAGGATTAATATACAGGATGGTGAGCTTTTTCTTAAAAATAATGAAATTGATGTACTTAAGAAAAAGTTAGAAGAGGTTGAATAGGCAAGATAAACATATTGTAAGAGTTGAAAAACAACAATTTGCTTTTGACATGGTAAATAAGTCTATTGAGAGTCAGATAACGAGAAAAGGTAGTGGAATAGGTTACAATCATGTAGCTCCTCCAATGAAAAGTGCTTTTGCACCACCTGCAAAGGAGTTTTCATTCATAAGTGAGTTATAGATATCAACAAACCTATAGGTGAAACTAGTAATGCTAAAATTATAACACCTACGGTTGATGATAAGAAGTTTTCTGATGCTCCAATTATTGAAGATTGGGTGTCAGATAGTGAAGAGGAACAGGAAGAGTCAACACCTAAAGATAAAAAGGAATAAATTCCTTCAACAGTTGAATCTAGGTTTAAACAGGTTAGATTTGAAAAACCTATGTTAGGTCGTACAATCTCTAGAAAAATGGTAAATTATAATGAGCTACCTAGAGAACAGATGAAAAGGTTTAATAACAAGCCTAGGGATAATCAGAGAAATTTCAATAACCTAGTTTCTCATAAATAAGGTAATGATTTTCAATTAAAAAGAAGGCATGTTATAAGTGTTTTAGTTTTGAGCATCTCATGATTAACTTCAATCACTACCAAAAACCTATTTGGAATCAACACACAATGGTGAACCATCAAAAGTTTTCAAAAAGAACTCACCCTCATACAAATAGAAATATGGTTCCAAGGGCAGTGTTGATGTGATCTGGAGCAACTAGATCAATCATTACTGCTCCATCAAAAAGGCCTTCTCACAATAATACAACTGTTTCTACTGCTAGTGCAAAAGTTTCTACTTCTAGGCAAAATGTAATAACAGATACAGTTGTTGGAAACAGTTTTTATGCTGTTAAGGCCTTAGCTTGCTGGAGTTGTAAACCAAAATCAAATGCTTCAAATCATGTTTCCAAAGACAGTAGTGCATCAATAGATTTAAAGAAATTTAACTATATTGATGCACTAGGTAAATCCAAGTCAGTAATGGCTTGGGTCCCCATGAGAAACTAATTTCTCTATTTTCATGTGCAGGGCAATCTACAGTATGAACTAAAAGACAAAGCGATTATGGATAGTGGATGCTCTGGACATATGACTGGTGACATGTCCCAACTTGAAGATTTTGAAGCTTTTGAAGGTGGATATGTTGCTTTTGGGAATGATCCTAAAGGAGGAAAGATTGTTGGTAGAGGTAAAATTAAAACAGGAAATTTGGATTTTGAAAAAGTGTACCCTGTAGAAGGACTTAAGTTCAATCTCTTTAGTAGCTCACAAATGTGTGACAAGAGGAACTTTGTTCTTTTTACTGACACTGAATGTCTTATCCTTTCTTTTGACTTTCAGTTGCCAAATGACAAATTGGTGCTACTAAGAGTTCCTAGAACAGATAACATATACAGTGATCATATAAAGAACATGGTTCCCAAAAGAGCTTTAACTTGTCTGATTGCAAAGGCCACTATTGATGAATCCAAATTATGACATAGAAGACTTGGACATTTAAATTTCAAAACAATGAATAAATTGGTTAAGGATAACCTTGTGAGAGGTTTACCTACAAAAGTTTTTGAAAACATTGAAACCTGTGTTGCCTGTCAAAAGGGTAACCAACACAGAGCTTCTTTTAAGTCCAAAGTTGTGAACTCAATTGCTCAGCCCTTGTATATGCTTCTAATGGATTTATTTGGACATGTCTTTGTGAATAGTCTGAATAAGAAGACATATTGCCTAGTTGTCACAGATGACTTTAGTAGATTTACTTGGGTGTTCTTTCTAGCTTCTCAGGATGAAACAACAGAGATCCTTAAGGAATTTATAACTAGAGTAGAAAACCTAATAAATCAAAGAGTTAAGATAATCAGAAGTGACAATGGAACTGAGTTTAAGAATAATGTGATGAATCCGTTCTGTGTAGGAAAAAGTATTTTAAGACAGTATAGTGTTGCTAGAACTCCTCAACAAAATGGTGTAGCTGAGAGGAAGAATAGGACATTGATTGAGGCTGCTAGGACTATGTTGTCAGATTCTAAGTTATCTATACCCTTTTGGGCTGAAGCAGTGAACACTGCCTACTTTATGCTAAATATTAGTAAGGTAGTTAAGCCTCATAATAAGACCCCTTACGAATTGTTTCATGGTAGGAAACCTATGATAGCTTTCATTAAACCATTTGGGTGTCATGTTACCATCTTGAATACCAATGACCAGCTAGGCAAGTTTGATTAAAAGTCTGATGAAGGATACTTTGTTGGATACTCAATAAATAGTAGAGCTTTCAGAGTTTACAACAAGAGAACCAAACATGTAGAGGAGAATTTGCATATTAGGTTTAATGAGAATACACCTAATGTTACTGGGAAAGGACCAGAATGGCTCTTTAATATTGATATGCTAACCAGAACCATGAATTATGAGCTAGTAATTGCAGGTACAGACACTAAAAATTTTTTTAAGTACAAAAGCTACTGATTCTGCAGATACAAATGCTAAAGTGTCAACACCTCAAGAAGAGTTTGTTTTGATTGAAATGTTGAAGTTTAGTCCAACTATTGTTCCCTCTAAGAAGAATAAGAGTTCAAAAGAGGATGATGTTATTCATGATGAGGCCAAAGGAGGTAAGGAAGGTGATGATATACCTTTTGATGCTAAAAAGGTGGTGAATGAAGAACCCAAAGTTTTGAAGAAGTGCAGAATAAAGAATCTACAATAGTTGATGACCTTGGCATTTTTACTAGCAGCAGAAACTTTGATTCTAATGCAACGCTAGAAGATTCTACTGCTAGGCCAAATAATTCAACTGCTACACCAAAAGATTCTACTGCTAAGCCAAATGTTTCTACTTCTACACCAAGATTTCCTACTGTTGATAAACAGGGTAGATCTTTTGCTGATCCAAACTACCCTGATGATCCTAACATGCCTCCTTTGGAACATGTTTATTATGACACTGATGAGGAAGCTCTTGATTGTACAATTTTTGGAACAGAGACTGATATCAACATGGACCTAAACATTCCTGTCAGTCCTACACCAACTACAAGAGTTCATAAGAATCACCCAAAAGATCAAATTCTTGGAGATCCATCCTCAACTGTTCTAACATAAAAGATGACTAAAGAGCAGAAAAATCAAGTTCGTCAAGGTTTCTTTGTAAGATCTCTTCATCAAAGAAACAGTCATAAAGATCTTCAAAATTGCTTGTTCGCCTGTTTTCTCTCACAAAAAGAACCCAAGAATGCTTATAAAGCATTACAAGATCCAAGCTGGGTGGAGGCTATACAAGATGAGCTTCTACAATTCAGACTACAAGAAGTATGGACCTTGGTTGACTTGTCAAATGGAAAAATGGCAATTGGGACCAAATGGGTTTTTAGATGCAAAAGAGATGAAAGAGGCATTGTGATCAGAAACAAAGCAAGATTAGTTGCTCAAGGATACACACAACAAGAGGGCATTGATTATGATGAACTATTTGCTCTAGTGGTAAGGATTAAAGCCATCAGATTATTTTTGGCTTATGCTTCATATAAGGATTTTGTGGTATATCAGATGGATGTTAAGAGTGCTTTCCTGTATGGAACCATTGAAGAAGAAGTTTATGTATGTCAACCTCCTAGTTTTGAAGATCCTGAATTTCCTGATAAAGTGTACAAGGTGGAAAAAGCACTCTATGGATTGCATCAAGCACCAAGAGCTTGGTATGACATATTGTCAACTTACCTGATCAAGAATGGTTTTAGTAGAGGCAAGATTGACAAGACTTTGTTTATAAAAAAGATCAAAGATGATATCTTGCTTGTGCAAGTTTATGTTGATGATATCGTTTTTGGTTCCACAAACAAAGCTCTGTGTGTTGAGTTTGAGAAGCTAATGAAGGATAGGTTTGATATGAGTTCCATGGGAGAACTCACATTCTTCTTGGGATTGCAAGTGAGACAAAAGGAGAATGGTATTTTCATTAGCCAAGACAAGTATGTGAATGATATTTTGAAGAAGTTTGGATTTGAAGATGCCAAGCCTGCAAAGACAGCAATGGAGACCACAAGCCCTTGCTTAAAGATGAATATGGTAAAGAGGTGGATGTTCATTTGTACAGGTCAATGATTGGTTCATTGATGTATCTTACAGCTTCAAGGCCAGATATTATGTTTGATGTATGTGCCTGTGAAGAGAACCTTTAGATATCTGAGGCATCAACCTAATTTGGGGCTTTGGTATCCTAAGGATTCACCTTTTGATTTGGTGGCATATTCTGATAGTGACTATGTTGGGGCTAGCTTGGATAGGAAATTCACAACTGGAGGTTGTCAATTTCTTGGAAGCAGGTTGGTGTCATGGCAGTGCAAGAAACAAACAGTGGTGACAAATTCTACAACTGAAGTGGAGTATGTGGCTGCTTCAAGTTGCTGTGGTCAATTACTTTGGATGCAAAATCAATTGCTGGACTATGGGTATAATTTTATGAACACCAAGATTCATATTGATAATAGCAGTACATTATACATAATTAAAAAATACTTTTTTTTTTTAATTCTAAAACAAAGCATATTGAGATAAGATATCATTTTATAAGAGATTGTTACGAAAAGAAATTGATTCAAATTGTCAAAATCCATATTGACAATAATGTTGCTGATTTGCTCACAAAACATTTTGATGTGGGTAGATTTCAATTTCTAATTGCAAGTATTGAAATGATAAATCTTTGAAAAACTTATCTCTTTGTGTTTTTGTAAAGTTTTGTAAAGTATTTGTGTTGTTATTAATCATAAGGTTGTTTCTGCTGCTAGTCATGGATTCTATTGCTAGTTATAAATAGAGTTTCTTGATTCTACTGCTAGTTAACTTTCCAACTGCTAGTTATAACTAAAGTGTTGTGATTAGAATGAATGGGTATTTTGTGTGTTTTTGTGGTTTTGGACTAACCTTTTGCAGCATAAGTTCATTTTGGAGCATTTAATGATGAGTAAATGGTGTTTGAAGCAAGTTTGCAGACATTCTGCTGCTAGGCAAAAGCATTCTGTTGCTAGGCGAAGAATTCTACTGCTAGGCATGATTCTACTGATGGGTTCTACTGCTAAGTTTCAAAGTACAGGGACAATTATGTAACTTCTTCACCAAAGGGTTTAAAAACCTAATTGCATCTCACAATTATTTTTACGCGCTCACAATTGAAGTTTAATCAAACCCTAACATATTTTTATCATCAAAATCAAAAAACCCCAATTTCACAAACCCTAATTCATGGATTCGACAAGATCATGGGCTAAAATTCATGACATGGTAGCACTTTTGGATGCGACATTGGTTCCTGAAAGTTTCACATAAATGGTCAATTTTATCAATGCTACCTCTATTAGGTATGCATTAACTGTAAACCCTACCATATTTTATCCCTTTGTTAAACAGTTTTGGCTTACTACTAAAGTCAAAACTACAACGGGGAATCACAAATTAAGGCTATTATTGACGGCCAAAAGGTACTTGTTACTGAATCATCAATAAGAGAAACACTTCTCTTTGCTGATGATGAAGAAATCAAGTGTCTTGAAAATGTTGACATTTTTAAAGGGCTTAAAGACATGGGATATGAGAAGAAAAACAATAGTTTAAAATTTTAAAAAGGTCTTCTCTATTCTCATTGGAAATTTTTGGTACATACAGATACATGGGGTCGCACCAGGTTTTACCTCTCGAGGGATCTCGAGAAGCTTACAACCCCCACCAGGCAGTGTACCTGATCGTTGTAGTATAGTATAGTGACAAGTACCGGGGGATTGATCGTTCAACTTAGGAATAGTGTTGCTAGGATTAGAAATTCTACTAAACTAGGTCTAGAGGTGAGGGATGATTCTTTTTGTGTTTTTATATTTTATAAAAGGAATTAAAATCTCGGGTTTTGGAAGAGTGGGCGGAATTAGTTGCTAGCCAACTAACCCAATTTATCTAAAGATCCAATCAAAATAAAATAAAAGAAATGAAAACAAAACTAATTATACTAGTAGTGGAAACAATAATGAGGGAAGTTGTGTTTACTAAGGTTTCATTACTCCCTAGATATCTTTTACAGGTTAATAGCTTGTTACAATTGCATGAATGACGGGTCATATTCCTTAATACTAGTCGTAGGGCCATGTACAAGATTCCCTAACTCTATAGGATCCTACTTCACTCCTATGTCGAGCCGTTAGAAGCTCCTAACATGGGATCATTAGAATCCTCCTACACATTAAATACAACCAAAAATCGTAGTACACCTCCGATCATGTTTCTTAAGACGTTCAAGCAAGTTTCCAATGGAAGTCTGCCAGTTTTCTTAAGCCTAACATCGAATACAATCATCCATAACAACTTTAAACAAACAATCAACCCATAATCAACATCTAGGTTTCACTATATCTAAGCAAACACAAAAGAAATCTAGCCTAGCATGTTAAATAGAAGACAAGCGTAAGATATAATCAAACAACACATAGACATATTGATTGATTTTAAAGAGTACTTATCTCTAATTGAACATGAAAGATTCAAAGGGTTGAAACCCTTGAAAAAGCTGGAAAATTTGACCTAGGGTTTTTCCCTCAAAGTTGCACACTAATGAATGAAATTTAGAAAACTATATATAGATTACAACTTGTGACGGTGTCATGTATTGGATCGTGACGCCGTCAACTCGCCGCCTTAATAGAAATCGTATTGCTTAGATCTGATTTTGACGCCGTCATGTGTAAAAATCTTTTGGTCCGTCATGTACAAATGGACCCTGACGGCCTTGGTGACGCCGTCAGGTCCTATGCTTGAAAACACTCTGGACCGTCACGTTTATTTTCCACATCCACCTCTTTTGTAACTCTTGACGCCGTCATGTAGAAGCTCTTGACGCCGTCAGGTACTGTTCCCAGCAAGGAAAATTGAGACTTTGCCGTTTTCTTCACTTTTATGCTCCAAAAACGTCCAAAATGCTTCCTTTTCCAGATTTCTCTCAAAAAGTACCTAAAATGACAACAGGAACGATTTAGGGCAATATTTGGTCAAATAATCACGAATCCGGGTTTAAATGACCCCTTAAAAGTGGTTCACTTTTCGCCTCATCAAATACCCTTACACTTGAGATTTGCTTGTCCTTAAGCAAATGCGCTTTTATTCTAATCAAAATACAAGTTAGGGGTCATTTAACACTAATATAAAAGTAATTACAACAAATAATCGTTCCACTAAAGACCAAAGACAAGCACGGAGGTCGTACACTAGCACCTCACAAATAGTGTTTAGATATTCACATCTCTCGGATGTAATAAAGTATATATCACAATAAGGAAATGGAAAACTTCTCTCACTACCTGTCATAGCAAAATAGATTACCATAGGCTTGGGAAAGGATCAAACCTCCACCACTTGGCGTAAGCACATAGGATAAACTATAAAAGAGGTCTTTCAAAGGGTTATAACGTTAGGTGTAGGGATATGGAATACACGGTTTTGTTGGATAAAGGCAATATTTACTGGTGGCAAGTTAATCATCTTGGTTAATTACATGTACAATATGGCGTTGCTAAGCCAAGACTAGACTCAACTTAACCTAATGAATCAAAAATAACAAAAATATAAAACAAACATAGAATGAAACGGGATGGTAGTCCGTATGTTTTTCTCTTTTCGTTTTTTCTTTTTTTTTTCTTTTTTTCTTAATTTTCCGATTTTTTTTTTTTTTTTTTTTTTTTTTTTTTTTTTTTTTTTTTGTGCATACACTCTTACCCTACCATCCAAAATAATACATAATAGGGAATGTACATTCCCTTTACACTTGAATTTTTACATACTTTACAATAAACTAATCTAATAACTCGGATCAAGATAATCAAAACACTTGGAGTACTTTTAAGTTTAACGCACATATGGGGGTAATAATTTGATGTTCTTCCCCATTACTCCATAATACAAGTACTTTACCCATAAGTCCCAATCATCCCAAAACAATATGTACAAGATATGACTTGACTTAGCAACCATGTAACCAATTAGATAATTAACTAAGGGTTTAAACATATAACAATAATGCACTAAAAATGAGTACAACGCTAAGGTGTGGGGAAAATTAATTGACTTAACTAGCCAAGTAATATGACTTAAATGGTCAACTAATTATGATACGGGTTTAAACACAAGGGTGATCCTAATGCCTCTTATCATGTAGTAAACCCTACTACACGAATGTAGTCTCACTAGCGGTCTCGGGATGCATCACTAACGCAGGTTCTAGAGTCTAAATGCTACCAGTACACTCATAAGCACTAATAATGAATGCTTTTTCTATAAAATCTAAAGGCGAACCTCACATATTTGGGTGGAAAATTTTTCTGAATGGTACGGTTTTGTGCTAGTCATACAACTCCTATCCATGTGACGCTTGCTAAGGCTAAAGTTTCACTCCTAAATGTTGTAAAAAAATTTAAATTTTGCGCTAAAATTACACTAACAAGTATTTCTCTTAGTTTAATTACACACCTACCATCGAACAAACAAACTCAAGTGCAATTATATCCTATAAGGTATCATCATTTACCCTCCCCTTACACTTAGGATGAACATTGTCCCCAATGTTCAATTAAAGAATGTAAACGTGAAATAGGTAAAAAAAAATGAAAACAAATACTCCCCTGATTCGTTCAGTGTGGATAGTGTGTCAACAAGGTTAGATCTTCCTCCAAGAAAATGAACATTCAAAGCTTCCCTTCTAGAAAATAAATCATCTTCTTGTCATATATAACCTGTTAAACCTGAGAAAACAATCAAGGCAACCTCGCATAACATCGGCGGCAATCTATATATACTAACAAGTCCTAGAAAGCAAATTAAGATATAATTCTTGTGGAATGAATGTTTGCAGATTTCCTGGAGTTTATAAAACTAAAGAATTCACAAAAACTTTAAGACTCTGTTAGAAAAACAAAACTTACAAAATTTCCAGAATTTTACACATGACGCCGTCAGGAGTTAACTCCTGACGCTCTCAGAAGTGACCTGCAGAAATCTTTACGTTAAGTTTCCAGAAAATTTTTGGAAAAACTTATGTCCTACTTCCTGGAAAATCCTACAAAACATCATTATGACTCGATACAAGCATTTGACTCTAACAAATACTAATATACATGTTTATTTAATATTGTGGCGAATCAAGATCAATTTCGTTCTTAGCAACAAATTTGGGGGTTCCCCTTACACTTAGCTTTTGCAAAATACCTTCATATATTTAAGACGAAGTTAAACGACAAAATAAAGCATTTTCACAATTTAATTTGAAACATGATCTACCAACAATAAAAATAAATCATGCATATGGAAACTGTTGGGATCAAAGTTTTACTATTTTATCAAGTCTCGGTCATTTGTAATAATATGTTGCTTAAGTTATTATTTACTTTCATTAATGTTATGTTTACAAGCTTACTAGACTTAAGTTACATAGTCCATGGGCCTTAAGCCCATACGAATTGTAAGAAGGGAAGGAGTAGGAGTGTTGCCCTAGCTCCTTACCTATAAATACTAGTCTTAGGTCTCTTGTAAACTTGGTTGGTTATGTGAAATATTAAGGAAACTCTTGCTCTCATTTTTCTCTTAATCAAATATTCACCCAACTCCTTATATCTATCTCATTCTTGTTTGTGTGAAATCAATATGGTGACCTAACAAGTGGTATCATTCGCCATATGAAGGTGTAGTTATAGTTTTCCCTTTGAATTCGATCCTTTAACTCTTTTTTAATTCGTTATTTTGTTAAAAAAAATTGTACTTTCTTGTTTGTTTCTTGGTTTTTATCACATCTTTGCTTACAAACTTGTGCTACAAATCATATCAAACAAAAAGTATCAATCTTTCTTTCACAATTTACGATTTGATTTTTGTACTCTTTTTCAAAATTATTTAAATTTTTGAGAGAGTTTGTCAAGTTTATAACTTTCTTCTAGATTTCATCATTTTACAACTTGAAGTACAAAAATCTTGGATTAAAAACTCGTTTTTGGATTGCTTTCCTTGAAAAACAAATTTCTGCCAAGTTTCGAAATCACACCCCTGACCAAGTTTCGAAATCACAAGAAGGTGCTTCAAATCGACTTACGAATTGTGGACTCAGTCTTTTCTCTCTTGTATAAGGAAGAAAAGTACTTCGACTTTTGGAAAACTTTCGAAATTGTATAATTTCGAAAAGTGTGTTGGTGATTTTTTGTGTTTTCGAAAAATACTCATTTTTTCGAAATCACAATTTTTCGAAAACTCTCCATAGTTTCGAAAACCTTGTGGAAAACTAGAAGGGGGGGGTTGAATAGTTTTACGTCGTTTTAATTGTTATAAAACAAATTGTTTAAAAGTTTTCGTTGATTTATAAAATATAGATTCGATGGTATATGAAATCTAGTTATACACAATATGAACAACACTAAGTATATATACTATGAAGCAATAATTATGTAAGTAATGAAATAAGTAAAAGATGGAAAGATCAAACCGAGAGACAAGCGATTTATAGTGGTTCGGCTACAAGGCACCTTCCTTGCCCTACTCCACTCCCCGAGCACCTAACTCGAGAGTTTTCTTCACAATATCAACAAGCTCCCTTATGGCGGAGAAAACCGTACACACCAATATACACACCAATATACACACCAATCTACACACCAATCTTCACACCAATCTTCACACCAATCTTCTTCACACCTAGCTTTTACACACCAATCTTCTACACACCTTCTTCTACACACCAATCTTCACAACTATCCTACTTCACTACTAATCAACTTCTACTATCTACACAACTATTCTCTAACAAATATTCACAACTAATCACACTATGAAATAATAATCAATGATGATGCACAAACAACTTAGATGTGGAGATCACAACTAGTTGTAATACTTCTTGTCTTGAGGGATAGAAGTATTCTTCTCTTGCACTTGAATGGATTATGTATGGATCACTTTGAAACAAAGATTTAAGAATGTATGATCAAAGGATTTATAGATTGGAAATGGAGATCTAGAACAGAAAGTTCTGGAGTGCAAAAGGTGGGGAAAAAATCCAGGTTTAAGGTGGTATTTATAGGCAAACGTTTCTGACAGAGGAGCGTGGCCGGTCCCCTTAAAGCATGGCCGGCCCCCTTAAAATTAAGGGGGCCGCCCCTTATAATTAAGGGGGCCGCCCAACTGTAACGGCCAGAAACTTTGTCTTTTAGTGGGGAAAGTTTATTTGGTGAAAAACTAACTGATTTTGGTTAAATATTTGAAATCATATATTTAGTATGATTAAAACATTTTTCCTTATTACCAAAAGTGTTTTTCAAAAATATATAATAAGATTATATAATTAAATAAACTTTGTATTAGTTAATTAAATACCCCTTTGATCATACATTGCACTAAACACTTTGTTTATTCATACCTTAAGTGATTTGGATGTAAAGAGAAATATTAATCACCAAATACTTGTTTATGTCATAAGTTTTAGTTCTTTGAGGTTATATTTTGTAATGATCAAAACATAGAGATATTGATAAAAACTTAATAATGTTTTTAAGGCATTATTTATGTCAATAATCTCCCCCTTTTTGATTATTACAAAACCTTAAACTCAAAAGATTTAAAACTTGTTATTAGACAAGTATTATAGAGTTTACCATTTCTCTTCTCCCCCTTTTTGTAAAATCAAAAAGGTTAGGCCGAATAATCTTCGTGAAAGAAGTTTAAACGGGTAGAGAACTCCCCCTTGATGTATGCTCCCCCTCGTTTGAGAGCACAAAGGGAACGAGCAATTGGAATCTTGGCTACAAAAATATTTTGAAGAGAGCAACACACATATATATGCAAAAGCAACAATTATGCAGATAAAAATATATTCATTCAAGCATGATAGAAATAATTAGCATAACAACATTCAATATGCTTGTAGCATATTGATTACACTAAAACAAAAGAAAAGATATAGTCTTATATTGCCTAAGAGAGCACTTGGACTTGCTTGCAACCCATGGTTGATTTGTTTTATTTGCTTGAAGGAAAACAAAAGCATGGAGCTTAGATATTTGATTGAGGTGGATATGGGGTGTTGCATGGAGCGGAAGAAGTGGATCTCACGATGTTGTATCGTGTTAAGGGTGGTATTGGATGATTACGAGTGAGAAGATATTCAATCCAAGAAATATCTTCACTCAAGTAGAGGATTTGTTTTTGAAGGAATATGCAACAAGGGCAAAAATGAGTGTGATTTGCAACTTGATCCAAGTTAAGAGAGTGGGGAAGGCAATTTGCATAGGGTGATGATGGAGGTAGCCCTTTGTTGCGTTGTGCAAGATGCATAGCAAGGAGATCACTAAGATCATGGATTTGGTTTATTTCATCACGGAACCTTTGTTTTTCCGTGGCAATGTGGAGGGGATCATAGGTTTGGTATGGATGAGTTGGGTTTGAGTAGTTGGAATTGTAGTTTGATGGTTCATCAAACTTGCATGGATCATTATAAGTTGTTGGAGGTTGAGAGGTGTAGTTTGGCTTGAAGGAAGATGTTTGGCCAATGTTGTATGGTTTGTAAAGTGGATCAAATGAATGCCTTTGTTGGTTTGATGCAAAGTTTGGGAAATAAGAGGTTGGTGGTGAGGAATGATTTCCAACTACATTTGTGATGATAGATTTGTTTCGAGGACTTTTTCGTCGCCAAACGGGTTTTTCCGTCATCCTTGCTAGCCTTGAGGCTTTTGATTTTGGTTTGTTTGGAGAGTTCATGATGGGATGAATGGAGAGCTTTGAGGATTGGGGATATTTATAGTGTAAGATTTGTGTGTTTAAGGATGGATAAAGTTTGTTTGGAGGATTAGGACAAAATGTGTTGGTGAAAAATGGGAAATGTAGGTTGAAATGGGCTAAAAAGCAGAAAAGATTCTGTAAACCCGACCATCAGATGGCCGGTCCCCTTAATTAGGGGGCGGTCCCCTTAAAATTAAGGGGGCCGCCTTACATAATTAAGGGGGCCGCCCATCTGGTGATTTCCAGATTGCCAGAATTGGGTTTTTGGCAGAAAATTTGCAGAAAGGTTGTGTTTTTGGACTTGGATTCAAGCAAGTTCAATTCCTTTAGGCAATATAGCATCTAATCTAATCAAGATATAGCATACATGCAAAAACACATAAGCAAAGGAGCAAATAATCAACACATAATAAGCAATAGGAGGTAAACAAAGGCAAGCACACTTAATCTTCCTAAGGCACCTATCTTAGATTGAAGGCAAGAATCTTAGTGAGTGGAAAAACTAGTGATGGATCAAGATGACACCATTATTAGTGAATTTGTCCTAGTGAGTGTCTATATGCAACAAATGTGGAGTTGTGATTGTTTCGACTCCTAGAAGCAAAAAGAAATAGCGATCCTAAGAAACAATCCAAATAATCTCCTTGATTCAATTTTTGCTCGATCATGAGTGTCAAAGACATATATTAGATTATATACCTTGACAATTTATGTGAGAGTTTATGCATGATTTTGAAATATAATTTTTTTTTTTTTTTTTTTTTTAGAATTAGTCAACAATGCAAGGAAAATGGTTTTCATGGGGTTCCTAGATTGTGAGAATAATTTTTAGAGAAAATTGATTGAGTTTTTTAAAAAAAAATTTATGCAAAGAAAATAAATTTTCCGAATCTTTAGTTTTGTGCGAAATAGATTCCTAGACTCAGAAAAGATGAAATGGGAGAAAAATAAATTTCATGTAAGTATTAATTTGAAATATTTCAATATAATTTAGTCAACTTGTTCCATCATTCCTAATCCTAAACGCAAGTGGTTGAATAATTCACGCTTAAGGGGTTTTGTGAATATATCCGCAATGTTATCTTCCGATGCAACCTTTTCTATAGATATATTTCCTTTTTGTACATTATCCCTAAGAAAATGGTGACGTATTTCTATGTGTTTAGTCCTAGAGTGTTGCACCGGATTTTTACTTAAATCTATCGCACCTTTGTTATCGCACATAATGGGGACATTTTCTAACCTAATGCCATAGTCTATGAGAGCTTGTTTCATCCATAGTGCTTGTTGACATGCCTTTCCGGCGCTTACATATTCGGCTTCGGTGGTAGAAATAGCAAGAGCGGTTTGCTTCTTCGAAAACCAAGACGTTAGACAACATCCCATAAACGTGCAAATACCGCTAGTGCTCTTTCTATCTACGTAGTCTCCCGCATGATCCGAATCCGCATATACAATGGTTTCTATGCCGGATTCCTTAGGATACCATAATCCTAAGTGTATAGTGCCTTTAATGTATCGGAAGATACGCTTAACCGCTTCTAGGTGAGAGGTTTTGGGATCCTCTTGAAAACGGGCACAAAGGCAGACACTAAACATGATATCGGGTCTACTTGCCGTCAAGTATAGTAAACTACCTATCATTCCTCTATACTTGGAATTATCTACGGACTCACCTTCATCGTCCTTTGTGAGCTTTACCTCCGTAGACATGGGTGTTTTTATGGGTTTTGAGTCTTCTAGGCCAAATTTCTTAAGCATTTCCTTAATGTACTTAGATTGGTTAAAGAATATTCCATCTTCTAATTGTTTTATTTGTAATCCTAGGAAGAAGTTAAGTTCACCCATCATACTCATCTCAAACTCATCATGCATGATTTTGGCAAATTCATCACACATGTCTTGACAAGTCGATCCAAATATAATGTCATCAACATATATTTGAACAATGATGAGATTAGGGTCTTTCCTTTTAGTGAAAAGAGTGTTATCTACCATTCCCATGGAATAATCATGTTTAATAAGAAAAGCTTTTAATCGATCATACCAAGCTTTGGGAGCTTGTTTGAGTCCATACAAAGCTTTCTTTAACTTATAAACATAATCAGGTTTTGCGAAGTCAATGAATCCTGGAGGTTGTGCCACATATACCTCCTCATTGATAAAACCGTTAAGGAATGCACTTTTCACATCCATTTGGAATAACTTAAAATCTAGGGCGCAAGCATAGGCAAGTAATATCCTAATTGATTCTAGTCTAGCTACGGGGGCATAAGTTTCATCATAATCAATTCCTTCTTGTTGATTATAACCTTGGGCAACTAACCTAGCTTTATTCCTAGTAACTATTCCATTCTCGTCTAACTTATTTCTATATACCCATTTGGTTCCTATGATGGTCATATCCTTTGGATTTGGGACTAGTTCCCAAACATCATTTGCCTTAAATTGATTTAATTCTTCTTGCATAGCTATAATCCAACTTTCATCCTTTAAAGCCTCACTAATATTCTTAGGTTCTATTGCTGAGAGGAAACAAAAGAAGTTGTTTTTATCTTGGGCTTGTGACCTAAGGGTTCTTTGGTTAAGATGTCCTATTATATTATCTAAAGGATGTGATCTAGATTCTTTAATATTAACGATTTCGTTATTTTCTAAGTGAGTTTCTTCATTGTCATTTCCTATGGGTTTTGTTTTACTAACCTCAATAGCTTCTTCTTCGACTAAATTATCATCTTCTAAAGGTAGCGTTTTAGAAGGTGGTGGTGTTTCATCAAATGTTACATTTAGTGATTCCTCTACTTTCATTGAGTGTTTGTTAAGTATTATATATGCTTTACTATTTTGTGAGTATCCTAAAAATATTCCTTCATATGACTTTGGATCAAACTTAGTGAGGTAGTCCTTAGTGTTTAAGATATAGCATTTACTTCCAAATACTCTAAAGTAGCTTAAGTTAGGTTTTCTATTTCTTAATAACTCATAAGGAGTTTTTCCTAGAATTCTTCTAATTGATACCCTATTTAGAATATAAGTCGATGTATCTACGGCGTGACACCAAAATTTTTGTGGAATGGATTGTTCATTTAACATAGTTCTACTCATTTCTTGTAGTGACCTATTTTTTCTTTCTACTACCCCATTTGATTGAGGAGTACGAGGAGCGGAGAAATTATGAGATATTCCATTTAACTCACAATATTTTCCGAATTGTACTTCGTTATCAAATTCCCTTCCATGGTCCGTCCTAATGGCAACTATTGAGCATCCTAACTTATTTTGAATCATTTTGCTAAATATTTCGAATTTTTCAAAGGCTTGGGTTTTGTCACTTAAAAACCTAGTCCACGTGTATCGTGAGTAGTCATCTACTATTACTAAGGTATACTTGTTTCCTCCATAGCTCCGCACAGCGGATGGACCAAAAAGATCCATATGTAATAATTCTAGGCACCTAGTAGTGGATACTATATTCTTAGCTTTGTGGCTAGCATGAGCTTGTTTTCCAACTTTACATGCATCACAAAAATGTTTGTCATATTTTAGATTAGGCAAGTTTCTAACTAATTCCTTAGAGGCCAAAGATTGTATTTGTTGCATGTTAGCATGTCCTAATCTCCTATGCCACAATGTGGAGTTTTCGTCTAGGGTCGTTAGGCATATCCTATCTTCAGGTTTGTTTCCTAGTTTCATAACATATACACCTCCTTTCCTAATACCTCTACCTATAATTTTTCCATTCTTAATTATTTCGCTATCTTCTTCGGAAAAGATAACTTTACATTTATTATCGCATATTTGGCCTACACTAAGTAAGTTATATGTTAAATTATTAACATGTTCAACATTTTCAATAGTAAGTGAGTCTTGAGAAATCGTACCTTTGCCAATAATTTTTCCACGCAAGTCACTACCAAAGATAACGTTACCTCCGTTGTATGCCTTATATGTAGAGAATAGCTTTCGGTTCCCTGTCATGTGCCTTGAGCATCCACTATCCTTGATCCATTCGTCAGGCTCCAAGTCAATTCCAAGGCATATTTCGTCGGTTGCTTTTGCCATGAAACACTTTTCTTCTCTTGGTTTTTCCACTTCTTCTTTGTCACTATTACTCCATATTCTACTAACAAATGCACCTTGATTATCATAACTCGGCGGCTTTAGACATTCACCAACGAGATGATTTGGACTTCCACATCTAAAGCATTTTCTTTTCACGTAATTGTCACTTCTATTTCTTTGGAACGATTTTCTATCGTCATGTGATGATCTAGTGAATCTTCCTCGTCTCTTGAAGAATTTCTTGAATTCTCTTACGGCCATTGCATATTCTTCGTCTTCACTTTCGTCACTTGAATCATCATCATCACTAGGTTCCTTTTTGGCTTTTAGAGCAATGGATTTGATTTGTTCTTTCTTGACTTTGACCGTTTCCGAATCTCTTCTTATGATTTCTTCATGAACCTTCAAGTTGCCAATTAGTTCATCTAGTGATAACGTCATCAAGTTCTTTGATTCTTCAATTGCCGTGACCTTAGCTCGCCATTTTGGATGCAATGCCCTAAGAAATTTCCTAACACAATTTTTACAAGAAAATGTCTCATCAAGTGCTTTTAAACTTGTGATGATAGTGTTAAACTTAGTAAAAGCATTATCAATTGATTCCTCTTCCGGAATCGTAAATTGTTCATATTGTTGTACAAGAAGATCTATTTTATTGTCTTTGACTTGGCTATTACCTTGGTGAGTGATTAGTAAAGAATCCCAAATTTCTTTTGCGGTTTTACACATAAAAATTCTTTCATATTCTTTGCGTGGTAACGCATTATAAATAACCATTTTAGCCTCATTATTTTTTGCTAGTTTCTTTTTCAAATCATCATTTTGTTTTTCAAAAGCTACAATTTCATCCATTTTAGTTTCAACATTATATTGAATAGGGGGAAAATCACCAAAGGTAATAATATGCCAAAGATCAAGATCTTTTGATTTCACATACGTTTCGAATCTATTTTTCCAATATAAAAATCCATCACTTTCAAATAGTGGTGGTCTTTGCATAGATTGCCCTTCTAAATATTTTAAAGATTCCATAGATCGTTACAAGTTTTAAAATACAATATATTTTAAAATTCTTGCTAAACCTGGCTCTTGATACCAATTGTGGAAAACTAGAAGGGGGGGTTGAATAGTTTTACGTCGTTTTAATTGTTATAAAACAAATTGTTTAAAAGTTTTCGTTGATTTATAAAATATAGATTCGATGGTATATGAAATCTAGTTATACACAATATGAACAACACTAAGTATATATACTATGAAGCAATAATTATGTAAGTAATGAAATAAGTAAAAGATGGAAAGATCAAACTGAGAGACAAGCGATTTATAGTGGTTCGGCTACAAGGCACCTTCCTTGCCCTACTCCACTCCCCGAGCACCTAACTCGAGAGTTTTCTTCACTATATCAACAAGCTCCCTTATGGCGGAGAAAACCGTACACACCAATATACACACCAATATACACACCAATCTACACACCAATCTACACACCAATCTTCACACCAATCTTCACACCAATCTTCACACCAATCTTCTTCACACCTAGCTTTTACACACCAATCTTCTACACACCTTCTTCTACACACCAATCTTCACAACTATCCTACTTCACTACTAATCAACTTCTACTATCTACACAACTATTCTCTAACAAATATTCACAACTAATCACACTATGAAATAATAATCAATGATGATGCACAAACAACTTAGATGTGGAGATCACAACTAGTTGTAATACTTCTTGTCTTGAGGGATAGAAGTATTCTTCTCTTGCACTTGAATGGATTATGTATGGATCACTTTGAAACAAAGATTTAAGAATGTATGATCAAAGGATTTATAGATTGGAAATGGAGATCTAGAACAGAAAGTTCTGGAGTGCAAAAGGTGGGGAAAAAATCCAGGTTTAAGGTGGTATTTATAGGCAAACGTTTCTGACAGAGGAGCGTGGCCGGTCCCCTTAAAGCATGGCCGGCCCCCTTAAAATTAAGGGGGCCGCCCAACTGTAACGGCCAGAAACTTTGTCTTTTAGTGGGGAAAGTTTATTTGGTGAAAAACTAACTGATTTTGGTTAAATATTTGAAATCATATATTTAGTATGATTAAAACATTTTTCCTTATTACCAAAAGTGTTTTTCAAAAATATATAATAAGATTATATAATTAAATAAACTTTGTATTAGTTAATTAAATACCCCTTTGATCATACATTGCACTAAACACTTTGTTTATTCATACCTTAAGTGATTTGGATGTAAAGAGAAATATTAATCACCAAATACTTGTTTATGTCATAAGTTTTAGTTCTTTGAGGTTATATTTTGTAATGATCAAAACATAGAGATATTGATAAAAACTTAATAATGTTTTTAAGGCATTATTTATGTCAACAAACCTAGTTTCGAAATTTTAGAAGTTTCGAAATCACAAGTTTAGTGCCAATTTTCGCAATCACTGCTAGTACAACGTTTTGCAATCTCTCATTTGTGTCAAGTTTTCGAGATTTGGCTAAGCCTATACCTTCTACAAGATCCATCTTTTCACACAAGCGTTTCATTATGTCTCAACCACCGTACTACAACTTTAACCATCCTCAGCAACATCAGAATCTACAGTATCATCAGCAACAGCAACAGTATCAACAATCACCACAATATTATCAACAACCGGTTTACTCACAACAACATAATTTCATGCAACAACATCAGATGGTTCCAATGCAACAAACTTATTCCATGTCACCACAACAAAGCCAACTTCCTCCAAAACCTACTCACTGGTTTGATAGGATGTGTGAAGTCATTTCAACTCAACAATCCAGACACGAAGCAGGATCTATTGACACCCCACCAATTCTAACACCGGGAAATTATATTCAGTGGGCAAGTCGATTCTTAAGGTTTATTGAACTCAAGAAACCCAATGGTAAGTACATGAAACAAGTTATCCTTGAAGGACCATTTCCTTGGCCTGTTGACTACGTTGGCGGTGACCCATCTGCTGATCCTCCAGTAGCTCCAACTACTGTGCGTGTTCCTGAGTCTTCACTTACTGCTGAACAAAACCATCATCGTGAAGCAGATGAGTATGCTATGTCTTACATACTTCAAGGAATACCAAATATCATATTTAGAAGTGTTGATGCTCAGACAACTGCAAAAGCAATGTGGGAACATGTCCATCTACTTATGCAAGGCACACAATTGAACAAGGAAGACATGGAATCTAAACTTTACTTGGAATACACTAATATCATGATCGAACCAGGGGAATCCCTTGAGTCTTACTTTCATCGTTTCACCAATGTCGTCAATGATTTAGAGAGACATGAAGTAACCCTTCCAAGAATCGCTGTCAATACAAAGTTTGTTAGTAGTCTGGGTCCTGAGTGGCAAAAGTATGTGACATTTGTGAGACAAGCTAAGAATCTTTATAGAGATCCATATGGTTTGTTGTACGACTATCTCAAGCACTATGAGTCTGAAGTTGAAAAAGATAAAGCTGCGCGAGGAGGATATACACCACCACCTACTTCTAATCCACTCGCACTCGTTGCTCAATCTCATGCTACACATCCTCCGATGTCTAATCATGCTTATGATAAGGAACCTAATTATTTCAGTCACCAGCAACCTCCTACTTCTCAACACGCTTCTACTCAACTTGCTCCATATGACAACAATGATAGCATGTATTACTCTAATCAGATTGAAGATGATGATGATGATGATGGCGTCAATACGTTGAATCAAGGACTTGCTCTTATTGCTCGTGCTTTCAGCAAATTCTCCAACAAAACCAACAACCGTCTTCGTTCTTCATCAAATACAAGAAACCAAGCTGTCATTCAAGATGGTCGAGTTGAGATTCAGAACCATAATTCTGGACGTTCAGGTGGGTATACTAGAAATTCTGGGTATGGACAAAGAGTCAACAATAATGGGGGATTCAGAAACAATCTAGGTGCTCCTCAGCGAAGTAATGACAATGTTGCTCATAACAATACAGTTTCTGGGAATGCGATATGGTGCTACAACTGCAACGAAAAAGGTCATATTGCAACAGCATGCCCTCAACCAAGAACCCGTGGCAGTCAGTTTCACAAGCAGGCATTACTTATGGCTCTCAAAGATGAAAAGGAAGGAACTTTCAATGCTCATGAGAACAGTTTCTTTGCTAATGCTTACAACGATGATGATATGGAAGATCTTGAAGCCAATGCAGCTGTGATGCTTATGGCCAACATGCAGGAACATCAGTTGAATGATTCAGGCCCAGTGTTCACCACTGATGGTTTGTCTCAGGTAAATGACCTAACCACATGCTCCATAAAATTTAATGCATCACCCTCTGTTTCTAAATCAGATCAGGCGCAAGTTGTTCCTTCTGAACCATTTTTATCTTCTCAAGAGGATGAACAATTAGACACAGTTGTTATATTTGATGATGACACTGTCGTCTCATTTGATAATCCTGTTGAGCAAGACGAAAATGACTATATTGAACAACATGAACCTTCTTCTTATCTAGTTCCTGACTGTACAGTTATGGCCAAACAACTTCTTTCTAATCATATAATGGACGAGCAAACTAATGTTTTGAAATAAAATGCCAAGTTGAAAAAGGACATTGAATGTTATAAAAAACAACTTTCAAATTTTCAAAATGCAGTTCATCGTGAAAAGTGCTTTGAAAAGTCATTTCAGGAATCATATGTCAAAGAACAAAATCTTCAAAAGCAAATATATGACATCATTGAGTCAAACGGTAAATTGGTTTCCAAACTGGAAAATGAAAAACATGATCTTCAAAAACAAGTTGTTCAACTCCAACAGGAACTTTCTAAAACATAAAGAGAGGTGACAACTTGCAAACAGCAATTTTATGAACATAAAGTGCAAAAACGAGAAAAAGAAAATACTTTAATTGAAGATAATCTCGTTCTTGAACGTCAAATTAAAGCTTTTCAAAATATCGTTTATAAACATGGGGAATCTGTAACGACAATTCAAAAGTTTACTTTAAAACCAAGACCAGATAAAGGTTTTGCCCTCGGCGATTACAGATCCTCTTTTCTTCGCACTGCATTCAAAACAATTCTTAAGCTGTACAGTATGGACCAATTGATGGATAATAATGTTGTGTGTCTTATTGTATATAATACTGAGGAAGAAAACGAACTAGAAGAGAAGAGTCGATAAAAAATGAGTCAAGTTGAATATTGCAAACCATACGATTACTCAAAAGCTCCTCACATTTCAAAATCTTTTGTTCCATCAAGAGAAATACCTGAGAAATCATGGTATGTAACTGAGTCTTATGTTTCATCTTCCGATGGAGCTCCTGTCAAACCCGTGGCACAAGTAAATGGTCCATTACCATCTTCTGGTCATGTGACACCATTACCTACACGCTGTAAAGTTTTAGACTATTTTCAAACATTCATGAAAGGCATCGATAATTTGGAAAACGTCATTGAACATCATTCACAAATTAAAATTCTTACTTTTCAATCAGCTTACGAGCGGGAAAAGCGAGACATTTTTCAAAAACAAATTCTGCCTTTAGTTCAAAATTTGCGTTATTGTGCTACTCGTTGGGAACAGGAACTCCAAAAAGAAGTTAAAGATATGAAAGATATTTTCGTTCTTAATGAAAATGCAATTTTGGTTCAACAACGCAAAAACCGATTTTTGAAAATAGATTCTGATCGACTCTTGGAACAACTTCTTCATGCTGATATTCATAGTCTTCTCATGAATGATCTCTATTATTCCAGCAATGCTGAAGTATTTGCAGATTACTATGCTGATCTTGTTTTGTTGAAGTCACAAAATGAAACATTGAAACATCAATATGAAACGTTGTGTCAAAACAGTGATGATGTGATAAACAAACTTTCAAACGAAAATTTTCAACTCAAACAAAAGATTGATTGGTGTCAAGCTCAAAGTATTGAAATAGAATTGCAACTACGAACCAAAAATGAGTTTCTCAAAAACAAATATGACCATGAAATTGCGGAGTTAAAAATTGAAAACGCCGAATGGCAACAAAACCGCGATGACATTCGTTATTGCAATGGTTTACTTGAGTCTGATATTCAGGACAAAAAACGCATCATCATTGATTTGAAAGAGAAAATTAAGCTACTTCAAAAAGGAAAGTTTATTGACACCACTGTGATAGCACCAGGAATGTTTCAAATAGACAGAACAGATAAGGGTAAGCATGCTAAGAGTTCTAATGTTAGCTCTTCCACTTCCACAGGTCTAGTTTCCCCTAAGAGCGTTAGCAGCCCAAAGCCAAAAAGCGTTAAGAAGACTAAAAAGACTAGGCTCTCGCAACGTAGAAGAGGAACACTAGAAGTGCAAGAAGTAGAAGCTCACCTTAGGAACTCGAATAAAACTCATGTTGCATCTGATTTAGATTCTAATCTGGCAAATTGTAATCCAAATCCTAATGTAACGAATGCTGAACCTTCTAATGTTTTGAATATTAATGCATCTTATGTGTTTTGTCGTCAAAGTGTGTTATATGGTGATCATATCAAATGTGTAGCTAATAATCTCTTACATCATAAAAAAAATGTAGATCCAGATTTCCTTCTAGGTCCACTAATGCCTCTAAGTCTACCTTAGGAAAAACGCCTACTACAGTTTCAAATGATGTTGTAGTCAACCCAAGAGCTGCAATCAACAAATCTAGGAACACGCCAAAAGCTAGTGCATTCACTAAGAACAAAGCAAAAACTAGTTGGAACTGGCAACGTTGGTTACAATACAAACCAAATTTTAAATGGATTCCTAAATTGTTAAATATTTGTGTTTCTAACCAACAGGAACCCACAATTTCCTCGGGTTCCACCCTTACTTCTATTCCATCTCTGTCGTCTTCTTTTGATGCAGGTGGTTCAGATCGTTCTCTGGATTGTTGATAGCGGTTGCACCCGACATATGACAGGCAATCTCAAACTGTTAAAAAACTTTGTCTCAAAGTTTATTGGAACTGTCAGATTTGGGAATGATCAATACGCTTTAATCATGGGTTACGGAGACTACATGCATGGGAATATTGAAATTAGTAGAGTATATTATGTTGAAGGCTTGGGTCACAACCTCTTTTCAGTCGGTCAATTTTGTGATGGAGATTTAGAAGTAGCATTTCGAGAAAAAACCTGTTTTGTTCGCGATCTACAAGGCAATGATTTGATGTCTGGCAAACGTGGCACTAACCTTTACACAATTTCAATGTCTGACATGATCGCCTCATCTCCAATCTGTCTTCTATCCAAAGCTGAAATGACTAAATCCTGGTTATGGCACAAACGCCTTTCTCACTTGAATTTCAAAACGATGACAGATCTTGCTCGTCACAAATTAGTTGAAGGCTTTCCAAGATTCCGCTATGCCAAAGATCATCTATGTCCAGCCTGTGAACAAGGAAAAAGTACTCGTGCTCATTTTCCCTCAAAACTTGAACACAGTACTAATCATGTTTTACAAATGCTTCATATGGATTTGTATGGTCCGATGCGTGTTCAAACGATCAACGGTAAACGCTACATCTTAGTAATTGTTGATGATTACTCTCGCTGGACTTGGGTTTATTTTCTTCGAAGTAAAGATCAAGCTCCTCAAATGATCATCACCTTTCTCACCAAAATACAAGTTCAGCTACGCAACACCGTCAGAATTGTAAGAACTGACAATGGCACAGAATTTAAGAATCAGACTCTAAGGTCGTATTTTGAGAAAGTGGGAATTGAACATCAAACATCTATTCCACGAACACCGAAACAGAATGGAATTGTCGAAAGACGCAATAGAAAGTTAGTGGAAGCTGCTCGAACGATGTTAATCAATGCTAAATTACCAGATTACTTATGGGCAGAAGCTGTTTCAACCGCTTGTTACACTCAAAACAGTTGCATGATCACAAAACGCCATCACAAAACCCCATATCAGATTGTTCACAAAAGGAAACCGAACATCAGTCACTTTCATGTATTTGGAGCTTTATGTTTCCCAGTCAATGATCATGATGATCTAGGTAAACTTAAAGCAAAGGCTGACATTGGAATATTTATAGGATACTGTGAAAATTCAATAGGCTATTGGATATGGAATCGTTGTACTCAGGAAATTCAAGAAACTATTCATGCTAATTTCGATGAACTCACTCAAATGGCTTCTGAGTAAAACAGCTTAGGACCGCAACCAACCGTCTTAACTTTCCGGTATCTTCGGCTGAACCATTGTCACTTTCTCGCAAAGAAGTGGAAACCTTGTTTGCTCCATTGTTTGATGATACGCCTGTTAACCGTCCATCTGAGGCCACACCAAATTCCGCTGCACAGCTTGATCAACATCAAGTACCTGATACACCTCAACAAACAACAACTACTGTTGGAAGAGACGGTCCTCCAGTCATATCACCTACAACAACAGAACAAACTGGGTCCAACTCACGACAATCAGCTGGAGATTCCATACCTTTATCAGTTCCACAACCCGCAGAGCATGACCCAGAACCATTCATTAACCCATTTGCAAATGCTCAACCTGTCCCCGACATTGCTGAGTCATCTATACGCAATTTGGGTCCTGCTCACTTGCGAGATACTTATCAACTTCATCCACCGACACACAAATGGACTAGAGATCACCCCTTAGTTCAAATTATTGGCCATCCAGATGCACCAATTATGACAAGACAACGCCTTCACACAGACGGTGAAACTTGCATTTATGCACTCACAGTTTGTGAAACCGTACCTAAAAACGTCAAGGAAGCAATGACTTATGAAAACTGGATTGAGTCTATGCAAGAAGAATTCGAAACTTTTCAAAGATTAGAAGTCTGGGAATTGGTTGAAAAACCAGAAGGCATCATTGTCATTGGTTTAAAATGGATCTGGAAAAACAAACTGGATGCAGAAGGCACTATCATACGCAACAAATCACGCTTGGTAGCAAAAGGTTACTCTCAAGAAGAAGGAATCGATTTTGAAGAATCATTTGCTCCAGTAGCTAGACTTGAAGCTGTACGGATATTCTTAGCATTTGCTGCTCATCGGAATATGATTGTTTACCAAATGGACGTGAAAACGGCTTTTCTGAATGGTCAACTCCGAGAAGAGGTTTATGTCAGTCAACCTAAAGGATTCGTTGATCCAGAACGTCCCAATCATGTCTACAAGCTTAAGAAGTCTCTCTACGGTCTCAAGCAATCCCCCAGGGCGTGGTATGATAAGCTTTCTAAATTCCTGTTAGCTAATGATTTTACTCTAGGTTCGGTGGATCCAACACTGTTTACAAAAACATATGGGATGGACCTATTAATCATTCAAATTTATGTCGATGACATTATTTTTGCTTCAACCAACAAAAATTACTCAATGGATTTTGCAAAATTAATGACAGATAATTTTGAAATGTCCATGATGGGTGAACTTACGTTCTTTCTAGGACTACAAGTTCATCAATCACCCCGTGGAATTTTTCTAAATCAGTCCAAATATGCTCTTGAGATTTTAAAGAAACATGGAATGCAAAGTAGTGATACCAAGAATACACCGATGGCCAATTCCACTAAACTAGATGCTGAGATACATGGGACTCCAGTAGACCCTACCAAATACCGAAGTATTATTGGGTCCCTCATGTATCTCACATCTAGTAGACCTGATATTGTATTTGCTGTCTTTATGTGTTCTCGCTATCAGTCTAAACCAACTGAAAAACACCTCAATGAGGCAAAAAGAATCCTTCGATACATAAAGGGAACCATCCACTTGGGGATCTGGTATCCGAAGGATTCTGGTTTTGAACTAATAGCTTTTTCAGACGCTGACCATGCAGGATGCTTAGACTCGCGAAAAAGTACATCAGGTGGCCTACAGTTTCTTGGAGATAAACTTGTGTCTTGGCAATCAAAGAAGTAGGACTGCACTTCACTGTCATCTACAGAATCTGAATACGTAGCTATGTTTGCTTGTTGTGCTCAAGTCATTTGGATGAGATCACAACTTAAAGACTATGGCTACCTATTCAATAAGATTCCGATCTACTGCGATTCAAAAAGTGCCATTGCAATCTCCTACAACACAGTTCATCATTGCAAATCCAAACACATTGATCTCCGATATCATTTCATCAAAGAGCATGTCGAGAAGGGTACATTTGAATTATATTTTGTGGGTACTGAGTACCAATTGGCGGACTTACTTACAAAACCCTTAGCTCCATCAAGGTTTGCAAGTCTAGTTCACCAAATTGGTATGCGATGTTTGACACCAGTGGATCTGGAAAAGTTTTTAAAACAAAAGTAAAGTGTCAAACATCAACACTTAAACTATCTTTGTAAAATAAATTTTCCTTTATTTTTTTCATAAACCTCAAAAACACAAAATTATTTTTTTCTATTTTCATTTAAAAAAATAAATAAAAATAAAAAAAACACTGCAAGTATATCGCTTTCTTTCAACACCTTGTTATTTTACAAGTGTTGAGGGGGAGACACGCTCACATTTTTCTTATAATTTTTTCAAATCGGTATACTTGCATATTACCTTTGATGCGTTGTTTCGGAATTTCATAAGATATTTCATATCTCGTTTCCTTTTCTCAAAATGGTGTCGTAAGGTAGTATATCTTTGAGTCTTAGCTTGTATCTAACTTAAGGAGTCATTTTACATTTATAGAAGTTTAGGGACTATAAGTGTCAAAATGATTAAAAGGTTTTACAAAAACATATTACACAAACAAACACCCCATTTTTCAAAAATTATCATTAACAAACTAACACCCCTAATTTCGAAACCCACGGCTGCAAATCAAACCATAAAATCCGTGTTTTGATCATAAATTTGTACGTTCCTTTATGTTCTAGAGAATATTTCTTACATAGGTTTTCAATTAATCACAATTTTAATGGTTAGATTTATGGCAATTGCGTTTTCTAAATCTAGGGTTTCTACTATTTCGAAATTAATCCAAACATGTTTAGAGATGCAATATTTGATAGGGCTTTTGTCTCAAATCATGTTATTATCATTCCTATCACTGCTAATCACATTATATCACATGTTTGAGATGTTTTCGATCACTAGGGTTTAAGCTCGATTTGGGTTTTATTGATTAACTGTTTGTTTGGGTGTTTTTGTTGGTGGGATATGTTGCTATGTCTGTTAGAATCATTATTGTGCCTTTTAATTTGAACAATTTCGTTGTATGCATGATTCTCGATGTGTAGGGTTTATTCGTTCATCATGGATATCTCGTGTTCTGAGTTTATCTAAGCTGTTAGTCGTGTAATGTGATTAATATGTATGTTTGTGATATGCTAGAACCTGTCATCATCAGTAGAATCTTGATTAAGTATTCTTTTCGAAAACATGTTCTTGCCCCTTTTCGAAATCACTGAATACGAGTGTGTACCTTGATTCTAATTGTTGTTTATCATCGTTGAACACAGGTTTAATCACTTGGATTTTTCTACTTCACAAAGAAACGTACGCTGGAATGTTCTCGAAATTCTAGTATAAGAATTTTTTCGAGAAAACATTTTTTCGCAATTACCAGCATTGGTGAAAAGTTTTCGAAAACACAGTATTTTCAAAAAATGTCATAGTGATGTATTTTTTCGAAAATACTCACTATGTTATCTTTTCGAAAATATTGTGTTTGCGAAAGTCTTTCATCTTTGATCAAATTTTCAAGATCACCATTAAGTCAATATTTTCGCAATCACACAAAATGAGTATTCTCGAAAAATATTTCACTTGGGCTGTTCTCGATAATTTTGTATCGAAAACACACTTTGAAATATTTTTTTCGAGAATACCCACTTTGCAAGTTTGCGAAAATATTCTTTTTTGTCCATTTCTCAAAAATTTTGGTATTTGTGACATGTTTTCGAAAATATGTAATGTCCTCATGTGTTTGCGATAATGTTGTACTATGTACTATTTAGAGATCATTGTAATTTTGAAAATTTGTACTATGTGATTATGGATGTATCATGTGATGTTGTATGAACTTTGTGCTTATGTGACAATATAAGTACTTCATGAATTTATAATTATCTTAGTTCACTTATCACTATACATGCAATAATCAAACCATACGTGCTTACATGATTCTAAATGCTTATCTATAATCAAACTTGGCAATTGTGCTAACTCGTAACAAATCTCGATATTTGGTTTATGATAATGCTTTTCAGAATAACATGGCTGAACACAACGAGAATGTCCCTGTACAAACCCTTCCACTACTCACCATGGATGACATCACTCCCGCTGACTACAACGTTAAGATTGGCAACAACAATCCTCGAGTTGATTTCGTCAAGTTGAGAATTCCTGAGAACTCATGTAGGATTGTCAAAGATATTCTACTTGCACATCCATGCAAACATCTGCTCAACAGATCTACTTTAGTTCCTCTGTTTTACCTTCATCAGTTCTGGCTTACGGCTAAGGGAAATCTGGATGATGAGTCTTTCATTGTTATGCTGGATCGACAAGTCTACAATGTAGATCACGATGTCCTCCGTACAGTCTTCCAACTGCCTCAAACTGACAATGAATTTGCTCTAATATTGCCTGAACTGGATCTCCTTGATTTCTTCATAGAATTAGGATACGAAGTTGATGATGACTTACCTCTGATCAAACATTCCAGATTCAATGCAAAGCATATACCTCAGCCTTGGAGAACATTCTGTCTGTTAGTTGTAAGATCTATATCAGGAAGAAAGAGTGGTCATGAACATCCCAGACTTGAGCATTTACAAACATTTTGGGGAATGGTGACCATGACACCTATTGACTTTGCAGTTCCAATCATGAACGACATAGTCTACAGCATCCAAACCGAACGTGCAAAGACTATGATCCCGTTCACAAGATTCACCAAGCTTCTCATTGAACATTTCTGCAAAGACACTCCAGAATTTATCAAAACGATGGCAGACCCTAATGAGCCTAAGCACCTCTTCGAGGATGACTTCACCACCTCCTTTATCAAGACGACCACTTCCTCTACCAAGATAAAAGGAATGAGGTTTCCCGAATATCTTCTCGATGACAATATCAAGAAAAATGTGAACTAAACATTTTATGATGATGCTTACAACGGGGTACAGGAAGAAGCTACTATACAGACTCGCAGCAAAGGAAGTGTGAAATCTGAGAGTACTACAAGTACCACTGGCTCACCTCAGACTAAGTCAAAGGCTACTCCCAAGACCAAACCATCTGCCAAAACCAAAACTTCCACCAAACCTAAACCTGCTCCCAAAACAAAGCCTGCAACCAAGCCAAAGAAGAAGGTAACACCAAAGTTCGCTCTTCAAGATGAACCTACACCTCAACCTTCTGAAAGCGATTCTGAGTTCGACACAAAATCTAAAGAAGAAGAGCAAGACTTTGAACGAAGAGTTAGAGTAACAGAAGAAGCATTTCCTGCAACGGAGATCGCTATACAACATAGTCTTGAAACTTTTGAAGCAGAGTCTAGAAAGAGAAAAGGGACCACGATTAATGAGCCAAATGATGATGAAGAAGATGAACCAATCGTTGAACAGTTGGTCGACAAATGAAAATTGAAAAGTATAATTGTCGACACACGAGCTAAAGAAAAGCAACTTCTCAAAGAACAAAGGAAAGCAGCACTCCAAAGCCGACTTCAGTCTCAACCTTCACCACCACCGCCTGTCGATCAATCAGAACATGAAGGAGCTACAAGCAACATGATTCCTCCCATTATGTCCACTACTTTAGAATCAGCTTCACAACCTGATGACATAGTTAAAGACACAGATTATACAGGAGATATCACTATGACTGAGACTGCTAATGTAGAGGAGAATATTGGCGGACAGGAGAACATTGCTACGGATCTGGAACATGAATACCTCATTACTCCAGAGTTTCTTGCACGGGAAGTAGAGGAACGCAGAAGAAAAGAAAATGAAGAAAAGAACGCTTTCGACAACAACATATTTCTTCAATCGTCTTCTCAATCTAAGCAGACTTCCTCAGTGCAACCTCCACCTCCTCAAGACTCTCCACCAAAGGATCCGACTCCTCCTGCTTCTTCTTCGAGCTCTCACAACAAGTCGTCATCCGAATCATCACCTGAGCATTCATCTCCCACACCTTCTGAAACCGCATCAAAGCAACATTCAATCAATGAACCGACTAAACCAATTGATCTTCAGGAGCAAGTCAACAAACTTACAACCATGGTTACCGGTCTTGCCAAAAAAGTTGAAGACTTTTAGGAGTCTATGCAACTGATCGATAAGTTCTTGAACTCTGATTTCTCAGGATTTATCAAGACAGTCACACTAGATTATCTTACTGAAAATCTAGTTGAGATTGTCACTCCTGAAGTTGCAAACCTCATTGAACCTATCAAGGACAACTTGGATCACATAATTGGAAGTGTCGTAAAGAAAATGTTGTCAACCACACCATTCACGCTTCACACTGCAAAAGCTTCTACTGCAACTCCAACCGTTCCTGAATTATCCTTCGATGACCTGCTAGCTCAACTCTACGACAAAGTAGCCTACAAAACCACACAGACTACTGAAGAAAAAGCACTTGTTGATGCTATATCTGCTAACTTGTCGAAAGAGTCATGCAAAGATGCAGCTGGAACCCTGAAAAGGTCAAGGAAAGATGAGGACCCGGATCCGAACTCAAAAGGCAAGAAACATAAGTCTGGAGCAGGTCCATCATCTTCTCAACAACCGCGAAAGGATTCTACTCCTCCTGGAAATCAACAACACACCTCAGCCACCAGTCAAGGTCCAACAGAAGTGGAAGCAACTTTCATGCAACCAACCGATGACTACCAAGGTCAACCCCATACCGATCACCGTGCCTCCCCTATTCCCGATTCTTAAGCTGGACCATCGTCACCATCAAAGGCTAAAGACAAGGATGCCACATCCAAGTCTAAGAAATCAAAGAAAAGAAGACGTCATTCATGGCTCGGCAATGATGACACACCTCATAATGACTGGTTGACAGAATTGGTACAAGCTCAACCTCCTCTCGAAGATGAAGAACCCCTTCCTGGTAACACACTACAATTTACTTAAGTCATAATGAAGGATCTTCAGATTAAGAAACTTACGAAGGCGGAGCTCAGAAGAATCAATAGGGATGCACAGGAATTCCTTAAGTCCAGATCTGGTAACAAAATGGAATACGAATATCACATGCAGAATATAGCTAGTGCAATGTCTGGCAAGTTTGACTGGCTAAACCCTGAAGTGAATATCGACCTCAGTTCCAAAAACCACGAAAAGCCTTACTTCACTGACTGGACTAAACCGTTACCTTTGAAAGGATTTCCAGAAAAACCCAAGTTACCTTACAGCTTCTTCTTCAACAAAGATCTTCGTAACCTCCAACTCACCCAAGAGAAATCCAAGAAGAAATATGCTTCCTCACTTACAATCTCAGTACCAGCCGCAAGATACGAAGTTCCTGCAATTGAAGAGTCTACTCCAGTATTCAGCAACTCTATTGTAGCTTATGAAAGAGATGCTCTACACGGGATTCAGCACTGTCCAGAACGTCGTTGTCTTGGTTATACTAGCAGATTAGGAGAAAAATCTTTGGAAAATGTGAAGCATAAATCTGAGATCATCGCTACCTTGGAGATTCAAGAGTCGAAACGGTTTAACTACATGTTCATGCGTGAGATTATGGTTAAACGACAAGATGAAAAGAAGTACAAATTCTCCGAAGCAGACTTTCCAGACCTTTATCTCAATGACATCGAAGACATGTATCTCGAAAAGGTTCAAGGAAGAATGCGCGGATTCGAAAGAGAAACTCAGTACAATTTCATGGCATCTCTACTTCTCTTCATCCGACGATTGATAGTTCAAGAAAGAGTGGAAGATCTTCAGCTTGGAGTGGAAAGTTACCAACAGAAGATCAATTTGACAAAGCCGCAATTCACATTTGATGGAATCTATCAAACATCACAGTTTACTCTCATTCAAGAACCTTCATTTGGTTTCACCTACATCAACAGCAAAAAACTACAAAGCTTCATGCGGTTCGATGAGATACATAAGTTCTGTGATGTTATGATAAAAAAACGTTCGTGAGGGGCTAGTCAAAAGGTTGAATGATGATCGCAGAAAGATAGCTAAAGGTGAACCACCAAGATGGAAATCCAGCTCCAAAAGACAAGTTCGTAACATTGTCCTGAAGATTGAAGAAAGGTTATTTCGATGGGAAAAGATCAGATGATTGGAAAGCTATATCGGTGTCAGACCATCATTTCCTATCAGACTCTTCCAAAGACCCGAACCAAAGTTCACTGACCTTGATGCTCCACTTACTGATGAAGTTTAAACTGGTACACTTGGATATTAACTTTTAAATATTAATTGTGTCATTTGATTGAATTATTTTCAATATGGCTTGTGCACACATTACAGTGTACAACCCGTTCTTGTAAAGAGAGGACCCTGAGGTATGCATCAGTGCCTCAATCCTCATATAAGGAGCAAAGGCTGCTTACTTTTGAGTAGAGTTAATCAAACATTTTCTGATTTTCATAACTCTGCTCAAAAGACAAGTATTTCACCTCAATAAGAATTCACTTGTTGAGGGGGAGCACTTGAAACAAAATCATCGTTCTAGAAATCAAAAGTTCTTGTTGATATCTCCGCATAAGACTCAAAAAGCATATTTTAATCAAAAGTTTATCAAAAACAACATCTCATATGCTATTTTTGAGGGGGAGAAAAAGTGTATGTGATTAAAATATGAAAGTTCAAAGTTGCTTAAAGTCATATCTCATGCGAGCTAAACTCAGAATTGACCCAGGAATTGACGAAACAAAAGTTAGTAATCTCGAAAAGACTTATCCTCGACGGATAATAACATCAAGTTAGCTACTAGAGCTAGTTGTCACCTAAAAGCTGACAATGGAACTCTTTAACTAGCCATGTAAGCGTGTCTCGAAAAGGATCTGTCTTAGAAGAAACGTACCGTTTCGAGAAACTTTCTGTGGATTTGACCAGGCCGGGTAATAGCTTCAAGCTAGTATAACTAGTGATGTAAGCGTGTCTCGAATTGGTCAGGTTCACTGAAAGTGGATCAATTCAAAAAGTGCTTGTTCCTCCCGCATGTGCAAATTTATTTAAACACTTATGAGCACAAGTGAAGGGGGAGCCCTTCATAAATAAACACAAAACTCTCAAAGTGTTAAACAATATGTTTGATATTCACAAACACTTTGAGAGATTTTTTCAAAGGTTTCTTGGCTATTGTCAGATAATCATGGAGTTATAAGGTGATTAAGATAGGAAATACAGTCCTATGATCCGCCAGAGCCGGATGGATCTACCCAAGGACATCACCAATAGTTAGAATTAGAAGTCCTTAGGTATGATACGATAAAAGGAGAAAAGAATGAAAGGGAAAGAAGGAGTTGAAGAATTAAAAAGAAAAGTAAAGAAAAGGGTGAAAAGAAATAGCCCTCCATATGTTCAACTTTAGGGCAGACACCGGGTTCAATTCATATGCTACTGGTTGTTGCTAAGACAACACCGGTATTGAAGACAAAGTCGTCATGGACCAGTGACGCAATGCACTAAACCTTCTAACCACTCAAGTTCTCTTAAAAGAGCTTGTTTCATTCTCACGGGGAACCAATGTAATCTACCAACTTATCTCTTAGAGATAGTTGATATTGAAGCAGGAGACCCCTCCCTAGTCTCCGCATAGGAAACCTAAGTGTGCACTTTTCGAGTCTAGAGCCATGAGATACATCAAAGATCTCTTAGGAACACTTAGTATTTCTACAACTGGTGTTCTACATCAATGGACATCAGCTGTAAATTATCGAGTCCTTCGCAGATCTTAGCAATCTGCCGAGAACGTTAATGAGAGAATTTACATATGTATTTCTCAATGATTGAACGGAAATCCTGCCAGAGTCAACATCAAACAGCCCTGACTGCAGGTCACTTCGGTAACTCCTTGTGGGTTACGCTTAGTGTTTGCGATGGTTTCTTAGCAGTCTACAGTCGTGGAGTGATCCCCAGCGACTCACCCAGTCATTGAGCTACTTATTAGGTCTCGTAAGCTCCTTCGGGAGTATCTAATATGGGAACGGCCTTGATAAGGGTTAGAAGGAGTCTTCACAATATGCTGTTGACGATCTCTAATTCCTTATCTGTAAGTACCGGATGTTTTATTGCTAACTGTTTACATGCAGGGTTACATTATCTCCATGGCGACAGATTCCACATGCTCATACATGCATCTTGAATTCATCAAAAGCTCCCTCAAAGATCAAAGCAACACAAAGATTCAAAGAAAGATTCTACGCCAAAAAGAAGAATCTACAAAGTATAAAGACTAAAAGATCTTAAGTGAAAGAAAGGGACTACGGGCATGTATAAGTCAGAATTCAAAGATGTATGAGCATGTTGGAATGGCGGACCACCACCACAGACGCGGAAGTGACGAAAGGCAAACAACTTCATTATTTGATCACTATCACAACAACAATGAACAAGGCATAAAGAACGATGAATGATTATTATCTCATGATTTTTGAAAGACGTCTAAAGCTATGAAAGTCAAAGATGAAGAAATGACAAAGACGTCAAGCAACCGTGATGACCGACCCTTAGGGGGAGATTGTTGGGATCAAAGTTTTACTATTTTATCAAGTCTCGGTCATTTGTAATAATAGGTTGCTTAAGTTATTATTTACTTTCATTAATGTTATGTTTACAAGCTTACTAGACTTAAGTTACATAGTCCATGGGCCTTAAGCCCATACGAATTGTAAGAAGGGAAGGAGTAGGAGTGTTGCCCTAGCTCCTTACCTATAAATACTAGTCTTAGGTCTCTTGTAAACTTGGTTGGTTATGTGAAATATTAAGGAAACTCTTGCTCTCATTTTTCTCTTAATCAAATATTCACCCAACTCCTTATATCTATCTCATTCTTGTTTGTGTGAAATCAATATGGTGACCTAACAGAAACAAATAACAATCAAACACCTAAAAATCAAACAAATAAAAACACACAAAACATGGGTTGCCTCCCAAGAAGCGCTTGTTTTTGTTCGAGTCACGAGCCTGACTCTACCCTTATTTAACGGAAATAAGGGAGGTTTTCCCTACACTTAAGAGTAAGTGAGGGTGGAAGTAGCGATATACACCTTCTCGGTGGAAGTATGCCTCGTGAGGAAAGAGTGGTGGATGAATTATATGCTCAAAGGGGTGTGCTCCTATCATCATAACCTTACCTAATTCAATTGGGTTAATGGGTGGATTAAGATTTTATCCAAGAAAGGGATCATTTTCTATCAATTTCGAGAGACTTCTAGTTGGGAATCCATCTTGACCTAATAAACCCGGTTTAAACCCATAATGTTTCTTGTTATCAATCATGAATGGGTGATCTAAGCATGTAAGGTCATTTTCCATTCCTATATTGGCTTCCTCTCTACATGGCTTAGAGTCCATTACCTTTATCCTAAGACTACCCGGACTATATGGTTTGATGGGTGGATCGGAACCTATATAGATTACAACTTGTGATGGCGTTATGTATTGGATCGTAACGCCGTCAACTCGCCGCCTTAATAGAAGTCATATTGCCTAGATCTGATTTTAACGCCGTCATGTATAAAAATCTTCTGGGCCGTCATGTACAAATGGACCCTGACGGCCTTGGTGACGCCGTCAGGTCCTATGCTTGAAAACATTCTAGACCGTCACGTGTATTTTCCATATCCACCTCTTTTGTAACTCTTGACGCCGTCATGTAGAAGATCTTGATGCCATAAGGTACTGTTCCCAGCAAGAAAAATTGAGACTTTGCCGTTTTCTTCACTTTTATGCTCCAAAAACGTCAAAAATGCTTCCTTTTCCTGATTTCTCTCCAAAAGTACCTAAAATGACAAAAGAAACGATTTAGGGCAATATTTGGTCAAATAATCACGAATCCGGGCTTAAATGACCCCTTAAAAGTGGTTCACTTTTTGCCTCATCACATACACTTTTACATTGTTTGAGTCCTAAAACTTCAGGTTTGAACGAGTTTAGCACTGTCATAGCATCTGCTATGATATGTCTAAGTACTGGAAAGCCATTCAATTTTCAATCATGATTTTAGAAGGTATGATGAAAACCATTAGTGAGTCTGGTACATATTTGCTTTATCCTAGATTTGTGCAGCTCTTTGTGGAAAAACATATTACAAAAACCAAAACTCATAGAGGATTGTATCAGGCACCAAGGCTTGTGCCAAAAATATTCTCCTATTTGCAAAAAGATGGAAAAGATTTTTCTGGCAAAGTTATAACCCTTTTGCCATACATGGTGGAACTTGTGCAACAACAAAATCAGGGTGAAGGATTAAGAACTCCCACTGATTCCCAACACACACCCACTTTTGAAGGAACATCCTCCACACTCAAAAAGACCTATAAACATAGGAAAGCCATAAAGAACACTGAGCTACCTTAGGCTAGTGTTAGGATGGATAAACCAGATGAGACTGTCCTAGGTGATGGAGAGGACATAAGGGGAGGGGTTATTCCTACTGCTACTAGCTTAGATGCAGAGCAGGACAGGGATAACATAAGTATGAGCCCAAACCTGGTAACATCCAATGTGTAAGGTTCATATGAACCTGAAACAGGTGATGCTAACCTTAGCCATATGGCAAATATAGGGGGCTCAGATGATCAAACTAGGTTTGATGCTGGGTTTACATCCATTGATTCACCTCTCAGGTCAGGTAACACAGACCGAAGTGATGAGGATAGAAATGTAACTGAGGAATTGATGGATGACACAACTGTACAACATGACATTTCTAGTGATCCACCTCTCGGACCAGGTAATATAGGTCGAAGTGGTGAGGATAGACTGAAACAACTTGATGAATAGATGGAAAAATGTACCACTTTGGAGACCAAATGCAACAATTTGGAGACTAAGGATCTTGACCTTAAAAAAGTGTCAGCTTCACAAGCCAAGGAGATCAAAAGGTTGAAGAAGCAGGTGCAACATTTGAAGGGTAATAAGGGGACAAGAACTTCCAAATTCAAAAGACTCAAGAAGGTGGGCAAAGCACAGGTTGTTAGTTCTTCTGATGATGTTGATAGTTTGGAAGAGGATGCTTCCAAATAGGGGAGGAATGAAACAGAGAATTCAGGGGAGGCTAAGAACTTGGATGAAAGTGTTGCTGATGGTTTGGATGTTGGTTCAGAGGAGGCAATGGGTAATGAGGGTTTGGAGATAGTGGTGATAATGCTCAAGAGTATGTGGTTGCTGATAAACAAGGGCATGAGGTTGTATTGGAAGAGCTAGCGAAGACTCAAGAGAATGTGGTGGAAAAACTCAAAACTTTGGAGCCTCAACAACTTGTAAAGGCTACTGAGTTAATGAGTGGTACAATTAGGGAATTTAGTGATTCTGCTGCTCAAATAGTAAAGGATTCTGCTGCTCAAGATTCTATTGTTCAAGAAGATCATTCTGCTGCTGGTGTTAATGCTGAGAATTCTACTACTAGTGACAAAGTGGATTCTGCTGCTAGTGCAAAGGATGATTCTATTGCTGCACAGGGTTCTGCTACTAGTTCAAAAGAGAAAGCTACTGATTCAAATATCTTAGATGATGATGTCTCAATGGCTGCGGCAATAATACTGCTAAGCAAGAAAGCATCAGCTACACAACTAGAATCACAACCACTACCATCACAATCACAACAACCACTACCATCACAACCACAACAACCACCACCACCATCATCTGTTCCAAGACCACCTGTAAAAGGTGTTGTGATTAGAGAACCTACTCAAACTGCCAAATCAAGTTCTCTCTCACACTCATACTCAGGCAAAGGTAAAGGAACTTTGATTGAAGAGCCTGAAGAAGATCCTTTGAAGCAGATTCTATTCCATTTTTGGCCTAAAGAGAAACAGCTTGAGTTTAATGAAGCTGCTGCTTTGAGGTATCAAGAAGAAGAAAATCAAGCTGAACAAGAACTCCTTGAGAAAGAAAGACTACAAGCTGAAAAGGAAGCTTCTGATAAGAAAGCTTATGAGTCTTGGGTGGCAGAGAAGATTGGAATGGAAGCTGATGTTGAACTCTCTAAAGTGGTCAAAATTGAAGAACAAGAAATGCCAGAGTTTGATGTTCAAGCATTGTTAAAGGGGTTTACAGCTAAGAAGCAGAAGGAATATTTGGCTGAAAGGAAAAGAAGAAAGCTTCTTAGGGGTCCAACTCCTCTTTAAAGAAGAAAAGGTTATAAGCAATACCTAAGAAACATGAAGGGATGGAAATTGGTATAGTTGAAAAACAAGTCAGATTCTGAAATCTTCAAAATGTACCAAAAAGCAAAGAGAGAAACAGAATCCTTCATTGCTATAGGGTCTAAAGAGGATGAAGAACAAATTGCTGATGTAACACCCCAACCCGATAAGGGTAGCAGTATTACGTTATGGTGACATATCAAAGCAAACACAAGCATACAACATACGTAATACAAAGGAATCTCAAAGGTTACAAAGGACAAATTTGAAAATACAAGGTTACAAAGGAACAACAATAAAATACAAAGTCTAAAATTATACATCTCTTCTAGTCATCTCTAAATCCAGAATAGCTATTAAAGTGTAGTCTTCTAAGTCCAAAGTACTCACCACCCATAACCCAGCTTCCTACTAAAACCTGTCGCAGGAAAAGAAAATGCAGCTGAGCTACGAGAGCTTAGTGAACAGATATAACGGTAACAAGTAATAATGATGAGATAATGAAAGGAAAATGAAGTAAATGAAACAGTGCAAGATATAATAAGAGTTAAGAATAAAGGTAAAGGAAACAGTAATCCACCACGAGCCCAAGTCAAGTCAAGTAACCATAGTAACCATGTATCCAGAGGGGTGACCTCGGAATACCAAATGTAGTGTGAGGGGATGCCTCAAGGGTTGGAGTCACGAACTCCCAAGCTGTGAAAGATGTGTATCGCACACACGATTAGTCACCAAGTAAATATATATCAAGTCATATCATTTCATATCCATCAAGTCAAGTAAAAAAATATAGGATGCATCCATACACCCCAAACGGCCAAATACTTCATCTCCGTAACAAGTCAAATAAGGGACGGGATAGGTCATCACTCTCCTACCCTAGAGTCATACCATCGGTGCATCAATGACACGGACATGGAAACCCCATGCCTAGTATACAAGTGGTGGCTTGTAGTCTCAAACTGTGGGTCAAGGGTCAAGTCAAGTATCAAGTGTCCAAGTTCAAGGTTCATATCAAGTAGTTCAAGTCAAATTCCCATATCAAGTGTATTATATCAAGGTTTATATCAAGGTTCAAGTCAAGGTTCAAATCAAAGGATCATAGCATAGGGTTCATAGCAAAGGTTCAAAACAAGTAATTCATATCAAAGGTTTACAATTCAAGGGAAAACATAGCAAGGTTCACAAATCAAGGTTAAGACAAAAGAGAGAGAGTTCATGAGAAACCTATGAGAAGGTCAGAATATTTGTACCTTATTCAAACGCAAATGACAAAGAAATAAAGGTCACACAAGAAGAATCATGGATCACTCCCGCTTCATGGAACCTATACGGATTAATAATCAAGTGTTACTTTAGGTTAAATAGAATTAGGTTATCCATTTTAGTATACTTTCCATTCTTAGTAACTTTCTATTTTAGGTAACTTTCCAAAAATAGTAACTTTCCATATTTAGCAGGTTTCCATAATTAGTAAGTTTTGGGTAAAACTTCATATAGGTCATTTTAGGGTTACTTATCACATATTATAGGTTTACAACTAATTCATAAGTGTTTTATATCACAAATACATGTATTCATGCTTAATTTGGTTATTATTCCCAATAGTAGTAAATTAGGGTTTTTAACGTACTTAAACATGTAGTAGTCAAATTAAATATCATATTAGGTTATATAAAGACCATAGGTAGTTCATTTACTGTGTTAAACACTTAATTAAAGATTTATTATGATTATGTTACACATATTAATAATATAATAGGCTTTAAGTGTGTAATTCGCCCTTTAAAAAAATTCAACTTATAATATCAAAACATGTATCACATTTCCGAATTTTTAATGTATACTTGTGCCTTTTATGGAGCCTTAGCAAAATTTTCCCTGGTAGATATATATGTTAACTACTTTGCGTAATGTTTATAGAATTTTCAAGTAGTAGAACTATAGAATAAAAATTCATTATTAAAACTAGTCTAGATTCGGATCTGCAGAAACACCCCAAAAGTTTACATTTATAAAACCCATTTTGACACTTTAGAAAAATCTACAAAAATTCCAGGAAGTCAAACATAACCAAAATATGACCCCAGTAAAAGGAGAGCTCTTAAACCCCTACGCTCAGTTCTCGAGTTGAAATTTGAGAGGAAAGGAAAGGAAACGGAATGTTTTTTGTGTTCTTGAGTTTTATTTAAGAGGGGAAAGGGGATTTGTAAAGAAGAGGAGAGGAAGATTTGATAGTGAAATCTTCCTCCCACTTTTGGGAGGAAAGGGAAAGGGAAGGGGAAACAAACTCGAGAACTGAGCGTTAGGGTTTGAAAATGAAATATCAATAACACCATCGGATTTTCAGACTCGATTTCTCAGCTTTGACACTTAGGGGGTGTTTCTTTTTTACTTTATGGGGAAAGATATTGGAACCCATCAATTTAATATTATTATTTTGTTAAAAGGGACCCACTTTTTCCACTAATGGGTCTATATCCCCAAGGCAAAAAATTTAAGCCCCTCCCCAATAAGATCTTCATATAGGTGTGGGCTCCACACATCCTCTTAGCTAACAAAAAAAGAAACAGCCCCTTAATCTTGTAAAATCAGAAAAGACATTTTGGCGGCCTCCAAAAATTATGAAACTTATATTTCCAGAAAGTAGACAAGTAGTACTTATGATTAGACTCAAAAATCACTCAAAAACACGTTGGCATCAACAGTTTACACATCAATCAATCCAACCCAATTTCTGGACAGCATCACATTAATTTACAAACAAAACCCTAATTGCTCCATATTAATTACTAGGGTTTCAAGCTTTTATTACCATTAATTGTACCTTCATTTTAGGTTTTAATACTGATTAAAAGACCATGTTAACAAGTCGTGAACGTTACAAAAGAATAGGCTGATTTCATTGAATACCGATTAGGGTTTTATGGGATTAATCCCCTCGTTAAACTTCATGTACATGATTTCATGCGTTTCTCATTTCATAAAATACCATTCGATTCATGATAATAATATAACCATATTCATACTAGAATCGAACTTAGAAACAAGAAGGAAAAGATGAAAAAGATCACCTAGTACTCGATTGGAAATAAGGAACGAGAGAATGGAGGACCAAAACACGATTTCCCCACTCCTTGACTCTTGTACGCATGCAAATCAATACCCCATAATGAAAGAACACTCGAAACTCACTACTTGGAGTCCTTTAATGATCGACAGAAGCAGGAAAGACCACAAAAAAATATAAGCCGTGACTTGGTGAGAAAAATTAGGGTTAGGGATTTTTTATATCAAACGTTTTTTGTGTTTTGTGTGTTAAAACAAATCCGGTCCTCCTATTTGATGTGGGTCACGAATTTGGGCTAGAAATAGGCCTAGGAGGATCATGGGCTAAGTCTCTTGGGCCAAGGGTTGGGTTAAGATAGATTTAAGTGGCGTAACGATAGAAAAATGGCCCAAAACGACATCCCGCAACATAAATAATTTCTCGAATTTATTTTAGGTCACAAATTTATTTTGGAGTTCAATTATGTTCAAAGATTTCTAATATGATGTTTCATCATAATTTTATGGATTTGTGGTTAATTCGTTAAATTATATTCACGTTTATAATTACTTGTATCGTTATTTTGAAAATTTAAAATTATATGTAAATTAGGTATTCAGGATTTAGGGTATTACAGCTGATATGAATAAGAAGAAATTGGGACCTGACACAGCTAAAGAAGCAGAGAAAGTACAAGAAGTTGAGAAAGCACTTGAGCAAGAAAGTAATGCAGAGAATGCACCTTATCCTAGTCAAAGTGTTAAGAGAAAAGGAGTTGGAAGAAAGACATTTGCTAGGAAGAAGAGAAGGGTAGATGTGCAAAGCAGCTCAGAATCTGAGGAAGAAGAGGGAGATAAAGCTAAAGAGGAGATATCACAAACTAAACAAGAAAGGTTGATAGCTCTTATAGTTCTTTCAACACACAAAGAACCAGAGGTCATTGATGCAACTCCTTTAGCTACTAAACATCCCATACTTACATATTGCAGTCAGAGAAGATACTAAGAAGTTGATGTGGGCACTCAAAAGAGCAGATGGCTTATGGACTCACTTCATTAGTTTCAAGCAGATGTTGTAGTTCATGGATAGTGTTAGTGTAAACGTTACGACGTTTAATCTATACAATGTCTTTGTGTTTTAATGAGGACAAACATGTAACTTTTAATACATAACGTAAAGTACACAAGTTACTCGTTCACACATCAACGTATCTCGACATCACTTCAGGTATATACAAACACTTTACCAACTTTGTTAAGTGATTAAAGAAAAACCTTTTATCCTTAATCCAACATTCTATAAATGTCACAAAACATTTTTACAAAAACAGACTAGACAAATTACTTTTGTATTTATAAAGAAATGTTTTAATAAAAAAAATATATTTGAAATTTGAATTTCAAAATGTCCAACGGCCTCATTTCCCGCCCAAATCAGATAAAATTTCACCAGGTAACATTTCACCACTAAAGGACAAAAACTGTCACGGGGGTCCTTTATTTATGTGAGGGTTCCTTATTGATAAAGGACCATCCAAGGTTGAAGGGACCGTCCACGCTCTTCGAGCAGTCTATAAATACTGACCCATTTTAATCAGAAAAACTGATCCTCTTTGCACAAAAATTTCCTGGTCTTTCCTTTTCATTCTTTGATCACTATAACTCTTTGGTATGTGTTTATAAGTGATTTTGTCATCCACTACATCATGTGCAAGAGAAGAACACTCGAAGTCATCAAGAATCAAATATAGGTGTCCACACACAAATGTAACAAGTGTTACGGGTATAGGTTCTGTAAATATTGTAAACGTTTTCGACTTGTGTGTGAGTCCAGGATGGGGTTATGTGTGTGAACTAGGATGGTGATATAGATCCAAGAAGACTTGTAACTAGATTAGTTCATGTATTTGTTGTGAGGAGCGTGATGTCCTAGTGTGTAGGTTAGGACTTAGTTGAGTCATTATGTGAAGGCTTGGATCGGGTGATGATCCAAGTGTGTCTTTGTGTGAAGGCTTGGATTGGGTGAAGATCCAAGAATGTCTTAGTGTGAAGACTTGAATCGGGTGCAGGTTCAAGTGAATGGGAGTGCTCGTTCATGTGAAGGCTTAGATCGTATGTGGATCTAAGTAGGACAAGAGTGTTTGTTCGTGTGGCCATGTTGGTGCAAATTGGTTCTAGCAAGGATTATGACTCGACATTCCGCTTAGTGTCATTAAACTTGGTGTAAGCTTGTGTATGGTTTATTCCACCATAAAGGAGCGTGTTGGTTAGTGAAGTAACTCTCGAGTGTGGAACTCGGGGAGTGGAGTAGGATGAAGAGGTGCTTCATGCCGAACCACTATAAATCATCGTGTCCGGTTTGCGTTTTCTCTTCTCATCTCTATCTTTATTATGCTTGCATTACATTTATGTTTGTGTGGTTTGTTGTGTGTATGCATGTGATATTAACTAGTCAACTTTGAAATGCAAAACATAAGAAAACTCAATCAGACGTAATAGACATGCCTACTGGTGGCGGTCCTTTATATAGGGACGGTCCCCAAATATTTAAGGGACCGCCGGTGTATATAAGGGACCGTCCACAGTGTAATCATAATTAGCTAAAAGTATTTGAACCTAGTGTTACATTTATATTTATGTGATTGATTGCATACTTGTTATTTAGTGACATATATGATTTTTATGAGTGACATAACCACTATACATATTTAGTCACGCTTGATCGGAAATTTGATACAAAACATTTTAAGTTTTAAAGAGGAACGTATTCACCCCCCCCCCCCCCTGATACCGCTCAAATTATACATGTTTTTAGGAGAGTTATTGAGGATTTTGTGCATGTTATTTGGTTATAATCATATGCTTTTGTTGTTTAATCGTGCAAAAGTGTGTTTGCTAGTTCATTTGTAGCCAAGTACAAGAAAATGAAGAAAAAGATGAAGAAATGATCAATAAACAAAGATTTAAGCATGTGTGAAGAATTCCCGACAAATGAAAGTCTCATGGAGTGTATTCGAAAAGATAAAAATCATGAAGTTCTCACTCCAAATACTCAAGAATAAAGTACAAGAATGGAAATGAAGAAAAGAAGCTCAAACGAAGAATTATTGGAAGACTTGTTGTTCCCGACACACCTTCACCATTTTCGCCACAAGTTGAGCATACGAACTCCAATTTAGTTGATTCAAGCGGCCACGGAAAGCTAAGAGAAAGAACTACAACTTTGTGTTTTTCACTTTCTATCAACATCACCCAACCGATCAGATGGAGCCCATCCGATTCGGATGGAACTGATTTTTTCATCCATCCGATCGGCATGGTCCCGTAGCTGATCGGATGGACCTTGCTGACCTCCCCATGTCATTTTTAATGCTTAACTAAGGTGCCATTATGCCCCAAGTTCAAGCATATGTCCCTAATTACTCCATTTACTAGCATTTTATGACACTTAGTACCCAAGCTAATTGCTTGTTGGCTAAGGGTGGTTTCTACCAATAAATAACACCCTTTTGCCTTGGTTTTCATTGTGAAATTCTAGCCTCCACCCAAAGGAAGCTTTGTCACCACCTTAGCATGGTGCATTTCGAGCCTCCACCCCCAAGGACGAAATTCCACCAAAACAATAGTGCATTTCGAGCCTCCACCCTCAAGGACGAAATTCCACCAAAACAATTTTGAAATTCTATCCTCCACCCTTAAGGATGAATTTTCACCACCTTATCTCACCCAAAAGACCACAAACCTCTACCATTTTCAGAAGAAGGCTCAAACACATGGAAGAAGGTGTTGGGTATTATTTTTTGGCTTGGTAGAAAGCTTGTAGTTGATTGAAGGCTTGAAGGTTGCTATAATCCTTTACTTTTGCCTATTGTAATTGATACCTTGGGTAAACTCTTGTTACTTTTATGATGTTGAATACAATATGGTTTTGTTTTGTTTACATGTTTGATTCATATGATAACTTGTGATAAAGGGATGTTTGGATACAATTAGTGTTTGTTTGATTTATGATGAAAGACATCATATTTGGTTAAATTGGAACTTGTCTTGTTTATTATTTTGATTAATCATTGTTGAGTCTATAGTCGAAAGGATTCTCAATAGTGGTTGATTTCAATTCATTAGTCGACGAATGGTTTTGATCTTGTACTTTATGATGATTATGTAAGGAATTTAATAAACATAGCAAATAAAGGTTTAATTTAGATTATAGGTCGAAAGACATCTTTTGAATATGTGTTCTAATCATTTTCAAGTAAATGGAACTTCACAATTAATAACATCAAAGTCTATAGTTCGAAAGGATTCTTTGTTGTTAATCTAGGCATAAGGCTCATGACATGACCATTTGTTTGAGGCTTATGCATATTTGATTTATAGAACACTAAATTATTATTGGTTCTATAGGCCGTAAGGATTACCTTTGATAATATGTTTTCCAAACTAAACATCCTAATATCCATGTAATCATTTGTCCAAACATGTATGTTCTTTGTGTGCTTGTTCTAATATTGCTTTTCTTGTGGTTTGATCCATGACAATCATAACCACCAACTTGTTACTTGCTTAAACAAACAAACGACACTTGAGTGCAACCAAGTCTTTTAGGACGACCTTGATTTACCACTCCTATACTACAATTGACTAGGGTATACTTGCCCGAATGTGTTCCTAGTTAACCGGTAATTCTTGTTTATAAATTTAAAGCTTCGATGGAGCGCATCACCCCCCCCCCCCCACTCTATGTTTCTACAATTGGTATCAGAGCCACGTCGCTCTAATTCTCAAAACAAATGGTTTTTAAAATAGAGTACGGTCCACGTATCAAATTTCTCATTAAGAGGGATTAAATATGAAAAGTGTTTAGTTGCTAAACTTGTGCTTTGTTGTTTAATTCGTACTAATTTTGTTGGTTAAATGCACTTCATATACTAGCTTGAAGGAAATGAATTTTTACACAAAAACTGTATTTTTGCTTACTGGTGGCGGTCCTCTATCTCTGGGCGGTCCTTTATCACTAAGAGACCGTCTGGTATTTAAGGGACCTCTATCAGAATAGTGTTAAACTTTAAAATTTTATATAAAATCAACCGTAAGTCCTTAGGAGTCGTGCCACCCGCCATTTTAAAGGTAATTGAATGTGCTTTCATTTAAAAATACTTGCAAGGATTAATTACAAACATAATTAAGTCATTAACGCAAAATACTACATAGTAGTCAAAACCGTATGTCACGTTTTAACGTAAAACTTGCATTTTACTCTTACTTTCGAGTGTTCATCTTTTCAAATATCAATCTTAACTAATCTTTTAAAAGGGAAGGAAACTATCAAGCTATATACATTGTTGTATCTAACATACAAATTGATTACGAATATCTTTGTGTATGATATGCTAAATGATTGTGTGTTTTTGATTTCTTATGATATAATGGTTTAGTAAATCTCTTAGATGAGTAGACTAAGATGATTAATCATGTCGAAAACAATTGTCTTATACAATAATCTTTCTAAAGATTCAAGTGTTAAAAATATATGTCACCTTAAAATATGTAACACTACTTCAACATGATTTCTAAAACATTGCATGCAATTATCTTGGTTGACCATGGGTTGTCTAATCAAGATAAAGGTTTATACTAATACATTACTCCCTCCGTCCCATATTAAGTGTCCATAATAGAATCTTTGGATGTCCCAAATTAAGTGTCCACTTATACCTTTCAACCAATAAGATGAGAGTTTAGTAGGTAAAAGTAATATTTGATTGGTGGAGAGTTTAGTTAGTGGAATCCCCTAAAACTTTGTGCATTATGAAAGTGGACACTTAATATGGGACGGAGGTAGTAGTATTTAAGAAAAAAAAAATGTATTTATGAACCTTGCATATATTTGAACACACACTAATTGTTTCAAACAAATAGTCATAAAACTATTTTTACATAAGTTGTGCATTATATAAAAATGGTTAGGATAATTATTTTTATACTTATGAAATGACAAAATCTATGCATACTATCTGTAATAATAAATAGTTTTTACACACAAAATAAATGAAAATCTTGAATCATTAAGTTAATATGTCATTATTAGTACCCTCACACATACACATTCCATAAATCTTTACTTTCTTTCTTTATTAAAAAGAGTGGTTGTGAGGGTCAAGAAAGATCTCGAGTTTATATAGATTCATTATTCAAAATATGATTGATATCATTATCGAATCTAATTGACAAGTTTTGAGTGTGGATATGAAATTGGAGTCATTATTTGTCTAGCTTCAAGATATAACAAAACATATCATCTTGAACCTACATACTCAATCATACTCGATTGGTATGAAAATAATGACGTCTTTCTCAAGACGAAAAAAATATGCATCGGATCATAACTTACACTTGTGTTGATGATGTCATATTGAGTCTTCTTTTCCAAAGGTTGTGTTCCAAACATTAAACTAATATGTTTAAAAGATACTTAAAACACACAATGAAGTAGGATTGACAACTTGTATGTTTAATCCAAAATATCCAAGCAATTTGCATTGCAACGCAATTTGTAAATGTGTCATTTCCGAAAACTCAAACACGAGCAAACAAACAACATATGCATACTTTGCTCATGAACGAGTCAAGACTCAAAATCACATGTCAAGTAAAAATGTCACACATAATACATCATTAATCTCCAACAAGATAACATGTATTTCAAAAGGATAATTTATATCCTATGCATTCCACTTCCTTTGTAACATGAATGGTTATGTTACAAGATAACTTGTTTGGAAAATGTAGGATATTAGATTTTGGAAGAAACCTAATACAACGTGTGTCATTCAATAAACAAGTAAAATTCACTAATAACATAATAACTAAAATACTTGTTTTCATAAGCAACTCATAAGAGTGAAAAGTCTGTCCTTTTAAATAAGCATATTTGTCAAAAGATAAAATATGTTTTCTATCAACGATACTACATAAAACATTACAAGATCTATTAAGGTAAGTAACCTTAATTAGACTCATTTTCTCAAGATTTACTATGGAGTATTCTTGAAGCCAAAAATGTTTAAATGAGAATTCAACAAACAAAAATGTTATCATGTAATGCACCATCTAAACCAAACAACCTATAGATCTCAAACACATGATTTAAAGACCGCACTTGCCTTTGTTAGGATGTTGTGTAAGACATGTCATTTTCATTAACCGGCTTTTAAAATATTGATAGTTGAGTTATATTTCGATATGTTCTGGCGGAGTTAACCAATATCATCTTTGAAAAACCACGATGGGAAAGTATAGGAATTCCAATTTTTCTAATATGAGAATGGCTACTGGAGAACCTATTGCACTAGAAATTCAATTTAACCTAACGGTTGAATTGCTTCCGGGAGAGAAGTTGGGTTTGTGGTAAACCCGTAAAAATGGTCATGTTTAGCCTTAATTGAGCACCGCTAGTAATACTCTCATATCCATTCTCTAACATGAAAAATTCCCATTCCTACATTTGACTAAAGACATTTTACATCGATGATCTTCATCTCCCGTTAGGATTGGACTTTAAAAAAATAGTAATTAGGATTTTCCTTGACAAACCTAGATTACTTGCATATATGGGCTTGATGTTTGAAAACAACAACTTGTTCTTGTGGAACTTGTTTAAATGTCTTGATGCTCTCTTAAATGCTTAATGCATGCTTGCTTAATTATAGGATGTATGTTCATTAGAAAGATCCTGCTTTATGCCCATGATACATGCTCTTACGTGCTATATGTCAACATATTTTACTTAATGGTTGTCTTCATTGTAATCATGTTTTGTATGTATCTCTTTACATGACTTACATGTTATTTGTGCACCTAAACTATGTTGGACTAGGTATGCCTTTGATGATACCTCCTAGATGTCATATATTCTTACATGCTAATGTCCTTGATTGTTATGTGATGCATGTTTAAATGACTTATATGCTTAAATCATTGATTCTTGGGTAACTAGGCATATTCCTCCTAACACTAGATCATAATCTTCCTTTAAGGTGTCTAGTGTCACAATCCCGCCTTATTACCTAAACCATTCCTTAATCATTTGATTATTCCTATCCTTTAATCCGGGAAAAATAGAAACTGGAGAGACTCTGCACCCTACTGACGGCGGTCCCTTATTGCATTGGTGGTTCCTTTCTTTAAAGACCGTCCAATGATTTAAAGGACCGTCCCCAGTAAAGGTGTCACAAACTGGTTCACTGCTTTTCCTCTTCTACAATACATTGAACCATCCTATATCATGCCTTGTCAAAAACTCACAAAGAAGCATCTTCCTCATAACCTTTCATCACTAAAACCTCAAACCACCAATGTGAAATGAAAAACCGAGTTATCCTTTGTTCTACCAATATCAAGTCATCACCATCTCATGTCACATATCCAAGTGAATTTCATTATGAAATGCGTCTTTTCCACTTCCTAGCAAGTGAAGAACACAAAGAAGATATCCAAGCTTCAAGTGTTGTTGAGTCATCACCACCTCATTTCACATATCCAACTTTGGTGGTCAACCAACAAAACACCTTAAAATCCATGATTCCCAATCATTCATTATCCTAAACTCAATCCTCTAGAACACTCATTGTCACCAACATATCCACCTCCAATGACTAATCCAATATAAGTGGTACCACCTATGAGAACTCCTTCAAAAACTCCTTCGTAAGAGTCCATAGTATCATTCCTCTTCCTTTGCCACATTTACGTCTTTGATGTCTCCCATTCTGTCGATCTATTCGACGATGCCCTTTTAAGGATGCTCGTATTCCATTGAATTCTTTATCTCCACAGACACATCTATAACCACCAACTTCAATTATGAAGTCTCCTATCTTCCGTCTCATCTTCACACCATCCTTGCCAAACTTTAGCTCAATACATACTCTCTTTATCTTAGTCCATCCCTCTTCACTATTAGAGAGTCATCTTCATCCATATCTAGGAGCATATCATCCTCATCCCAAATCACCTAGACACTATACACTTATCTTGGAAGAAGTTTGAAAATTGTGTGTTAATCAACTATTATATGTTTAGTTCAATCCCTTTCATGCCATGCTTTAGAATAATCATAATTGAGTCATGAATGCATTAATTCTCGATAATTTCATACTATATATATCAACATTATTATATATGTGCACTTGTCTACTAACTTTTTTTTGTAGCATTACTTCATTGCTCGATTCTTTGGTAGCCAAAACTAGTTTGAGCATACACGAAGGGGGAGCATTTGCAAGTGTCAAACTAGGGATGCAATGAGCCAGGGGGAGATCAAAAGTAGTTGGGTACATGATTCAGAGTTGGTTAAACCATGGCGGTAGAAGGTCGGGTTAGTCTAATACATCCGGAAATCATCTCTCAAGTTGTCTTGTCGGGTCATCTTATCAAGTCTACCTCAACATTGGCGACACCTTTTTGCTTCGACAAAAGGGGAGAGAGGAGTGTAAACTAGTAACTTCTACACTTTACTATGAGTTACGGTTTATATATTTGTCATCATCAAAAACGGGGAGATTGTTAGTGCAAACGTTATGACGTTTAATCTATACAATGTGTTTGTGTTTTAATGATGACAAACACGTAACTTGTAATACATAACGTAAAGTGCACAAGTTACTCATTCACACATCAACATCTCTCGACAACACTTTCAGGTATGTACAAACACTTTACCAACTTTGTCAAGTGAACAAAGAAAAACCTTTTGTCCTTAATCCCTACATTTTACAAATGTCACAAAACATTTTTACAAAAATAAGCTAGGTAAATAATTTTTGTATTTATAAAGAAATGTTTTAATAAGAAAAATATATTTGAAATTTGAATTTCAAAATGTCCAAACGGCCTCATTTCCCGCCTAAATCAGATAAAATTTCACCAGGTAACATTTCACCGCTAAAGGACAAAAACTATCTCGGAGGTCCTTTATTTATGTGACGGTCCCTTATTGATAAAGGACCATCCAAGGTTTAAGGGACCATCCACGCTCTTCGAGCAGTCTATAAATACTAACCCATTTTCATCAGAAAAACTAATCCTCTTTGCACAAAAATTTCCTGGTCTTTCCTTTTCATTCTTTGATCACTATAACTCTTTGGTATGTGTTTATAAGTGATCCCGTCATCCACTACATCATGTGCAAGAGAAGAACACTCGAAGTCGTCAAGAATCGAAGTGTTATAGGTGTCCACATACAAAAGTAACAACTGTTACGGGTATAGGTTCTATAAATATTGTAAACATTTCCGACTTGTGTGTGAGTCGAGGATGAGGTTATGTATGTGAACTTGGATGGTGATGTAGATCCAAGAAGTCTTGTAACTAGATTAGTTCACGTATTTGTTGTGAGGAGAGTGATGTCCTAGTGTGTAGGTTAGGACTTAGTTGAGTCATTGTGCGAAGGCTTGGATCGGGAGATGATCCAAGTGTGTCTTTGTGTGAAGGCTTGGATTGCGTGAAGATCCAAGAATGTCTTAGTGTGAAGACTTGAATCGGGTGAAGGTTCAAGTGAACAGGAGTGCTCGTTCATGTGAAGGCTTAGATCGTGTGTCAATCTATGTGGGACAAGAGTGCTTGTTCATGTGGCCACATGGGCCTTGGTGTAGATTGGTTCTAGCTAGGATTAGGACTCGATATTCCCCTTAGTGTCGTTAAACTTGGTGTAAGCTTGTGTATGGTTTTCTCCAGCATAAAGAAGCTTGTGTATGGTCACGCTTGATCGGAAATTTGAATTACGAAACATTTTAAGTCTTAAAGAGGAACGTATTCACCCCCCCCCCCCCCTCTACGTTTCTACAGATAGGGATGACATTTGTACTCTTTGGAAGCTTTACAAAGAAAAATATGGTGATGTCAGACCAGAAGAGGTGTATGAGAGGGTAATCTATTACTACTTGAAGGTCATGTTTGAACCAAGTGATAGTGATCTTGAATGGACGAAATTCAAGACAGGAAAATTTCAACAATGGTTCTTGTATCAATCTTGTGGAGTTCATGCTTTAACAGTTGGAGGGTCAACTATCTATATATTGGTGGAGAAAGATTATCATGTGTTGAACTTTCATACTGAAATTTTAATTCAAATGGTACAGCCTGGTATACTACAACTTCAAAGACATTTTCTATCTGATCATCAGGCTTACAAGTTGCTGCAAAAGTATGAAAAGATTCTAGACCCAAGATTAAAAAATTAGAAGTAAAGTGTTTGGAAGCATCGTATGGTGTTTATCTATGATTTGAAGAAACTTGATGATTTGGAGAGCAAATATCAAGTTTAGGAGAGGATTGTTGGGTTTGAAGATCTGTTGCTTAGAAATTCATCAAAGTGTTATTCTACTGCTAGACAAGATAATACTACTTCTAGTGTTATCATTCTACTACTAGATGGATTCTGCTGCTAAGTGTGAAGATTCTACTGCTAGTGTATTACATTCTACTGCTCAAGTGATAAGTTTGTATACACATTTTGTAATTATAGAAAAGATATTATCTTGTGTAGAAAGTAATTGTAAACTGACTAGGACTCATTAGTCTATAAAAGGAGGTTCCTAGGGTTAGAGTTATGTACGTACCAAAGTTAGAGTCGATTTACTTCAAGGTTGGAAAACCCTAGCATTGTTGAGTGCTCGTATATTCAGTATATTGAAGTGTTGAGTGTTTACACTGTTCTTCTTAAGTTAAACATTATTTTCCGCTTTCCGTTTAAAGTCACATTTACAAGTCAGCTTCTATAAGATCAATTTACTCAACTGGGATCAACACTATTATTACTAGTCTAAAGGCACTTGATGAAGCTGTTTCTGTCAAGAGTTGTGTTAGGAAATTTCTCAGGGCATTACACCCGAAGTGGAGAGCAAAGGTGACGGCAATTGAAGAATCTAAAGACTTAGCATCACAATCATTAGATGAGCTCATTGGAAATCTAAAAGTCCATGAGTTAATCATCAAAAATGATTTTGAGATAGTCAAGAGCAAAGTTGAAAGAAAATCACTCGCTTTGAAAGCCAAAAAGGAAGCAAGTAATGATGAAGACTCAAGCTGGGAAAGTGAAGACGAGGAGTACGTCATGGCAGTTAGAGATTTCAAGAACTTCTTTAAGCGAAGAGGTAAATATGTTAGACAACCATAGGAAAAAAAGAAAGCTCCAAAAAAGACTCGTGATGATAAATATAGCAAGGGTGATTAAAGATATTTTGTATGTAGAGATCCACGACACTTGGTACGAGATTGTCCACACCAAACAAAACAAGAACCAAAAGGAATACGTAAGCGCCACTTGGAGTGATAGAGACGAAGATGCCAAAAATGAAGCTTGTCTAATGGCCGGAACTTCAAAAGAGGTACTTCTAGAAACCAATCTCTATAAAGATGATACACTTTCACTAGATTCACTTGACTTAGACAACATGATGAGGCAAAAAATGAACCGTTTTCAGGGGGTCATTTAAGCCCGGATTTGAATTTATTTGATCAAATATTGCCCTAAATTGTTCCTTTTGTCATTTTAGATACTTTTGGAGTGAATTCTGGAAAAGGAAGCATTTTGGACGTTTTTGGAGCATAAAAGTGAAGAAAATGGTAAAGTCTTAATTTTCCTTGCTGGGAACAGTACCTGACGGCGTCAAGAGTAAAACAAGAGGTGGAAGTGGTGACAATCCAGAAAAATCGTGACGGCGTCAAGCTTGGCCGTCATGGTTCAATATATGGTGACGGCCTAGAACTAAATTACACATGACGGCGTCAAACTAGGATCTAGGCAATCCGATCTCATTATGGGCGGCGAGTTGACGGCGTCAGAAATTCCTTCTTGATGCCGTCACCCTGTAAAATCTATATATATTTTTGCAACTTTCATTTATTAGTGTGTAACTTTAGAGGGAAAAGTAGGGTATAACTTTGGAGAAACCCTAGCACGAATTTTACTACTCTTTCAAGGGTTTTTACCCTTTGAAACCTTTCATGTCAATTTGAGATAAGTATCCTTTCAATTCATTCAATATGTCTATGTGTTGTTTGAATATATCTTACACTTGTCTTGAATTCAACATGATAGGCTAGATCTCTTCTATGTTTGCTTAGATGTAGTGAAACCTAGATGTTAATTATGGGTTGATTGTTTGTTTATAGTTGTTACGGATGAATGATTTCGATGTTAGGCTTAAGAAAACTGGCAGACTTCCTATATGGTGACATGCTTGAACGTCTTAAGAAACATGAACCAATGCGTACTAGGTTATTATGGTTGTATTTAATGCATGAGCGAATTCTAATGATCCCATGTTAGGAGCTTCTAGCAGGCTCGACATAGGAGTGAAGTAGGAGCTTATAGAGTTGGGGAAGTACGTATGCCACCCCACGAATGGTATTAAGGAATATAACCCGTCATCCATGCAATTGTAACAAACTATCAACCTGTAAAACATATCTAGGGAGTAATGAAATCTAAGTAAACATAATTCTCCCTATTATTGTTCACACCACATTAGTAATTAGATTTATTTTCATTTCTGTTATTTTATTTGATTGCATCTTAGTTATTGGGTTAGTTGATTAGCAACTAATTCCGCCCACTCTTCCAAAAACCGAGATTTTTAATTGCTTTTATAAAAATATAAAAATACAAAAAGAATCATCCCTCACCTCTAGACCTAGTTTTTAGGCTTTCTAATCCTAGCGACACTATTCCTGAGTTGAATGATCAATCCCCAGGTACTTGTCACTATACTATACTAAAACGATCATGTACACTGCCTGGTGGGGGTTGTAAGCTTCTCGAGATCCCTCGAGAGGTAAAGCCTGGTGCGATTCCCACGTATCAAGTTTTTGGCGCCGCAGCCCGGGGAATAGTTATTGTAAAACATTGCAAAAATTCGTATAATTAACTTTGGTTAATTAAATAAATAATCTCTGTCATTATTGTAATTACCATTTTTACGAGGAAATTTAAAATTTTCTTAGTATATTAAAATGGTCACGGTTACGATATTGTCAAATTCGTCAAACGACAAAACAAGTTCTCGACACAATTAACAAAATCTTAATAATTCACTAATCCTAATTAATAAACAAATTATAAAACCAAACGGGCCCCTAATTACAAACTAAGCACATTCTTTCGGTTACTATTCACAGGCCCAAGAACTAAAGCCCAAATTTTCTTTTTATTTTCAAAAACAATCGATCAAGCATGCTCCAAAATGCCTCGTTCATTTCTAATTTCTACACACGACATACGTATTTTATTGTCTCATTTCATTAACCTCCTAGCCAACTATTAGTGTGTGAAATCTCACGTTCATACGTTGAGTTTTGATACGTTTTTACGAGGCAAATCGTTTAGCCATCAACTAAACCAAATGTTTCATATTTAATTCAATTCTTAACCGTTTTAATCCCCGTTTGTTTCAAATGGTTCCTAATAATATTTCTGAGATGATTCTATGCTCAAATGTCGAAGATGATCAAGTATATACAAGTAGTGAACGATTTTGTAAATCGTATGTATGTATATATATGTGTCGACATAGGTATGAATCACAAGACAATCCTCCATGAATTATGCACTCACAAACCATTGTATAACATTATTTTTCGTCCTATCATCTATGTGTTACTGACATGGTATAGTAACTATGTTTCCTTGAGTGATTTCAAACCATACGAAACCATTCAATTGAAATATATATACGTTTCATGCATGCACTTGTATCTCTTCATTCTTATACTCTTTCACATATTCCATTCGTCCTAAAAATTACCCCTACAACTCAGAAGTTGATTGCTAGATTGGTTGGAAGCAAGAAAGGGAATATCGGGTTTAATATATACGTATAACGTTTGGGTTATACGATTAGACGAGATTTTCTTGTGTTTCATTCATTCCTACTCGACTCTCTACCACCTCTAAGGTGTTGTAAGTCCTTTACAACTCATTCAAGTTCATTTTACATGTTAAAAGTTTCCATGCATCTTTGTTATAATTAGTATCGATCGTATAAAATTTCATATATATATATATATATATATATATATATATATATATATATATATTACGTACGTATATATTTTTAGCAACACAAAAGTGACTAGCCTCTATCTTGGAAGGCCTAGGAGTCACGTAACACGCACACTTCACGTTTATTTTCACCTTACATGCATCAATCAACTCATTTTCGAAACATACTACATCGTATGAAAATTTGTCACAACACTTAGTAAATATTTCAAGTTTTTCAAAATATATAATCGGTTCATACATGCTACAAACCATACGCATAACTTTGAATTTTTCTTAACAAGAGTACTATATTATTTCACGACTCCATAGACCACCTAGAAAACTATTAATTTCGTTTACACAACTTGTAAAAATATTCACGATTCGACAATCAAACTCGCCCAAATTGATCGACGGTTATCCGGTTTTAAAAGGATGTTTTCATATGTAAAGCTTATAGTTTTCGAATGGGCTAATTCAAGGCCCAATAAGATTTTATGATTAAACAGCCCACTGGGCTCATAAAATATATTTTTGGAATCACAAAAGAAGCCCAAGTTCAAGCCAAAACAATTTTCCTGCCCTCGCCTCTAAATTTTTAAATGGGCTTTTGTATTGTCTCGTTAAGGCCCATAAGCTAAATAAATAAGCTTTTCATAAAATAAGCTGTTGAAATAAGCTTAGAATTAATAAAATAAGCTACGGAACTTTTTATAAAATTTTTATAATCATTTTTGTAATTTTGGACTAAAAATGTAACGCGTCGACACCTAAAAGGACTAAAAATGCCAAACCGAGAAAGATAAGGACTGAAATGGTATAAACAGAAACTATAGGTTATAAAATGACATATTATTAATTTCCAAGCTTAGATTATGATTTTGGACAAGTAGTGGACTATAAATGTAAATTAGATACGAAAAGGACTAATGGTGTGACGCTAACGCCGTTAGTATAAAAAGTGTAAAAATTGGAAAAGGACAAGGACTAAACATAATCTATTTGACATTCTTATTTTATTTTCTAATTTACGGCAACCATCACATCATATGCATTTTTATTACGTTTTATTTATATATTGTTTATTTTTACGTTAATAATATATATATAACGATATCTAAAAAGTTAATATTTTTACTTACGATTAAAAAGGTAAAACTACGATGGATATTTTAAATAAAGTATTTTATTATATCATGCATGGCATAATAATTACATTGCACATCATCTATTCGTCATAACGAATAAATATTATTCGTTATTCGTTCGTATTTACCAAATAGTATTTGGTTATATTCTCTGATAAATTTATTTATCAGGTTCCGTATCAAAGACGTTTCCATAATCGTTCTCATAAATCTCATCCTATTTTACTTTTCATCATTTCCGTATCAATCCAGGTGAGTCAAAGCCCATTTCCAATAATTGTTTTTAACTCATTGGGGGAGATACATGCTTACATATACTTTGATAAATTGATAAGTATATGAATAAAATACATGATTCAAATCAATTTCCTAATTGATGTTTATTTAATATGGTTTGTGATTTAAAATGTGATATATACAATACTTGACAAAATACTTAATTGAAATACTGATACTCATATGATAATGCTTCCAATTTGATTATTGTGGTATGTGATATATATATTTTACTGATGAATTACTTGACTGAAATACTGATACTCATATGAAAATGTTTTCAATTCAATTATTGTGGTATGTGATATACATGTGTTACTTGCGAAATACTTAAACTGAATTACTGATACTCAAACGATAATATTCCCAAAATGATTACTGTGGTATGATACTTGATTACATGATGTTATTCTGAATGATCCCATTATTACCTTGATATTGCCTAAGTTACCTTATCGCCATAAACTCCCTCAATCATGAGCCATTAATCACATGTAAAGTGGGCGCGAATATAGTAAACAGCTTCGAAACCTGTTAAGGACTGACCTCCTGTCCCACTAATACTTGACGGAATGCCATTTGCAAATGGTTAGTCGTATTAGTCGTGATACACTATATTTGTAGACAAATAGGAATTGGCAAATCACCTATTATTAGAAGGCAAAATTTATCATTGATTTGATAAAACACCTCTTTTGGTTAAGCTTGTGTGTCATGAGGCTTGGGGCAATATCTATAAAGGAAATGTATGTTTTCAACATATATTTGGATACAGCTGTATAGGAATTTGACCATACGTGAATTGTATATGTTATTAAATTAGCATCATGAGTTTCCAGCTCATGTTAGGATTATTGATTTCCTTATTTGAATGTGATTGATTACTTATATGATTTATTTATGAATATACTCAATACTTGTTTCATTACTGTTTGTATTTTATCAATACCAAATATTCCTGAAATCTAACAAAATAAAGGGTTTTCCATAAAACTCTATAAACTCACCAACCTTTGTGTTGACACTTTTAAGTATGTGTATCTCAGGTAATTTAACGGAGCAGGACAAGACACGGAGTGGGCATTTATTACTCTGATAAATTAAAATGGTGTAAAAAAAATCAAATTTGTCATTTTTACAAGCTTTTATATCTTCTAATAAGATTTTAAATTAATTGGTTTATCATTTTATCAAAAAAAAAATTATTTGAATGACAAATAACTTTCAAAACACTTCTTTTAAGCCGTTTTATGAGATTAAAACTTCGATCCTCCCCGTAACACCCAAATTACTTTTCCGCTGCGACAAACTTAAATTTGGGGGTGTTACAGATTGGCATCAGAGCTACAGTTATAGAGAATTAAATGTTTTCAAAAATTAAACCTATAACTATATTTTCAAAATAAATGATTTTACACCATACCATTTTATGCCCTCCGTGTCTGCAGACTGCCGTGCTCAATACTTTATCTGTTGAGATTATCTTACATGCTTAATAGTTACTCTTATACAATGGTTATTTCATCTGTACTGTTATAATTTTTAACATACAAAATTCTCATAAAATATTATTCTCGGTTACTACTGTAGCATGTCTTCAGGAACGCCCGTGAATGTCAAAACAAATATCTAAAATACTAATACCTCATCTATCAATAAAAATTCTCCAAATACTGAAGATCCTTACGTACAAATATCAAAATCCTAACCTAATATAGAACTCACTTCGAGATCACCTCCATCGTCACCTATTCGTTCACCTCTACGTCAAAGAATCAGGAGAGCTACCGAATCATATGAAGATTTGATTGGTGGCCAGGCAACATTCGAAGTTGGACAAGGTTCAAGCCAAGAGATATCATGGACGAATGTTGAGCCAAATTCTCCGTTACCTTATACTTCAGATTCTACAATACCAGATTCTCCAAATGATTTATCCTCACCTAACTCTCCCGACTACGATATAAGCACTCCTGAAACAATATGGAATCTTATTCATCGACAAGCCGGCATATTGGATGCTCACACTGAACAGCTAAAAGGGTTACGACCAACTCAATCTGAATGGTATGACCGTAACCTTGATGCATTGTTCAAAAGGGCAGATGCTGAGAGGCGAACAATGTGTGAGTTAGGAATAAAGATTAATGAAATAAAGGACAACACCAACCAGGAACTTGGAAGTTTGGACTCCAAAGTTCGTTGTTGATGAGGCGAAAAATGAACCACTTTTAGGGGGTCATTTAAGCCCGGGATTGAATTTATTTGATCAAATATTGCCCTAAATCGTTCCTTTTGTGATTTTAGGTACTTTGGGAGTGAAATCTGGAAAATGAAGCAATTCGGACGTTTTTGGAGCATAAAAGTGAAGAAAACGCCAAAGACTTAATTTTCCAAGCTGGGAACAGTAGGTGACGGCGTCAAGAGTAACAATTTGACGGCGTCAAGAGTAAATTGCATGACGGCCCAGTATTGAAATGAAGGCGTCACAAGGAAGAGCGTCAAGTGTAAAATACGTGACAGCCTGGAAAAAGCTAATACATGACGGCGTCAGATGTAGATCAAGGCAGTCCGAGAATTATTTTGGCGGCGAGATGACGGCGTCACCTATTTGGTCTTGACGCCGTCAGCCTCAATTTCCTATATATAGTTTTCTAATTTTCATTCATAAAAAAGAGAAGTTTGGAGAAACCCTAAGGCCGAACCTATTACGAATTTTACTGGTTTTTCAAGGGTTTTCAGCCCTTGAACCCTTTCATGTGTAATTGAGATAAGTGTTCTTCTAATTCAATCAATATGTCTGTGTTGGTTGTCTATATCTTGTGCTTGTCTTAATTCCACCATGCTAGGCTAGATTTATCTTGTGTTTGCTTAGATCTAATGAAACCTAGATGTTGATTATGTGTTGATTACTTGTTTATGGTTGTATTGGATGAATGATTTCGATGTTAGGCTTAAGAAAACTGGTAGATCTCCAAATGGTAACATGCTTGAACGTCTTAGGAAACATGAACCGATGTGCACTAGGTTTTATTGGTTGTATTTAATGCATGAGTAAATTCTAATGATCCCATGTTAGGAGCTTCTTAGCCGACTCGACATAGGAGTGAAGTAGGCACTCATAGGATTGGGGAGTTAAGTGCGCCACCCCATGAATGGTATTAAGGAATACAATCCGTCATCCACGCAACTATAACAAGTAATTAACGTATATAAGATATCTAGGGAGTAGTGAAATCTAAGTAAACACAATTTCTCCACTTATTGCTCACAACCTTAGTTTAATTTAGTTTTATTTTCATTTTTAGTATTTTATTATTGATTGCATCTTTAGTATTGGGTTAGTTGACTAGCAACTAATTCCGCCCAAATCCTTCAAACCCCGAGATTTTTATTTTCTTTCTAAAAAATATAAAAAAACACAAAAATAATCATCCCTCATCTTTAGAACTAGTATTTAGGTTTTCTAATCCTAGCGACACTATTCCTAGCTGAACGATCAATCCCCCGGTACTTGTTACTATACTATATTACAACGATCAGGAACACTGCCTGGTGGGGGTTGTAAGCTTCTCAAGATCCCTTGAGAGGTAAAGCCTGGTGCAAACCCCACGCATCAAGTTTTTGGCACCGCAGCCAGGGGAATAGTTATTGTCTAGGTTAGAATCTCTTTTTATTAGGTCTACTTGCTAGATTCCTTTCTAGTAAGATTTTATTTTTATTTGTAGATTTTCTTTAGTCTATCTTATTTCTTTGTGTGTTTGTTCGTAACTCTTCACCACCTGCCATCATGGCAACCGACGAATCCTCTAACCTTAGGATCACTAGAAGTCGTAGTTCCATTAGAAACCTTGTCTTGCCTTATGCAGAACCCGAAAGAGAAATGCGTAGATTAAGACAATCTCACTCAACTCCTGAACCATATAGCGTTGCAATCGATTTTGATGCACCCCTTTCTAAAGAAAATTCAGAAACTCACGTTACAACCCCTAGCTCCCAACCCAACAACGAGATGAGTACCCCCGCAACTCCTATTCCGAAGCGCCTTAAGGACTACTCCTCCCTAACCCCTCGTGGCTTCTCAAATGCCATAGTCTACCCAAACGAACACACCAATGAGGTCTTGGATGCGAACGATGTTTGGCTTGTCCAAAGTGTGTGTAAGTTTTGTGGATTAGATGAGGAAGATCCAATTCAACACATTAAAGACTTCTTGAAAATAGTAGACACCCTCCATACGGATGGGGCTACTGGAGACACGTCCCGATTACGATTCTTTCCTTTCACCCTATATGAAAGAGCCCAAGAGTGGTATGATAAACTCCCTTCTGAATCTATTTTCACATGGGAGCAACTTATATCCAAGTTCTATGAGAAGTTCTTTCCTCCTGGAAAAACCTCAGCGTTTAGAGATATGATCCTCCGTTTTCGAAAAGGGAAGGACGAACCCTTCCATAAATCGTGGATTAGATTTAAGGATTTGATAAGACAAGTTCCCAATCATGGCATCGAACTTTGGCTTTTGGTCCAAATCTTCTACGACAATGTCTCCTCTAATGATCGGAACGAAATCAACCAATCTAGAAAAGGGAGATTAGCCGATCTCAGTGCCGAAGAAGGATGGGATAGGATTGAAGAATATGCTCAAGACCAGGATGACACTTGGGATGAACCTGAGTCGACTGTCAGCATTTCTGAAATCACTTCAGGTCGGTTGAGAAAAATTCACAAAAGAATGGAGTACCTAGCTGGGTCGCAGTTACCTAAACAACTTTCGAATCCTTACTTAATCTGCGACTACTGTGGGGGCCCGCATGAGGTAGAAGAATGCGGAGGAGCAGCCACGATTGAACATGCATGCTTGTCAGGAGGTGACATCTATGTTGATCCCTCCCTTTTGCCTTTTTACCAAAATGACGAATACACCCTCTAGGTAAATCTGGTAAAAAGAAAAGGAGGAGAGGAAAGTCCTGAATTAGAAATCAGGAGCACTTTTGAAGATGACCTTGGTCACTTCACCCAAGAAAAAAGCTTGCAATTGAAAGGGCTTAATGAACTTGTTGACAAGCAGCAGAATGACATTGGGGAATTTTTCAACAAGCTTAACTCAGCCCTCGATAACCTTGAAATGCCATCAGTAAGCAAAAAAGACCCCATGCTCGCGATAAACACTCGAGCTGGAACAACAACCAAGGACCCCCCTTACCCAAGCTCGTCACTTATTGCTCCCGATCCAAACAAGCCTCGCGAGGAGGAGGAGGACGTAGGCAGCGAGACTCCCGACCAACCTCCCTTGACGACCCCTTCCCCATCAACCCCACCTAACCAACCTGTGAGAATCCCGTTCCCATCCCGATTAAAGAACCAGAAAACTGAGAATGATAATAAAAGATTCTTGTCATACCTAAAAGACTCGGTAGTCACCATACCCCTCCTTGATGCTTGCTATCACATGCCGAAGTATAGCGCATACTTTAAGAAACTACTCGCCAACCGAAAGAAACTCGAGGGTCTTGTGACCCTGGGGAAGAAGGCTCAGTGGTGACCCATCGAGGGCTACCAAAAAAGGTAGACAACCCAGGCAGCTTTACCTTGTTTTGCTCCATAGGATCTCTGTCAATAAAGAATGCTCTTGCCGATTTGGGGGCAAGTATCAATCTCATGCCTCACTCTATGTTCCTTAAATTAGGATACTCTGGATTAAAGCCTACCCGTATGAACATCCAACTAGCCGATCGATCAGTCAAGTACCCCGTAGGCATATGCGAGAATGTGCTAGTCAAAGTGGGGAAGTTCAAATTCCCGGTCGACTTCGTAATCCTGGATATGAAGGAGGATGACTTGGTACCCATCATCTTAGGGAGACCATTTCTTGCTACCGCTCGTGCAGTCATTGATGTTTGTGACAGCAAGTTAACCTTGCGAGTGGGAACCGATAGCACAACCTTCGACATTAAGGATTCTATGGAACTCTCTCTCGAAGCAGCTAACCGGCTCTATTTCATTGGGGAGGTGGATGAACTCACAGATGTCATTAATAGCTGTGTCGATGAACAAATCGAGGAAGGCTGGCTACGGGACGAGAGTTTTCTGCCTTTGCTAGAGGTGGAAAAGATGGAGGATGTTGGTGCAATCTCCTTCTACCCTAGACAAGAGGCGACGAAGCATCTCGAGCTCCGAAAGCCCGAAAACAAGCTTAAGCCTTCTATTATCGAACCTCCTGAGTTAGATCTTAAGGAACTTCCTAACCATTTAGAGTATGCCTTCCTTCAGGGAGAGGACCAACTGCCGGTAATCATAAACTCTTCCCTGGAACATGTACAAAAAGGTAAACTCTTAGAAGTCCTAAAGAAATATAAGGGAGTGCTCGCATGGAGTGTAGCCGACATTAAGGGGATTGACTCAACTTTTTGCACACATAAGATTCTCATGGAAGAAGATTATAAACCTACCGTGCAACCCCAGAGGCGGGTGAATCCCAACATTAAGGAAGTAGTAAAGAAAGAAGTCATCAAACTTCTGGATGCAGGATTGATCTACCCAATCTCGGATAGCCCATGGGTCAGTCCTGTACAGGTTGTACCTAAGAAGGGTGGAATGACTGTAGTTAAGAACGACAAGGGTGAGATGGTGCCTCAGAGAACGGTCACTGGATGGCGGGTATGCATTGACTATTGAAAACTTAATGATGCCACGAGGAAAGATCACTTTCCCTTGCCATTCATTGACCAAATGTTAGAGAGATTGTCTGGACACGAGTACTATTGCTTCTTGGATGGATTCTCAGGGTATTTTCAAATTCCCATAGCACCTGAGGACCAAGAAAAGATCACGTTTACTTGCCCTTATGGAACATTTGCCTACAAAAGGATGCCTTTTGGGCTATGTAATGCCCCCGCCACTTTCCAACGATGCATGACCGCAATCTTTCACGAACTCATGGAAGACAGCATGGAAGTGTTCATGGACGACTTTTCGGTCTTCGGGAACTCCTTCGACCGCTGTCTTGCTAATCTAGAGAAGATGCTTAAACGTTGTGAGGAAACCAACTTGGTGTTAAACTGGGAAAAGTGTCATTTCATGGTAAAAGAAGGGATTGTGTTAGGGCATAAGATCTCAGGGAACGGAATAGAGGTGGACCAAGCTAAAGTTGAAGCTATATCTAAGTTACCATACCCCACGACTGTTAAAGCAATACGCAGCTTCTTGGGGCACGCCGGGTTTTATCGGAGATTCATCAAAGACTTCTCCAAAATAGCTCGGCCAATGACTCAATTGCTTGTGAAGGATGCTCCGTTTGATTTTTCCCAAGAATGCAAGGATGCATTCGATCTCTTAAAAAGGAGCTCACACAAGCTCTAATCATGATTACACACAACTGGGAGTTACCATTTGAAATCATGTGTGACGCTAGCGATTTCGCTGTCGGGGCTGTATTGGGCCAACGGCGTGACAAGCTTTTCCAACCTATTTACTACGCTAGCAAAACCATGAATCCCGCTCAAGAGAATTACTCCACCACTGAAAAGGAATTATTAGCCGTAGTGTTCGCATTCGACAAATTCCGGCAATATCTTGTCCTTTCAAAGACAGTCATTTTCACTGATCACTCGGTCCTTCGATATCTTTTTGCGAAGCAGGATGCCAAGCCACGAATAATTCGGTGGATCTTGTTGCTACAAGAATTCGATGTTGAGATTCGTGATAAGAGGGGGGCAGAAAATCTGGCCGCAGATCATCTATCTCGTCTTGAAAACCCCTTGGATAAGCACGATAGAAGTGAGATTAGGGATTCATTTCCTGACGAACAACTCATGTTAATGATTGATTCGGAGCCTTGGTATGCCGATTTTGCCAATTATCTCGCAAGCAGACTCGTTCCTGAACACCTGACTAGATACGAAAGAAAAAGGTTCTTTTCTCAGTTAAAATACTACTTTTGGGATGAACCATTTTTATTCCGAAGGTGTCCTGACCAAATTATAAGACGTTGTGTTTCGGAAAGTGAGGCAGTAAAGATTATGAGGGAATGTCACTCTGGTCCCTCTGGCAGGCATCATGGGATAAACACCACCTCCCGAAAGATTTTCGACGCGGGATTCTATTGGCCCACAATTTTCCGTGACGTCAAAGAAATGGTATAGGCATGCGATGCATGTCAACGGGCTGGGAACATATCACATAGGGTTGAAGTACCTCAGAATTTTATACAAGTATGTGAGGTCTTCGATGTTTGGGGAATTGACTTCATGGGACCCTTTCCATCTTCAGGGGGGAACGAATACATTTTAGTTGCCATCGATTATGTTTCAAAATGGGTTGAGGCACAAGCCCTTAGGACCAATGATGCCAGAGTAGTTATTCATTTCCTAAAAAATCTTTTCGCTAGATTCGGGATTCCTAAAGCTCTCATTAGTGATAGGGGGACCACTTTTGCAATGCACAAATGAAAAAGGTCATGAAGAGGTATGGAGTATCCCATCGGTTCTCCATCGCCTATCATCCACAAACCAATGGCCAGGTCGAAAACACCAATAGGGCTATTAAAAGAATACTTGAAAAGACGGTTAGTCAAAATAGAAAAGACTGGTCATTTAAACTCGACGAAGCCTTGTGGGCATTCTGAACCGCCTACAAGACACCTATTGGAACAACCCCGTTTCGCATGGTGTATGGTAAGGCGTGTCACTTGCCAGTAGAATTAGAACATAAGGCTTATTGGGCGCTTAAGACATGTAACTTAGATTATACAATTGCCGGAACTAATAGGTTCTTGCAATTACACGAGCTTGATGAGCTTAGGTTAGAAGCCTATGAATCTTCCGTTACATATAAAGAGAGAGCAAAATGATAGCATGACCAGAGAATTAAGAAACCCAAAGAATTTTCAGAGGGAGACAAAGTCCTATTGTACAATTCTAGGTTGAGATTATTTCCGGGAAAACTAAAGTCTAGATGGTATGGACCGTTTACAGTGAAAAATTCCTCTAAAACTGGAGCCGTTGTGTTGTTAGACGATGAAGGTAGGGAATTTACTGTCAACATACAACGTGTAAAACATTATCAAGAAAATAACAATGAAATGATTAGTGAGGAGGATGTGACGTTTGATGATGAGGTCACATAGTAACCCATGACCTTGAGTCTAGCTACAAGACTCGTAAATAAAGAAAAGCGCTTCTTGGGAGGCAACCCATGCTTTGTGTGATTTTATTTTGTTTGTTTGTTATTTGCTTCGGTATGCATGCTTTATTTTTATTGTTGGTAGATCATGTTTCTAAACTAAATAGTGGAAATACTTTACTTTGTTGTTTTGGCCGAGTCTTAACTCCACTTAAAAGTATTTTTGCAAAAGATAGGTGTAAGGGAAAACCCAAATATGTTTTTAAGAAACAAACCGATCATGATTCTCCACAATATTAAATGAACATGTATATTTGTATTTGTTAGAGTCAAATGCTTGTATTGAGTCATAATGAAGTTTTGCAGGATTTTCCAGGAAGTGGGACCAAGTTTTTCCAGAAATTTTCCGGAAACTTAACATAAAAATTTCTGCAGGTCACTTCTGACGGCGTCATGAGCTTGCTCTTGACGGCGTCACGTGTAAAAATCTGGAAATTTTACTGGTTTTGTTTTTCGAACGGAGTCTTAAAGTTTTTGTGAATTATTAAGTTTTATAATCTCCAGGAAATCTGCAAACTTCATTCCACAAGCATTATATCTTACTTTGTTTTCTAGGATTTAGTAACTTATATAGATTGCCGCCGATTTTATGCGAGGTTGTCTTGTTTGTTTTCTCAGGATTTAACAGGTTATATATGACAAGAAGATGATTTATATTTCTGGAAGGGAAGCTTTGATTGTTCATTTTCTTGGAGGAAGATTTAACCTGGCCACCTTATTATCCATACCGAGCTAATCAGGGGAGTATTTGATTTCATTCTTTTTACTTTTTCACTTTTACATTCTTTACTTGAACATTGGGGACAATGTTAATCTTAAGTGTAAGGGGAGGGTAAAATGATGATACCTTACATATACACTTTCGCTTGAGTTTGTTTGTTTGATGGTAGATGTGTAATAAAACTATGAGAAATACTTGTTAGTGCAATTTTAGCACCAAATTTAAAATTTTTTACAACATTTAGGAGTGAAACTTTAGCCATAGCAAGCGTCTCATGGATAGGAGATTGTATGACTAGCACAAAACCGTATATTCAGAAAAATTTTCCACCCAAATATGTGAGGTTCACCTTTAGATTTGAAAGGAAAAGCATTTACTATTAGTGCTTATAAGTGTACCGGTAGCATTTAGATTCTAGAACTTGCGTTAGTGATGCATCCCGAGACCGCTAGTGAGACTACATTCGTGTAGTAGGATTCACTACATGATAAGAGGCATTAGGATCACCCTTGTGTTAAACCCGTATTATAATTACTTGACCATTTAAGTCATATTATTTGGCTAGTTAATTCAATTAATTTTTCCCACACCCTTAGTGTTGTAATCATTTTTAGTACACGAAACCCCTAGTACACCCCTCCGAGCCTATCTTTTCGTTTCTAACTTTAAGCATCTTACTTAAAGGAAGAATTTGTTACACCCCACTTAAATGTACACCCAAATCGCCTTAGCCTTCCGTGTATGCATTCATCTTTAGTGAATTATTGTTATTTGTTAAACCCTAAGTTAACTATCTAATTGATTACATGGTTGCTAAGTCGAGTCATATCCTTGTACATATTGTTTTGAGACGATTGGGACTCATGGGTAAAGTACTTATTTTATGGAGTAATGGGGAAGAACATCATATATTACCCCCATATGTGCGTTAATCTTAATAGTACTCCAAGTGTTTTGATTTTCTTAATTCGAGTCGTTAGATTAGTTTATTGTACAGTATGTAAAAATTCAAGTGTAAGAAGAATTTTCATTCCCTATGATGTATTATTTTGGATGGTAGGGTAAGAGTGTATGCAAAAAAAAAAAAAAAAAAAAAAAAAAAAAAAAAAAAAAAAAAAAAAACATACGGACTACCATCCCGTTTCATTCTATGTTCATTTTTATGTTTTTGTTATTTTTCATTTATTAGCTTAAGTCGAGTCTAGTCTTGGCTTAGCAACGCCACATTGTACATGTAATTAACCAAGATTGTTAACTCGCCACCAGTAAAGACTGCCTATATCCAACAAAACCGTGTATTTCATATCCCTACAACTAACGTTATAACCCTTTAAAAGACCTCTTTGATAGTTTATCCTAGGTGCTTACGCCATGTGGTGGAGGTTTGATCCTTTCCCAAGCCTATGGTAATTATTTTGCTATGACAGGTAGTGAGAGATATCTTCCGTTTTCATATTGTAATTTATATTTTATTACACCCGAGAGATGTGTGTATCTAAACACTATTTGTAAGGTGCTTGTGTATGACCTCCGTGCATGTCTATTGGTCTTTAGTGGAACGATTATTTGTTGTAATTACTTTTATATTAGTGTTAAATGACCCCTAACTTGTATTTTGACTAGAATAAAAGCGCATTTGCTTGAGGACAAGCAAATCTCAAGTGTAAGGGTATATGATGAGGCGAAAAATGAACCACTTTTAGGGGGTCATTTAAGCCCGGAATTGAATTTATTTGATCAAATATTGCCCTAAATCGTTCCTTTTGTGATTTTAGGTACTTTGGGAGTGAAATATGGAAAATGAAGCAATTCGGACATTTTTGGAGCATAAAAGTGAAGAAAACGCCAAAGACTTAATTTTCCAAGCTGGGAACAGTAGGTGACGGCGTCATGAGTAACAATTTGACGGCGTCAAGAGTAAATTGCATGACGGCCCAGTACTGAAATGAAGGCGTCACAAGGAAGAGCGTCAAGTGTAAAATATGTGACGTCCTGGAAAAAGCTAATACATGACGGCCTCAGATGTAGATCAAGGCAGTCCGAGAATTATTTTGGCGGCGAGATGACGGCGTCACCTATTTGGTCTTGACGCCGTCAGCCTCAATTTCCTATATATAGTTTTCTAATTTTCATTCATAAAAAAAGAGAAGTTTGGAGAAACCCTAAGGCCGAACCTATTACGAATTCTACAGGTTTTTCAAGGGTTTTCAGCCCTTGAACCCTTTCATGTGTAATTGAGATAAGTGTTCTTCTAATTCAATCAATATGTCTATGTGTTGGTTGTCTATATCTTGTGTGTGTCTTAATTCCACCATGCTAGGCTAGATTTATCTTGTGTTTGCTTAGATCTAATGAAACCTAGATGTTGATTATGTGTTGATTACTTGTTTATGGTTGTATTGGATGAATGATTTCGATGTTAGGCTTAAGAAAACTAGCAGATCTCCAAATGGTAACATGCTTGAACGTCTTAGGAAACATTTACTGATGTGCACTAGGTTTCATTGGTTGTATTTAATGCATGAGTAAATTCTAATGATCCCATGTTAGGAGCTTCTTAGCCGGCTCGACATAGGAGTGAAGTAGGCACTCATAGGATTGGGGAGTTAAGTGCGCCACCCCATGAATGGTATTAAGGAATACAATCCGTCATCCACACAACTATAACAAGTAATTAACGTGTAAAAGATATCTAGGGAGTAGTGAAATCTAAGTAAACACAATTTATCCACTTATTGCTCACAACCTTAGTTTTATTTTCATTTCTAGTATTTTATTATTGATTGCATCTTTAGTATTGGGTTAGTTGACTAGCAACTAATTCTGCCCAAATCCTTCAAACCCCGAGATTTTTATTTGCTTTCTAAAAAATATAAAAAACACAAAAATAATCATCCCTCATCTTTAGAACTAGTATTTAGGTTTTCTAATCCTAGCGACACTATTCCTAGCTGAACGATCAATCCCCCGGTACTTGTCACTATACTATACTACAACGATCAGGTACACTGCCTGGTGGGGGTTGTAAGCTTCTCGAGATCCCTTGAGAGGTAAAGCCTGGTGCAAACCCCACGCATCAGTTGTGCAAGAAGAGAACGCGGTCAGACACATGTAAGAATTGGAGATATTGAGAGAACCCTATGGATGGCCAGAGATACAGCCAGAAACCAGGGTCAGAAGATTGCCGCATTAGAGAATATGTTAGCAAACCAAATGAACATGTGTCAAGAACGTTTCTCAAACATGGAAGCTGCACAACTTGAACTTGAGAAAGAAATTAGATATTTACGTCAGAGGCGTAACTAATCTTAAGTTTACAAGTTTCCTTGTCGTTCCTAATAAACCAAATAGATTTGGTTAATATTTCTTGTAATGTTCAATAAATGTGAAACTTCAGAACGTGTAATCAAAACATATTGTATAATAACATCCTTTCTGTTATATCTTTATGTTATGAATCAATCTTTTCTTCTGTATCAATCATGCATGTGATGAATCCTCATATTTTCATGCAAAAATCTCATCATTTGTTATTTCTTTAATAACCAAATGATTCTATTCAGATCAATGGAATATTAATAAAAGATCTTGTATCGTTTATCTTGCAAAAATAATCGGTCAAGTTATTAATATTCTGTTTACCTCTGTAATATTATTCAAATCTACCGTAAGATTTCTTACAAATTGTTAAGATTTCTTAAAAACTTACCATAGTTAACCTAAAACTTTAAGAATCGTCTAAATACCAATTTTTGAAAAGGAATTTAAAGAATGAAGAAAAGATAATTAAACTTCATTTTAAATAGACAAGTCGGTTTGTTCCTTAGTAATCCCATATCAAGAGTTGATCATTGATAAATGATACAACAAAGACATATCTTGAAATTAGATTACAGTAGGGAGTTAATTCAGTCTATCATCAATGAAATAATTAACTTCATTATTTAAATTTTTATGATATTATATGGATTCTAATGTTGAGTTTCATTTATGTTTACAGAAAATGGACAACATGAACAATGCATATCAATCATCATCAGAAATCACCATGACTCCTGGAGCTATCCAGAAACTGGTAAAAGACATAGTGTCGGTGGTACTAGAAGGGTCTACCGTAGTTTATCCGAGAAGAGAGACGGGTATACTTGGTAATCAACTCCCTGCAAGTTTCATGAAGTATAGACCACCTCACTTAAAGATTCAAGAAGGAATGATCAACCCTACCATCAACCATCATCAAGGAATTAGGCATGGGATTATACCAAATGGAAATAATCAGAAGAGGAAACTCCCCGAGACAGGAACCATCAATCCCATCTACTGCAACATCTTCAATGCTCAAGACCGTTATCGCAAACATCTAGAAGACCGTATGGAGTATCAACGTCAGCTGGGACTCAATCAAAAAGCTAATAGAAATTGTCTCGTCACACCTGTTACTGGAAGTGGTTATCGTGGAACTCTACCCTGGTGTAAAAAATGCAACCAGCAACACACCGGAAGCTGTAGGGTTAAATGCACGAAATGCCAGAAAACAGGTCACCAGGCAATTAGCTGCAGGACTAAGGACAGGATAGTACAACCAACAACAATTGTATGCCACGGATGTGGTGGACCAGGTCATCATGTGAGACGATGTCCAAACTACAATGTTAATTGGAAAGCCAAGATCTTTACAAGAAAATGAAGAATCTTTAAAGACCTTGATAGTATCGAGGGAATGGCAACTAGATTTATACAGACGAATAAATTCCTGTTGTAGATAAATAAAATCTAGTTTAAAGTTTCCTGAGTTGTATCTCTTTCCGATATTTCACTTCAAGTTACGATGGATGTAACTTAAGAATAACAATAATCTTTCTACTGTATCAAAAATCTCCATTGTAATATTTCCATAATAATGATAATCTAAGTTAATTTCAATTTCTATCTCATTTACCAAATGACAATATACAATAATTACTCCATAAATTTCTGATTTATAATATGAACCCTAAAATTTTTCACTTTATTGAAAAAAAAAAAATGACGTGTTATATTATAAAAACAACACGTTGAACACCATTTAAAACAATTTATAGAAATATATGATTGAACCAAACATCACATCATTTGGTCCTCAATTATACTAGCCTGATCAACTATGTCTAATTTAGGAAGAATTATGTTATGAAAGGAACAATGATATTTTCAAATCTTTAAATAACAATCTTCATTCCAAAGTAAAATATAGAGCTAAAATAAACTGTTCATAAACAATACATTGAACGATCCATAATAAATACCTATCTTATCTCATCACCATTATGATAAGAAATCAACAAAAGTACAAGCAAGAGAACACAAATAATTCACAAAAACTGATAAAAGACCTACAATAGAGAAAATTTTATTAAAGTCCATAAAAGTTAATACATAAACAAATAATTAGCATCGGAAGTGCTATCGTTACAATTATTACAATACAAACAAATGAATCTTCAATAGGTTGATCCGCTATGACAAATAAGACTCCCACCAACAAAACAATAGCAAGAGCCATCACAGGATGAATCACCTTAATTATGCTGAAAAATAAATATAAGCAAAATATCAAAAACAATAATGAGACAAATTCTTAAACATAAAAACAAAACGAGTTTTATTCCTTATTCGTTACAAATACATAGAAACATAACAAGAACTTAATTCAAAACAACCCTAGCTCAAGATTTTACCCCCAAATCTTGTCGACGGTAATAACAAGGATAGTGAGGGGTACGACGAACATCAAGATCGCGACCAAGAATCCAAAGTCTTCATCCGGAACATACGCTAAGTAGATAGTGGCAAGGACGACATACACAATCGCTAAGATGGTTATGAGATGCGGCATTTTGATGGAAAATGAGAGAAAAATGGTAGATGGAAGAAGTGGAAATTGGAAGTGGTATATATAGGCTAGAATATAGCCGTTGCGTTACTATTCCCAACCGTTGGGCACTATTTACTAGCCGTTATTTCACTATTCATGACCACTATTTTCAATATTCACAACCCTTAACAATGTCAGTTACCTTGTCTTGTTTGGTACAAGTAAATCTAACTGAATCACGTATCCTTAATTTTAGGAATAAAAATCTCCCGACAACTTCTGTTCAAAAATTCTTTACTCAAGTAATCACATTAAATTTGAATTTCGGGACGAAATTCAGAATGACATGTGGGTACTGTAAAACCTCGCAAAAATTCGTATAATTAACTTCGGTTAATTAAATAAATAATCTCTGTCATTATTGTAATTACCATTTTTACGGGGAAATTTAAAATTTTCTTAGTATATTAAAATGGTCACGATTACGATATAGTCAAATTCGTCAAATGACAAAACAAGTTCTCGACACAATTAACAAAATCTTAATAATTCACTAATCCTAATTAATAAACAAATTATAAAACCAAACGGCCCCTAATTACAAACTAAGCCCATTCTTTCGGTTACTATTCACAGGCCCAAGAACTAAAGCCCAAATTTTCTTTTTATTTTCTAAAACAATCGATCAAGCATGCTCCAAAACGCCTCGTTCATTTCTAATTTCTACACACGACATACGTATTTTATTGTCTCATTTCATTAACCTCCTAGCCAACTATTAGTGTCTCAAATCTCACGTTCAAACGTTGAGTTTTGATACATTTTTACGAGGCAAATCGTTTAGCCATCAACTAAACCAAATGTTTCATATTTAATTCAATTCTTAACCGTTTTAATCCCCGTTTGTTTCTAATGGTTCCTAATACTATTTCTGAGATGATTCTATGCTCAAATGTCGAAGATGATCAAGTATATACAAGTAGTGAGCGATTTTGTAAATCGTATGTATGTATATATATATGTGTCGACATGGGTAAGAATCACAAGACAATCCTCCATGAATTATGCACTCACAAACCATTGTATAACATTATTTTTCGTCCTATCAACTATGTGTTACTGACATGGTATAGTAACTATGTTTCCTGGAGTGATTTCAAACCATACGAAACCATTCAATTGAAATATATATACGTTTCATGCATGCACTTGTATCTCTTCACTCTTATACTCTTTCACATATTCCATTCATCCTAAAAATTACCCCTACAACTCAGAAGTTGATTGCTAGATTGGTTGGAAGCAAGAAAGGGAATATCGGGTTTAATATATACGTATAACATTTGGGTTGTACGATTAGACGAGATTTTCTTGTGTTTCATTCATTCCTACTCGACTCTCTACCACCTCTAAGGTGTTGTAAGTCCTTTACAACTCATTCAAGTTCATTTTACACGTTAAAAGTTTCCATGCATCTTTGTTATAATTAGTATCGATCGTATAAAATTTCATATATATATATATATATATATATATATATATATATATATATATATATATATATATATATATATATATATATATATTACGTACGTATATATTTTTAGCAACACAAAAGTGACTAGCCTCTATCTTGGAAGGCCTAGGAGTCACGTAACACGCACACTTCACGTTTATTTTCACCTTACATGCATCAATCAACTCATTTCTGAAACATACTACATCGTATGAAAATTTGTCACAACACTTGGTAAACATTTCAAGTTTTTAAAAATATATAATCGGTTCATACATGCTACAAACCATACGCATAACTTTGAATTTTTCTTAACAAGAGTACTATATTATTTCACGACTCCATAGACCACCTAGAAAACTATTAATTTCATTTACACAACTTGTAAAAATATTCACAATTCGACACTCAAACTCGCCCAAATTGATCGACGGTTATCCGGTTTTAAAAGGATGTTTTCATATGTAAACCTTATAGTTGTCGAATGGGCTATTTCAAGGCCCAAAAAGATTTTACGATTAAACAGCCCACTGGGCTCATAAAATATATTTTTGGAATAACAAAAGAAGCCCAAGTTCAAGCCCAAAACAATTTTCATGCCCTCGCCTCTAAATTTTTAAATAGGCTTTTGTATAGTCTCGTTAAGGCCCATAAGCTAAATAAATAAGCTTTTCATAAAATAAGATGTTGAAATAAGCTTAGAATTAATAAAATAAGCTACAGAAATTTTTATAAAATTTTTATAATCATTTTTGTAATTTTGGACTAAAAATGTAACGCGACGACACCTAAAAGGTCTAAAAATGCCAAACCGAGAAAGATAAGGACTGAAATGGTAAAAACAGAAACTATAGGTTATAAAATGACATATTATTAATTTCCAAGCTTAGATTGTGATTTTGGACAAGTAGTGGACTATAAATGTAAATTAGATACGAAAAGTACTAACGGTGTGACGCTAACGCCGTTAGTATAAAAAGTGTAAAAATTGGAAAAGGACAAGGACTAAACATAATCTATTTGACATTCTTATTTTATTTTCTAATTTACGGCAACTATCACGTCATATGCATTTTTATTTCGTTTTATTTATATATTGTTTATTTTTACGTTAATAATATATATAACGATATCTAAAAAGTTAATATTTTTACTTACGATTAAAAAGGTAAAACTACGATGGATATTTTAAATAAAGTATTTTATTATATCATGCATGGCATAATAATTACATTGCACATCATCTATTCGTCATAACAAATAAATATTATTCGTTATTCGTTCGTATTTACCAAATAGTATTTGGTTATATTCTCTGATAAATTTATTTATCAGGTTCCGTATCAAAGACGTTTCCATAATCGTTCCCATAAATCTCATCCTATTTTACTTTTCATCATTTCCGTATCAATCCAGGTGAGTCATAGCCCCATTTTCAATAATTGTTTTTAACTCATTGGGGGAGATACATGCATACATATACTTTGATAAATTGATAAGTATATGAATAAAATACGTGATTCAAATCAATTTCCTAATTGATATTTATTTAATATGGGTTGTGATTTAAAATGTGATATATACAATACTTGACAAAATACTTAATTGAACTACTGATACTCATATGATAATGCTTCCAATTTGATTATTGTGGTATGTGATATATATATTTTACTGATGAATTACTTGACTGAAATACTAATACTCATATGAAAATGTTTTCAATTCAATTATTGTGGTACTTAAACTGAATTACTGATACTCAAACGATAATATTCCTAAAATGATTACTGTGGTATGATACTTGATTACATGATGTTATTCTGAATGATCCCATTATTACCTTGATATTGCCTAAGTTACCTTATCGCCATAAAGTCCCTCAATCATGAGCCATTAATCACATGTAAAGTGGGCGCGAATATAGTGAACAGCTTCGAAACCTGTTAAGGACTGACCTCCTGTCCCACTAATACTTGACGGAATGCCATTTGCAAATGATTAGTCGTATTAGTCGTGATACACTATATTTGTAGACAAATAGGAATTGGCAAATCACCTATTATTAGAGGGCAAAATTTATCATTGATTTGATAAAATACTTCTTTTGGTTAAGCTTGTGTGTCATGAGGCTTGGGGCAATATCTATAAAGGAAATGTATGTTTTCAACATATATTTAGATACAGCTGTATAGGAATTTGACCATACGTGAATTGTATATGTTATTAAATTAGTGATGAGTGTCTAAATACTCATCATTTTATACCTATTTGAACCCACAAAAACAACCAAAAACACACAAATGACTCACAAAATGTTACAAATTCATCACAATGTGTTTTATATGTAATTCAGGTACAAAAGATTGAAAAACAAGTGAAAACTGATAAATTTCACATCAATTGTCATTTTCAGTCCCTGGATTTACACAATTTGTCAAAACTAGTCCCTAAATGTTTTAAATGAATGAAAAGTCAACTTAAGTCCTTGGGAATCCAAAAATGTTCACAAAACATCCCTGGATGAAAGTTTACACAAACTGGCAATTTTTACCCCTCAAGTTACAAAATTGGCAAACTTAGTCCCTGGGTATTCAAACTTTGAATTTTACAAATATTACCCTTGTACTATGCATGAAATACAATTTGGAACAATTTTGATAACTTTGGGAAATTTACACTTTTAGTCCCTAAAAATCCAAAATTTACATTTAAGGTCCTTAATAGTTTTTAAATGCAAAAATTATACTTTTGGTCCTTGTGTAATTATTTAATGGCAGGTTTGGTCCTCAAAGAAAGTTTGGAAACATTGGCAAGATTGGTCCCTCAAGAAATCAGAAAATACAAATTGGTCCTTGGGCTTTTGTAATACCAAAACCAATCCGGACCCCTTTTATTACTAAATCCAAACACTAAACAAAACCAGCCCATCCCTTGGCCCAAATAACAAAACCCGGCCCATACCCTAAATTATTAACCCAGGGCTTTGACCCTTTGACCCCGCCAAAATACCAGACACTGTTCACCCTCCTTCCCAAACCACCCAGTCACATACCAGGTGGTTTTTACCACCTGTTTCCCCCCTCCACTTGCTACTCCAGCTCACCCCTACCCTCTTACACCTCTCAAACTCAACCCACACCTCAATAAATGATTTCCCACACCTTTTTCCCTCCAAACCATCACCTCTCCCCTGTTTTCACTCAACTTGGTCCCCAAGCTCAGAAATATCTCAATTGTCCCCTTTCCACTTCCACAAACAACCAAAGTTCTTTAATTGTTCTATAACAGCTCATAGCCACGTGTGAGCTTTTGGCGCCAAAAGTGAATTCAAAGGCTATGATCAATTCTGCATCACCAAGGGCTCAGATGAGAAGTGGAACTTTTTGAGTGGTCACCAAGGAATATCAAGACTATAAAAAGACCAAGAAGACAGAGGAAAAACTACCTTTGGACTAGCCTAGGTCAAGTAGCATAATTAAATTTACTTGCTTTCTTTAAATTCATGTCTTTTAATCTTTCAAAGTTGTAATAGATCTTAATTTAGTGTAATGAAACTCTGTTTTCAGTTTTAATACAAGTTACCTTTTAAATTCATGTTCTTCATAAATTCCATTTAAATTTCATGTCATCTTCAATTCTGTTTGATTAGTGTTGCCATAATGAACAGCCCTAGGCCATATAAGCTCTTGACAAAGGCTTTAAAGCTTTTAGAATTCATTTATTCAACATAATCTTTTAAATTTCAAAAATACCAAAAAAATAGTAGAAAATAGAAAATCAAGAAAAGAAGAAAGAAGGAAGCTGAGCAAGATGTGATTTGGATTGCTCTGGTAGTAGAAACCTTGTGGAAGGTTGTTAGGATAGTTCTTGGTTCTTGGTTCCATCATATCAGGTCACAAACCATTTGTAAGCCTTTTACTCATAATTTGCATATTACCATATAATCTAGTTTTGTGTTTAAATCTTTGTGTTTTATGTTAATGTGGTATAATTAAGTTTAATCATTAGTTAAAATAGATTACTTGTTCTTTATATTTCATAATTGCTTTATAATTTATTTTAACAGTCAAATATAGTATATTAGTGATTCATGTGTAATTGTGGTAATAAGTATTGTTTATCTGTTCATTTATGCTTATTATATCATAAAAAGAAGTTTGAATTCAGTTTCATAGTATTCTTGTATGTATATTATACTATATCATTCAACTTTCGGGCTGTCAGGACACATTTATTACAGTTAATTATTCACAAGTAATTAGCTTGCGTGGTAAACCTGACACAAGCCTGGGAGGTAGTGATTATATACTGTATCATATTTCTTTTCAATAAACAATATAAAATACAAAAATATTTTTTCCTATGCACACAACTTGCACAGTTTGATTAGTCCCTCAGTTACAACATTTGGTTGTTGGCTGTTTACAGTTACTGAGCTCTGTCAGACCTAGATTCCCTTTCGAGGGGCGGTTGTTAGGAATTTTCTTTCTTTTGTACATATATATATATAAATTTAAAAATACAAAAACATTATAAAATACAAAAGACTAAAAATAATCTCCTTACCTTATATATTCATAATTCTGTGAGTGGTGACAGCACTCCGATTTCTCATCCAATCATTTCCACATGGGTTTTCACCCGTGTGTACCACCTAAGTGTGGGGGTGTGCCCCACCTGTTGTACATATTTTGAAAATGCTTTGAAAAATTTGTAAATACAAAAATAAAATAATTGTTGTATTACCCCACTTAGCTTTGAATATTGAGGACAATATTCATAATAAGTATGGGGGGGAATTCTGGCGAATTTGATCATTTTTATACCTTTGTATGCCCTTTTCCCCAAAAATGACCAAAATTTAAAATTTTTTCATTTGGTATTAGTGTTTTGCACTAAATACAACAAATGGTAATCAATCCACCATGTCTAACACACATAAGGATTGGCTAATCCAGGAGCAAACGGCTCTTGGTAAAGATATCTCAAATCCGTTTACGGCTTGCAATTTGCCCAAAATTGTATGGTTCCTCAACTCGCCATATCCTAATAAGCAAATGAGTTGGCTAGCCCGCAAGATTATGGCTTGTGGTAAAGGCTGTAGAAAAACCATAATTGGTAATCAGCTCACCAAGATGTTGACTATTCCATCAAGAGTTGGCTAGTCCAGAAGCAAACGGCTTTTGGTAAAGACTAATCAAATCCGTTGAAAGCTGGTGATTTGCTCAAAATCACACGGTTATCAGGTGTGCCACAGTTCTTACACCTGGCTATTCCAGAAGTGATGGCTTTTGGTAAAGAAGTTTTCAAATCCATTAAGTTTTAAATAAAAGATTGCTAGGGACTAGCAATAGTTTAGTGTGGGGGATTGATGAGTGTCTAAATACTCATCATTTTATACCTATTTGAACCCACAAAAACAACCAAAAACACACAAATGACTCACAAAATGTTACAAATTCATCACAATGTGTTTTATATGTAATTCAGGTACAAAAGATTGAAAAACAAGTGAAAACTGATAAATTTCACATCAATTGTCATTTTCAGTCCCTGGATTTACACAATTTGTCAAAACTAGTCCCTAAATGTTTTAAATGAATGAAAAGTCAACTTAAGTCCTTGGGAATCCAAAAATGTTCACAAAACATCCCTGGATGAAAGTTTACACAAACTGGCAATTTTTACCCCTCAAGTTACAAAATTGGCAAACTTAGTCCCTGGGTATTCAAACTTTGAATTTTACAAATATTACCCTTGTACTATGCATGAAATACAATTTGGAACAATTTTGATAACTTTGGGAAATTTACACTTTTAGTCCCTAAAAATCCAAAATTTACATTTAAGGTCCTTAATAGTTTTTAAATGCAAAAATTATACTTTTGGTCCTTGTGTAATTATTTAATGGCAGGTTTGGTCCTCAAAGAAAGTTTGGAAACATTGGCAAGATTGGTCCCTCAAGAAATCAGAAAATACAAATTGGTCCTTGGGCTTTTGTAATACCAAAACCAATCCGGACCCCTTTTATTACTAAATCCAAACACTAAACAAAACCAGCCCATCCCTTGGCCCAAATAACAAAACCCGGCCCACACCCTAAATTACTAACCCAGGGCTTTGACCCTTTGACCCCGCCAAAATACCAGACACTGTTCACCCTCCTTCCCAAACCACCCAGTCACATACCAGGTGGTTTTTACCACCTGTTTCCCCCCTCCACTTGCTACTCCAGCTCACCCCTACCCTCTTACACCTCTCAAACTCAACCCACACCTCAATAAATGATTTCCCACACCTTTTTCCCTCCAAACCATCACCTCTCCCCTGTTTTCACTCAACTTGGTCCCCAAGCTCAGAAATATCTCAATTGTCCCCTTTCCACTTCCACAAACAACCAAAGTTCTTTAATTGTTCTATAACAGCTCATAGCCACGTGTGAGCTTTTGGCGCCAAAAGTGAATTCAAAGGCTATGATCAATTCTGCATCACCAAGGGCTCAGATGAGAAGTGGAACTTTTTGAGTGGTCACCAAGGAATATCAAGACTATAAAAAGACCAAGAAGACAGAGGAAAAACTACCTTTGGACTAGCCTAGGTCAAGTAGCATAATTAAATTTACTTGCTTTCTTTAAATTCATGTCTTTTAATCTTTCAAAGTTGTAATAGATCTTAATTTAGTGTAATGAAACTCTGTTTTCAGTTTTAATACAAGTTACCTTTTAAATTCATGTTCTTCATAAATTCCATTTAAATTTCATGTCATCTTCAATTCTGTTTGATTAGTGTTGCCATAATGAACAGCCCTAGGCCATATAAGCTCTTGACAAAGGCTTTAAAGCTTTTAGAATTCATTTATTCAACATAATCTTTTAAATTTCAAAAATACCAAAAAAATAGTAGAAAATAGAAAATCAAGAAAAGAAGAAAGAAGGAAGCTGAGCAAGATGTGATTTGGATTGCTCTGGTAGTAGAAACCTTGTGGAAGGTTGTTAGGATAGTTCTTGGTTCTTGGTTCCATCATATCAGGTCACAAACCATTTGTAAGCCTTTTACTCATAATTTGCATATTACCATATAATCTAGTTTTGTGTTTAAATCTTTGTGTTTTATGTTAATGTGGTATAATTAAGTTTAATCATTAGTTAAAATAGATTACTTGTTCTTTATATTTCATAATTGCTTTATAATTTATTTTAACAGTCAAATATAGTATATTAGTGATTCATGTGTAATTGTGGTAATAAGTATTGTTTATCTGTTCATTTATGCTTATTATATCATAAAAAGAAGTTTGAATTCAGTTTCATAGTATGAATCAGTGTTAAGCTTTGAAACTCACAAAATCAACCTCTTTAAGGTGTGTTTGGATTGCTGAGTTTGGGGTGATTAATTGAGCCCAAGTTGTAATTTTTTGATTGCTATATGATGGATTGAGTTCCTAAAGGTCAGACAAACCTTATAGCCTATAGTTTATTCATGTGAAAGTCAAAATCTTCAAATTGGATCACTTAATTGATCACTGTTGGACTTCACAAGCTCAAACTCACCATACTAGTGTAATTATTGATGTTCTAGCCTAATTTACCTTTCTTTTAGCTTAATATAGTTTAATCTGTTATTATATTAGCTTGTAATTTCATTTAAGTCAACCTATTAGTGTTTAGTAAAAAGTCAAAACTTATGATATGCAATTTTTGAATAAACTTGACAATTTTGTTCTGAGCTTATTATTAAGTTATAAGACTTATGCTTTTAGGATGTTTTAGCCTAGTTGCTAATCTGTCTATTTATATTTTTCTTAATTTTTATTTGCTTTGTTTACTAGCTTAATTGTTAGCTTATTTGTAGCTGTTTTTGCCCTGTATCATGGGGATACAGTCAAGTCCATAAGCTTGCAAAAGCTTATGGGTTTGACCCAAACCTGTGACTTTGGCATTTTTGTGTAGCCAATATGGCCCATTTTTAGTTTCTGTGTTTCATATTCCACTTTATTAGCTTCTAGGTAGCTTAATCTCCTCAATTATTTTGTTCCATCTGGCTAACCACAAAGAAGCAACTGTGTGGTTGAGCTGTTTTTCCTAAGCTTCAAAAAGACTCCTCACTGTGCTTGTTGTTGTGAATTTTAGCTTTTCACAAAGCTAAGCATCCCAATTTAAACATTCCAGTGTAAGTTGAGCATTTAGAGCTTATTTGATAGGTTAGACTTGAGCTTGTTGTTTGCCCACTCACAAAGGATGACTGAGTAATCAGTCATCTTTCACTATTTCCATAAGCTCATGTAAAGCTCATTCATGATCATAAGCTTGTGTTGCTTGGTTTTATTTGAAGCTTGGCAACCAAATTTCATGCTCCTGGACTTAATTCCCCACTTGCAGCTCATTCAATGAGGCTGCAAGTTGCTTAAACCTATGCCATATCATTGATTATGCTGAGAAATCAGCATACTCCATATAACTTCATAAGTCCTTGAAAAGCTTATTAGATGGAATTAGCTTGTGGGATTTGCTTCTTTTAAAAGCATATCCACTAGTTAACAAGTTACAATTCTCAAATTTCCATTTGCAGCTCATTCATTAGGGCTGCATTAAGCTTTTTGATTGTCCAATTTGATGTATGTATTGGGTTACCCAGTATATGCAGTCATTTGGGAGGTTTTTCTCAAGCTTCTCCCAAGCTACCTAGTGGACCCCACTAGGTGAGCTTAGGCTTTTTGAAAAGCCTACCAGACCATCTTGCAGCTTTCACTTTTATTTTGATCTTTTAAGCTTGTTTGACAAGCTTAAATTGCCAAACCAAATGGATGCAGGGGTGTTTGGATTGCTGCTACACTGGAATAGCTTATAAGCTTGTTTCAAGCTTATGGGTCAAAACCAGTGTTCAGCTTGTATAATATTGTTTAAAAAACTTGTAAACATATATTTTTCCTTTTTATTTCTAGTGTGAAGCTAATAATAGGCTTTTGCAAGCCTCAACTCCATCCAAGTTGAGCTTTACAAGCTCAACTGTCTAAACCTTTAGCTTGCACTCCTGTGCACAATCCCATGATACAATCTTGATTGTTTCCTGTCTATAGCCATGTGCACAGCCTTTTCTTTCTTTGATTTCAAGTGTGGAGCTTTTACTAAGCTCATTTGAGCTTCCAATCCATCCAAGTCAAGCAACAAGCTTGACTGTCTAAACCAAAAGCTCACATTCTGTTTATTTGGCCAAGTCAAGTGCATATAACTTGTTATATTTGTCCATTGGATATGTGTACATGATACTTGACTTTTGTTTCACCCTTTTCCAGCTTGTTTCAATCTTTGCAGCTAATCAGTGAGCATAAACTCACTGAATAAGCTCTTACGCTTGAAACAGCTTATTTCCATGTATATTAAGTTTTATTTTCCTAATATATGTATATTATCTGTATTTGTTTAGTTTCATAAAAAGAAAAAGCCAAAAACAAACCTTTTAAGGCTAAGTGATAGCTTCTATTTAGAAGCTTATTGCTTATTTTGCCTAAAACCATGAACTGAGCCCAAAATAAGCTCCCACAGAGCTTATTTGTAAATATTAAAAATATTTCCTTTGTTAAAGTTGCTTATATATAGCTTATAATTAAGTTTGTAAAGAAAAAAAAAAAAAAAAAAAAAAAGATTTGGTAAAAAGGGGTGAGGCAGGGTCGAACCTGAGACCTCCCCCTTTGGAAGAGTGATAGTGTGTACCTGTATGCCAATTGCCCTAGGGTCTTTTCTCAGTTATGCTCTCCCAAATAATATACTTAAGGGAGTTTTGACCCTTTGGCTTATTGGAGCTGTTTAGCTTATAACAGCTTAATGGAATAAGCTGGTAGCTCACTATTATTTTTCTTAGCTTCTTCATAATAATATTTAGTTTCTGTAATTTTTTCATAATTTTTACTGTTCATTTAGTATTTTTTATAATTAACTTAGTTTACTTTTCTTTTAGATAATAATTAGTATTTTATTTTTAATTCGGCTTATTTGTATTTATTATGAACTTTTTATATTTTTTACTGAGTCCTATAATGGAAAAGTAGTTTTATAAAAAGTTTCATAAATTTATAAATAAGTTTAGTATGTATAATAATTATAGTAGTTTAATTAGTTTAATTAATATATAATAGTATTTAATTTTGTTTTCTTATTTCTGTACATAAAATATAGCTTTTATATTTTTCTTAGGATATTAATAGTATATTAGATTTATGTAAAAAGTTTAGAATTTTGTTTACTTATTTAGTATATATAATAATTAAATAATAGTATTAGTAGTTTAATAATAGTTAATAATTAATAATAAATAGGATAATTGTATAATAAATATATTTTTAGTATCTAAATTTCTTTTATATTACTTTTTACTTTTCTAAGTTTTAGTTTTATTTACTTAGGTTTATTTTACATTTTCTTTATAATTAGATAAATTAATAAATAGTTAATAAATAGTTTTAAATAATAATAATCAATATAACTTTTGTAAATATTATTTTTAATACTTTGTAAATATAGTTATTTATTTTATTTCTTTTAATTTGCATTTAAGCCGTTCAGGCATGCAAATTTCCTCTTTAGGATAGTTTTGTTTTTGTTACGTTTACGTTTATTTAAACTTAAACGTACGTTTGTAAATACGTTATCATTTTAAGGTTTCTGATTGTACGTTTCTTAATTGAACTAGCTGTGACAGAGCTATTACTATTCACATTCAGTGTTAGTCAATCAGATTCCTATTTTCCTATACTAATATTATTTTCAACAATTCACAAGTCATCGTATTTAGAATATCACGCCTCACCAGGACATAAACGATCCAAGGATATTATTAATCCTTGGTAAACTTGCGTTCCTCTCCCGGGCTGTCGCCCGTTTACTTTTATTATTAGGTTATCCATTTTATAAACAAGTGGGTGGCTTATAAATAAAAGATGTGTAGTCCGGGAGGAATCAATTAGCATCATGAGTTTCCAGCTCATGTTAGGATTATTGATTTCCTTATTTGAATGTGATTGAATACTTATATGATTTATTTGTGAATATACTCAATACTTGTTTCATTACTGTTTGTATTTTATCAATACCAAATATTCCTGAAATCTAACAAAATAAAGGGTTTTCCATAAAACTCTATGAACTGACCAACCTTTGTGTTGACACTTTTAAGTATGTGTATCTCATGTAATTTAACGAAGCAGGACAAGACACGGAGTGGGCAATTATTACTCTGATAAATTAAAATGGTGTAAAAAAAATCAAATTTGTCATTTTTACAAGCCTTTATATCTTCTAATAAGATTTTAAATTAATTGGTTTATCTTTTTATCAAAAAAAATATTATTTGAGTGACAAATAACTTTCAAAACGCTTCTTTTAAGCCGTTTTATGAGATTAAAACTTCGATCCTCCCCGTAACACCCAAATTACTTTTCCGCTGCGACAAACTTAAATTTGGGGGTGTTACAGTTATTGTCTAGGTTAGGATTTATTTTTATTAGGTCTACTTGCTAGATTCCTTTCTAGTAAGATTTTATTTTTATTTTTAGGTTTTCTTTAGTCTATCTTATTTCTTCGTGTCTTTGTTCATAACCTTTACCATCCAACATCAAGGAAGGTGGTAACATCTTTGAACCCATCAACCCACCACAACAAAACCACCCACAAAACCCACCACTAGCAAACCAACCTCTTAGGCTCCGAACCCTAGGAGAGTATTCCCGTCCTAGCCACCAAGGCTATCGAAACACTATTGAGCTCACCTAAGGAGCCAATGTGTCCCCTTGCGATCCGACACCATCCAGTTGGTGCAAAGCGGATGTGCATTCCATGGTCTTCATTCCGAAGATCCTAACCAACATCTCAAGGATTTCCTTAAAATCGTAGATTCTATAGACCTTGATGTTACAACTAGAGAGTCAACCCGATTACGCATATTCCAATTCTCTCTACGTGATCAAGCTAGTCAATGGCTTGAACATTTACCCGCGGGATCCATCACCTCATGGGATGATCTCACCACTCGTTTCCTTGCTCAATTTTTCCCACCGGGGAGAACTACCAAGCTTAGAAATGATATCTTGATGTTCCAAAAACGTCAAGGTGAAACCTTCTATGAAGCATGGACTCGATACAAAGACTTACTCCAAAAAGTCCCTCATCATGGCATCGAACCATGGCTCCAAATTCAAATCTTTTACGATAAAGTTAATTATCAAACGAGAAGGGCCATAGATTACGCAGCCAATGGTAGACTAAACAGACTTAGCATCGATAAATGCTGGGAAGTTCTTGAGGGGTTAGCACAATACGAAGAAGAAGGATGGGAGGACCCGATGTTTTCAAGAGAAGGAAGTCTTGATTACGTGAACGCTACCCAAGAACAGTTATTGGGGAATATCGAGAAGCATGTTAAGGATTTGATGAGAGCTGAAATGCCTGCAGTTGAAACCGCAAGGAGTCATGATGTACGTGTGAGTGCGATTAGCAAATACAATTTTCCTGAACGTTCATGACAAGAGGAGTTCGAAGGGATAATGATAACCTTCATGAATAATCATGAAAAACAAATTCAGCAGTTAGAAGCTCGCATGGAAAGCACTCGTAATGCTTTTATGGACTTAGCAGACAAATTCATATCAAGAATTAAGGAAAAGATTAGAAAAAAATCCACACCAAGAAAAATCAAAAAAATCTTTTAACTCCCAACCCCTTTGGTGTGTGACGAAGAGGATAATGAAAAATCCTTTTCAAGTGCTTCACCCTCAATTACCCCTTACTTTTATGAAAATTCTCAAGAGGAAAAGAACTTCCAGTTTCATAACATCTTCGTTGGAAGCTTGCAAACTACGCTCCCCAATTTGCACATGAGACGTTCCTTTGGTTTTAAACCTGGGGTGAAGAGGTTGCACCTCGAAAACACCGCAGCTTTTGAAACTTCTATGGAACGACTCCTTCCCGTACCCACCATTTACCAATATGAAGATCACAACCTAAATGGAACCCTGCCCAACCCTTTTTATAACCACGCCTTACTTCGTGACAGTAACAAATTGTTTAACCCTAGTGGATTTTACTAACGGGATGGCTACTCAAAGTTATTACTCTTGATTAGCTATCTACATTAGGGCAGGGACTGAATTTGAAATTGCTACTAAGTGCTCATAAAATGGGCATCTGAGGGCGTCATATTTTACTCTTGACGCCGTCACCTTGCATTTTCAGCAATAATAACCCCATTTCCATCACTTTCATCTCATACCCCAAAAACTATACCCAAGTGCTGCTCTGATGAGGCGAAAAATGATCCGTTTTTAGGGGGTCATTTAAGCCCGGAATTGAATTTATTTGATCAAATATTGCCCTAAATCGTTACTTTTGTGATTTTAGGTACTTTTGGTGTGAATTCTGGAAAAGGAAGCATTTTGGACGTTTTTGGAGCATAAAAGTGAAGAAAACGGCAAAGTTTTAATTTTCCTTGCTGGGAACAGTACCGGATGGCCTCACAAGGTTCTACATGACGGCGTCAAGAGTAAAACAAGAGGTGAAGTGGATAGAGTCCGTGACGAACCAGAGAGTTTTTACACTAAGGGCATGACGGCGTCACCATAGGTCGTCATGGTCCCATTGCATGTGACGACCCAGAGAAATTTTGCACTTGATGGCGTCAGATCTAGATCTAGGCAATCCGATATTACTATGGGCGGCGAGTTGACGACGTCAGACATTTCTTCTTGACGCCGTCACGATGGAAAATCTATATATAGTTTTGTAATTTTCATTCATAAAAGGAGGACAATTAGAGGGATAACTTGGAGAACCCCTAGCATGATTTTTACTGTTCTTTCAAGGGTTTTTACCCTTTGAAACCTTTCATGTTCAATTAAGATAAGTATCCTTTCAATTCATTCAATATGTCTATGTGTTGTTTGAATATATCTTACGCTTGTCTTGATTTTAACATGTTAGGCTAGATCTCTTGTGTGTTTGCTTAGATGTAGCAAAACCTAGATGTTGATTATGGGTTGATTGTTTGTTTATAGTTGTTACGGATGAATGATTTCGATGTTAGACTTAAGAAAACTGGCAGACTTCCATAGGGTAACATGCTTGTACGTCTTAAGAAACATGAACCAATGCGTACTAGGTTTTTATGGTAGTATTTAATGCATGAGTGAATTCTAATGATCCCATGTTAGGATCTTCTTGCAGGCTCGACATAGGAGTGAAGTAGGAGTTTATGGAGTTGGGGAAGTACGTACGACACCCCATGAATGGTATTAAGGAATATAACCCGCCGTCCACGCAATTGTAACAAACTATCAACCTATAAAAGATATCTAGGGAGTAATGAAATCTAAGTAAACACAATTTTCCCATTTATTGTTCACACCACTAGTATAATTAGTTTTATTTTCATTTTTGTTATTTTATTTTGATTGCATCTTAGTTATTGGGTTAGTTGACTAGCAACTAATTCTGCCCACTCTTCCAAAACCCGAGATTTTACTTGCTTTTTATAAAATATAAAAATACAAAAAGAATCATTCCTCACCTCTAGACTTAATTTTTAGGCTTTCTAACCCTAGCGACACTATTCCTGAGTTGAATGATCAATCCCCCGGTACTTGTCACTATACTATACTACAACGATCAGGTACACTGCCTGGTGGCGGTTGTAAGCTTCTCGAGATCCCTCGAGAGGTAAAGCCTGGTGCAATTCTCACGCATCAAGTTTTTGGCTCCACTGTTGGGGAATAGTTATTGTCTAGGTTAGGATTTCTTTTTATTAGGTCTAGTTGCTAGATTCCTTTCTAGTAAGATTTTATTTTTATTTCTAGGTTTTCTTTAGTCTATCTCATTTCTTTGTGTCTTTGTTCGTATCAGGTTGGTCTTTATTGATTTAGAGAATCGCCGTTTAGAAGTTAGCAAAAGGCTTATAGAGCATAAAAGAAGAAAGAGAGAAGTTAACACATTTAAGGAATTTATTAAGCCCCTCCAAATGAAAATTGAGTTTACAGACTTCGCTCCAACCCCTGATGAATTGAGTTACTTCATATTTCTTTTACAACACCCCCGCCCCTCAAAATATAGAAAGATACCATGGATTAGGAGGCATAACTTTAGGAACATAAAAATTCCTTGCATGATTGGGTACATGTCTAGAGAGCATACATACATTGACTTAAAAGCATCCATGAATATTATGTCTAGGCTCTATTACAACTGGATAATGAATGAAAGGTTAAGCCCTAGAAAAGACCCCTACAACTCTAATAGACTATGTAATTTCGTCAGGAGAGTTAAAGGGGTACACATCTTTATAGTAAATTTTACTTATCAATGCGACTTTGTAATCCTAGAAGATGTTAGAGGCATTATAGATCTACACTTAGGAGAAATGGTCCTAGGGCAACCTTTTGTTGAGATGACTAAGATGTATTGTGATCATGGGAAGGGAATAGTTCAGTTTACTGATGGGATAGAAAAGATTACTTTTATGATGCCTCACATGAAGGAAGAATTAAAGGGCATCAAGAATTTACAAATTGATGAGATTCGACCTTATAAGGTTATGGAAGACGGAATTGATGATGATGTTTATTATGAGAGGAGGCGAACATACTATTCAGGTTACATGAATCTAGGCCCTGAGTACAAGCGTGATGAGAATTGGGTTAGATGTTTTGAGTCAGCACAAAAGTGGGAAAGGAAAACGTAGCCCATGACCTTGAGTCTAGCTACAAGACTCGTAAATAAAGAAAAGCGCTTCTTGGGAAGCAACCCATGTTTTGTATGATGTTTGAATTGTTTGAATGTTATTTGTTTCCATATGTATGCTTTATTTTTATTGTTGGTAGATCATGTTTCAAACTAAAATGGTGAAAATACTTTATTTTGTCGTTTGACTTCGTCTTAACTTCATACAAAGGTATTTCGCAAAAGATAAGTGTAAGGGGAAACCCCAAATATGTTTTTAAGAAACAAAAATTGATCATGATTTTCCACAATATTAAATGGACATGTATATTCGTATTTGTTAGAGTCAAATGCTTGTATCGAGTCATAATGATGTTTTGCAGGATTTTCCAGGAAGTAGGACATAAGTTTTTCCAGAAATTTTCCGGAAACTTAACGTAAAGATTTCTGCAGGTCACTTCTGACGGCGTCATGAGTTTACTCTTGACGGCGTCATGTGTAAAATTCTGGAAATTTTGCTAGTTTTGTTTTTCTAACGGAGTCTTAAAGTTTTTGTTAATTCTTTAGTTTTATAAACTCCAGGAAATCTGCAAACATTCATTCCACAAGCATTATATCTTACATTGTTTTCTAGGATTTATTAGTATATATAGATTGCCGCCGATTTTACGCGAGGTTGCCTTGTTTGTTTTCTCAGATTTAACAGATTATGTACGACAAGAAGATGATTTATATTCTGGAAGGGAAGCTTTGATTGTTCATTTTCTTGGAGGAAGATCTAACCTTATTACCGCACTATCTACACTGAACGAATCAGGGGAGTATTTGATTTCATTCTTTTACCTGTTTTACTTTCACATTCTTTAATTGAACATTGGGGACAATGTTCATCCTAAGTGTAAGGGGAGGGTAAACTATGATACCTTATAGGATACACTTTCACTTGAGTTTGTTTGTTTGATGGTAGGTATGTAATAAAACTAAGAGAAATACTTGTTAGTGTAATTTTAGGGCCAAATTTAAATTTTTTTACAATATTTAGGTGTGAAACTTTGGCCATAGCAAGCGTCTCATGGATAGGAGTTGTATGACTAGCACAAAACCGTACCATTCAGAAAAATTTTCTACCCAAATATGTGAGGTTCGCCTTTAGATTTGATAGGAAAAGCATTTACTATTAGTGCTTATGAGTGTACCGGTAGCATTTAGATTCTAGAAATTGCGTTAGTGATGCATCCCGAGACCGCTAGTGAGACTACACTCGTGTAGTAGGATTTACTACATGATAAGAGGCATTAGGATCACCCTTATGTTAAACCCGTATCATAATTACTTGACCATTTAAGTCATATTACTTGGCTAGTAAAGTCAACTAATTTTTCCCACACATTAGCGTTGTACTCATTTTTAGTACACGAAACCCCTAGTACACCACTCCGAGCCTATCTTTTCGTTTCTAACTTTAAGCATCTTACTTAAAGGAAGAATTTGTTACAACCCACTTAAATGTACACCCAAATCGCCTTAGCCTTCCGTGTATGCACTCATCTTTAGTGCATTATTGTTATATTTTTAAACCCTTAGTTAATTATCTAATTGATTACATGGTTGCTAAGTCGAGTCATATCCTTGTACATATTGTTTTGGGATTCATGGGACTCATGGGTAAAGTACTTATGTTATGAAGTAATGGGGAAGAACATCATATTATTACACCTATATGTGCGTTAATCTTAAAAGTACTCCAAGTGTTTTGATTATCTTAATTCGAGTCATTAGATTAGTTTATTGTAAAGTATGTAAAAATTCAAGTGTAAGGGGAATGTTCATTCCCTATGAGGAATTATTTTGGATGGTTGGGTAAGAGTGTATGCGCAAAAAAAAAATCAAAAAAATCAAAAAAATCAAAAAAATTAAGAAAAAAAAAAAGAAAAAGAAAAGAGAAAAACATACAGACTACCATCCCATTTCATTCTATGTTTGTTTTAAGTTTTTGTTATTTTTGATTTATTAGCTTAAGTCGAGTCTAGTCTTGGCTTAGCAACGCCATATTGTACATGTAATTAACCAAGATTATTAACTCGCCACCAATAAAGATTGCCTATATCCAAAAAAAACGTGCATTCCATATCCCTACACCTAACGTTATAACCCTTTAAAAGACCTCTTTCATAGTTTATCCTAGGTGCTTACGCCGTGTGGTGGAGGTTTGATCCTTTCCATAGCCTACGGTAATCTATTTTGCTATGACAGGTAGTGAGAGATGTTTTCCATTTCCATATTGTGATATATACTTTATTACACCCGAGAGATGTGAGTATCTAAACACTATTTGTGAGGTGCTAGTGTATGACCTCCGTGCTTGTCTTTGGTCTTTAGTGGACGATTATTTGTTGTAATTACTTTTATATTAGTGTTAAATGACCCCTAACTTGTATTTTGACTAGAATAAAAGCGCATTTGCTTGAAGACAAGCAAATCTCAAGTGTAAGGGTATATGATGAGGCAAAAAATGATCCGTTTTTAGGGGGTCATTTAAGCCTGGAATTGAATTTATTTGATCAGATATTGCCCTAAATCGTTCCTTTTGTGATTTTAGGTACTTTTGGAGTGAATTCTGGAAAAGGAAGCATTTTGGACGTTTTTGGAGCATAAAAGTGAAGAAAACGGCAAAGTCTTAATTTTCCTTACTAGGAACAGTACCTCACGGCGTCACAAGGTTCTACAAGACGGCGTCAAGAATAAAGCAAGAGGTTAAGTGGATAGAGTCCGTGACGAACCAGAGAGTTTTTACACTAAGGGCATGACGGCGTCACCATAGGTCGTCATGGTCCCATTGCAAGTGACGGCTCAGAGAAATTTTGCACTTGACGGCGTCAGATCTGGATCTAGGCAATCCGATATTACTATGGGCGGCGAGTTGACGGCGTCAGACATTTCTTTTTGACGCCGTCACGATGGAAAATCTATATATAGTTTTGTAATTTTCATTCATAAAAGGAGGACAATTAGAGGGATAACTTGGAGAAACCCTAGCACGATTTTTACTGTTCTTTTAAGGGTTTTTACCCTTTGAAACCTTTCATGTTCAATTAAGATAAGTACCCTTTCAATTCATTCAATATGTCTATGTGTTGTTTGAATATATCTTACGCTTGTTTTGATTTTAACAGGTTAGGCTAGATCTCTTGTGTGTTTGCTTAGATGTAGTGAAACCTAGATGTTGATTATGGGTTGATTGTTTGTTTATAGTTGTTACGGATGAATGATTTCGATGTTAGGCTTAAGAAAACTGGCAGACTTCCATAGGGTAACATGCTTGAACGTCTTAAGAAACATGAGCCAATGCGTACTAGGTTATTATGGTAGTATTTAATGCATAAGCGAATTCTAATGATCCCATGTTAGGAGCTTCTAGCAGGCTCGACATAGGAGTGAAGTAGGAGCTTATAGAGTTGGGGAAGTACGTACACCATCCCACGAATGGTATTAAGGAATATAACCCGTCATCCACGCAATTGTAACAAACTATCAACCTGTAAAAGATATCTAGGGAGTAATGAAATCTAAGTAAACACAATTTTCCCATTTCTTGTTCACACCACTAGTTTAATTAGTTTTATTTTCATTTTTGTTATTTTATTTTGATTGCATCTAAGTTATTGGGTTAGTTGACTAGCAATTAATTCCGCCCACTCTTCCAAAACCCGAGATTTTACTTGCTTTTCATAAAATATAAAAATATAAGAAGAATCATCCCTCACATCTAGACTTAATTTTTAGGCTTTCTAACCCTAGCGACACTATTCCTGAGTTAAATTATCAATCCCCCGGTACTTGTCACTATACTAAACTACAACGATCAGCTACACTGCCCGGTGGGGGTTGTAAGCTTCTCGAGATCCCTCGAGAGGTAAAGCCTGGTGCAATTCTCACGCATCATGCTCCACCTCCGAATCTCCAAGTTCAAATCCGACATCATCTGTGACAAATTTCCACGTGGTAAGTAACTTTTCTTCATCTTTATTCGTTCAATTATCCTTAGAACCTACCAATTTTGAAAACCCCCATCATCCAAAACCCTATCATTGACCCATCTTTAGAAATCATAATGCCCTTCCTTAGGTGTTTTGTAATCATGAGTTTAGCATTAGGTAGTAGTGGTTGATTTGAATCATGAGTCAATTGCGGAAAAATCTTTCATACCACTGATTTTTTGATCTCCCACCCATGTTTTCTGCAAAAAGGGGTGTTTGGGTCATGGATTTAGAGTTTGAAAATCGATTTTTCCCTCGTAATTGCATGGATGGACTTTTGCTAGGTCTGACGGTGTTGGGTCTTATTCCCTGACGGCGTCAGATGTGTCTGATAGCATGACTTCGTAAAACTCTCATTCTAACCATTTCTGTTCCATTCGATCTTTTTCCAGGAAAATGAGCAAGCGATCCCGACAACACCGAGGGAGTTCATCAAGGTCCCAACGTGTGAACTATGGTGACTTGGTCCATAGTTGGAGTGAGTTTGATAATGACGCTTCTACAACCAAATACGCGGAACTACTCTATCACCATATTGATGCAGGGGCAGTGATCGATGGGGAATTTTTGAGGTCCCAAGGTCTTGAGGGTAACTTCCTTGGGAGGATCCAAACTGATGCATTTACGGGTCCTCAATGGGAAAGCTTGTTTAGGATGAGGGAAATGGTTTACAGTGAGTTGGTAAGGGAGTTCTTTGCTACTTTTCGCTTTGATTTGGCTAAGGCTAGGATAAACATGGAAGGTACCACCATTTACTTTAGACTGGGGGAGAGCTTAGATCGTGCTCGGTTACTGAGTTTGGGTGGAGATTAGGCTTATATACTCAGGAGGAGGTTGTTTAGGGTGGTTTTATGCAGAGGTTGTTGAATGGGGAGACTGTGAGGAATGAATTGAGGTGTTCCATGTTCTGGCCGAGTATTGGGAATGGGGTATATACCTCAACCACTGGGGCGACCTCAATCAGGGACCCTATGATCAGGTTAGCTCACAGATGCATCACCTACAGTTTGTCAGGGCATCATGGCACTACTCACCATGTCACTGCTTCAGATCTTTTCTACCTGTACACCATGTTTTCAGCGGATGTATACTGTAACATCCCATTCTGGGTAGCGAGTTATTTGAAGACTAGTGTGGGGGAGAGGGATACCGACAAGGTGTATGGAGGGATGTTTGTGAGTCGTTTGGCTCGTTCCTATGGGATCCTTGTTCCTGAAATTATTGGGTACCTGAGCGACTTTGGGACATGTAGGGTGGTGAGGGCCAAGTCCCTCAAGCAGATGAGTATTGTGATGGAGCTGGTGGATGGGTCCTTTACTTGGTATGTTGCGGGAGGACCGGCAGGTGTTGACGATGATGAGGATGATGATGAGGGTGTGCCTCAGCAGCCGCATTACGGGGATTATGAGGTTGGGTCTGCAGACTATTACCGACACATGGGTCGGGGAGATTGGCAGGCGCATCAGGGGGCTTGGATGGGTCAGGTGGACGCATGGCGAACCACCACTGACCAGAGGTTTGACTGGATGTATGATCACACCATCCGCCAGATGCAGCCTCTTTCCACCCGTGATCACATTGATCCCCCGCTATAGATCGACCCATTCCCTGGTCGTGAGATGGACTACCCTCCCTATGGGTACACCGGGCACCTCCCTCCTGGATATGACTACCGCTATGGTCCCCCTCCCTAGTAATTTGTCATGATGTTTGTGATTTCTGAACAATTTATTCATGGTTGTATGATTTGAAACAATTTGGCTAGTAATAATTTAGGGTATGGCCTCTGTTGGCCCTGGATAATTTTTTATTTATCTCGATGTAGGATTTTAATTTTATGGGTTGTTTAAATTTTCAGTTTTTAAATTGCGTAAGTTTATTTGTTTGATTGTTATTTGCTTCCGTATGCATGCTTTATTTTTATTGTTGGTAGATCATGTTTCAAATTAAATTTGTGAAAATACTTTATTTTATCGTTTGACTTCGTCTTAACTTCATACAAAGGTATTTCGCAAAAGATAAGTGTAAGGGGACACCCCAAATATGTTTTTAAGAACAAAAATTGATCATGATTCTCCACGATATTAAATGAACATGTGTATTAGTATTTGTTAGAGTCAAATGCTTGTATCGAGTCATAATGATGTTTTGCAAGATTTTCCAGGAAGTAGGACATAACTTTTTCCAGAAATTTTCCAGAAACTTATCGTAAAGATTTCTGCAGGTCACTTCTGACGGCGTCATGTATAAAATTCTGGAAATTTTGCTAGTTTTGTTTTTCTAACGGAGTCTTGAAGTTTTTGTTAATTCTTTAGTTCTATAAACTCCAGGAAATCTGCAAACATTCATTCCACAAGCATTATATCTTAATTTGTTTTCTAGGACTTGTTAGTATATATTGATTGCCGCCAATTTTACGCGAGATTGCCTTGTTTGTTTCCTCAGATTTAACAGGTTATGTATGACAAGAAGATGATTTATATTTCTGGAAGGGAAGCTTTGATTGTTCATATTCTTTGAGGAAGATCTAACCTTGTTAACACACTACCCACACCGAACGAATCAGGGGAGTATTTGATTTCATTCTTTTACCCATTTCACTTTTACATTCTTTAATTGATCATTGGGGACAATGTTCATCCTAAGTGTAAGGGGAAGGTAAATGATGATACCTTATAGGATACACTTTCACTTGAGTTTGTTTGTTTGATGGTAGGAATGTAATAAACCTATGAAAAATACTTATTAGTGTAATTTTAGCACCAAATTTAAAATTTTTTACAACATTTAGGAGTGAAACTTTAGCCTTAGCAAGCATCTCATGGATAGGAGATCGTATGACTAGCACAAAACCGTACTATTTAGAAAAATTTTCCACCCAAATATGTGAGGTTCGCCTTTAGATTTGATAGGAAAAGCATTTACTATTAGTGCTTACGAGTGTACCGGTAGCATTTAGATTCTAGAAATTGCGTTAGTGATGCATCCCGAGATCGCTAGTGAGACTACATTCTTGTAGTAGGATTTACTACATGATAAGAGGCATTAGGATCACCCTTGTGTTTAAACCCATGTCATAATTACTTGACCATTTAAGTCATATTACTTGGCTAGTAAAGTCAACTAATTTTTCCCACACCTTAGCGTTGTACTCATTTTTAGTACACGAAACCCCTAGTACACCCCTCCGAGCCTATCTTTTCGTTTCTACCTTTAAGCATCTTACTTAAAGGAAGAATTTGTTACAACCCACTTAAATGTACACCCAAATCGCCTTAGCCTTTCGTGTATGCACTTATCTTTAGTGCATTATTGTTACATGTTAAACCCATAGTTAATTATCTAATTGATTACATGGTTGGTAAGTCAAGTGATATCCTTATACATATTGTTTTAGGACGATTGGGACTGATGGGTAAAGTACTTGTGTTATGGAGTAATGGGGAAGAACATCATATTATTACCCCCATACGTGCATTAATCTTAAAAGTACTCCAAGTGTTTTGATTATCTTAATTTGAGTCATTAGATTAGTTTATTGCAAAGTATGTAAAAATTCAAGTGTAAGGGGAATGTTCATTCCCTATGATGTATTATTTTGGATGGTAGGGTAAGAGTGTATGCAAATAAATAAATAAATAAATAAAAAATTAAGAAAAAGAAAAAAAAAAAAAAAAAAAAAAAAAAAAAAAAAAAAAAAAAAAACATACGGACTACCATCCCGTTTCATTATATATATATATATATATATATATATATATATATATATATATATATATATATATATATATATATATATATATATTCGATTTATTAGCTTAAGTCTAGTCTAGTCTTGGCTTAGCAATGCCATATTGTACATGTAATTAATCAAGATGATTAACTCGCCACCAGTAAAGATTGCCTATATCCAACAAAATCGTGTATTCCATATCCCTACACCTAACGTTATAACCCTTTAAAAGACCTCTTTGATAGTTTATCCTAGGCGCTTACTCCATGTGGTGGAGGTTTGATCATTTCCCAAGCCTATGGTAATCTATTTTGTTATGACAGGTAGTGAGAGATATTTTCCATTTCCATATAGTGATATATACTTTATTACACCCGAGAGATGTGAGTATCTAAACACTATTTGTGAGGTGCTAGTATATGACCTCCGTACTTGTCTTTGGTCTTTAGTGGAATGATTATTTGTCGTAATTACTTTTATATTAGTGTTAAATGACCCCTAACTTGTATTTTGATTAGAATAAAAGCGCATTTTCTTGAGGACAATCAAATCTCAAGTGTAAGGGTATATGATGAGGCGAAAAATGAAACATTTTTAGGGGGTCATTTATGCCCGGATTTGAATTTATTTGATCAAATATTCTCCGAAATCGTTCATTTTGTCATTTTAGGTATTTTTGGAGTGAATTCTGGAAAAAAAAGCATTTTGGACGTTTTTGGAGCATAAAAGTGAAGAAAATGGCAAAGTCTTAATTTTCCTTGCTGGGAACAGTACCTGACGGCGTCACAAGATTCTACATGACGGCGTCAAGAGTAAAACAAGAGGTGGAAGTGGTGACGATCCAGAGAAATCATGACGGCGTCAAGCTTGGCCGTCATGGTTCAAGATATGGTCACGGCCTAGAACTAAATTACACATGACGGCGTCAAACTTGGATCTAGGCAATCCGATCTCATTATGGGCGGCGAGTTGACGGCGTCAGAAATTCCTTCTTGACGCCGTCACCCTGTAAAATCTATATATAATTTTGCAATTTTCATTCATTAGTGTGTAACTTTAGAGGGAAAAGTAGGGTATAACTTTGGAGAAACCCTAGCACGAATTTTACTGCTCTTTCAAGGGTTTTTACCCTTTGAAACCGTTCATGTCAATTTGAGATAAGTATCCTTTCAATTCATTCAATATGTCTATGTGTTGTTTGAATATATCTTACACTTGTCTTGAATTCAACATGATAGGCTAGATCTCTTGTGTGTTTGCTTAGATGTAGTGAAACCTAGATGTTAATTATGGGTTGATTGTTTGTTTATAGTTGTTACGGATGAATGATTTCGATGTTAGGCTTAAGAAAACTGGCAGACTTCCTATATGGTGACATGCTTGAACGTCTTAAGAAACATGAACCAATGCGTACTAAGTTATTATGGTTGTATTTAATGCATGAGTGAATTCTAATGATCCCATGTTAGGAGCTTCTAGCAGGCTCGACATAGGAGTGAAGTAGGAGCTTATAGAGTTGGGGAAGTATGTACGCCACCCCATGAATGGTATTAAGGAATATAACCCGTCATCCATGCAATTGTAACAAACTATCAACCTGTAAAAGATATCTAGGGAGTAATGAAATCTAAGTAAACACAATTCTCCCTATTATTGTTCACACCACATTAGTAATTAGATTTATTTTCATTTCTGTTATTTTATTTTGATTGCATCTTAGTTATTGGGTTAGTTGATTAGCAACTAATTCCGCCCACTCTTCCAAAAACCGAGATTTTTAATTGCTTTTATAAAAATATAAAAATACAAAAAGAATCATCCCTCACCTCTAGACCTAGTTTTTATGCTTTCTAATCCTAGCGACACTATTCCTGAGTTGAACGATCAATCCCCCGGTACTTGTCACTAAACTATACTACAACGATCAGGTACACTGCCTGGTGGGGGTTGTAAGCTTCTAGAGATCCCTCGAGAGGTAAAACCTGGTGCGATTCCCACGTATCACAACGAATATGATAAAATTCGCAAAATTAGTCAAAAGATTATTTTGAAAAACAAATCTCTAAAATCTATCAAATATAAACTTGAAAAAAGAAATTTTGGATCTTAAAGAAAAATTATCTAGACTTAAGAAAGGTAAAGAAATTGACCTCGAATGCAAGACATGTCAGAATCTTAAAATTGAAAATGAAGAACTCAAGGAGGAAACCTCAATACTAGATAAATTTGAAAAGAGTACTCACTCTCTTAAACAAATAATTGATGCTCAAATGTTTTCGGATAATAAAACCGGAATAGGCTATAGTTTCTTTGAAGACTCAACAAGTGGAACAAAGGAAATAAAATTTGTGAAACCTCAGGCGGACAAAGCTACTGATGACGGTCCCACAATTATACCAGACGGTCCCTTATCATTAAAGGACCGTCGTCCAGGTAAAGGACCGTCGCCAGTAGGTGAATCCAAGAAATTTATAAGATCTATTTTAGGTCCTCATCCAAAGCAGCTAAATATAATGAATTCTAAAGTACCCATTGCTAGTATAAGAGAGGTTAAACGTTTCTATAAACCATTACTCAAACCGGGTGTAGGATTTAACAAACCATTAGTAAGTCCTAGATCTCCACCACCTAGAAAAACGAATGTCATTCAAAGACAAACTAGACCAAGATCACCTAGGAAACAAAACTATCCAAATACATATCATGTCAATTGGGAAAACAATTTTCTACCTGTGGGTTTCTATTCACCATTTCAATCCTAGACAAATGCAACAAATGCATAGGATGTTTGATACTAACAACCAATGTTGCAAAAATCGTGAATCGGTCCTGAGGCGGTCGGGGGCCGAGTTGCGTTTTTTAGCCGATTAATGGGCCCAAAACCTTGTAATCGCCGATTAATCAGCCGACTTCCTTGTAAATGTCTCCAAGTTCCAGGGTCTTGTAGCTTGGAATCGGCGATTACAAGGCCTTGTAGGCCATTTTTTGCAACATTGCTAACAACTTTGGACCCATGAGATATTCCATGTTTGAATTTGTCTATGTCATCATTAGATATGGTCAAGGATTGTGGATGCACTAATCACATGACGGGAAATCGTAAGCTATTCTCATCATATCAACCAATGAGTGGAGGTAATGTTACATTTGGTAGTAAACTTAAGGGTAATATCAACGGCAAAGGTACGATCACTCATAACTCTCTTGCTATTACAAATGTACAACACGTAGATAACCTAGGCTTTAATCTCTTAAGTATAAGTCAAATATGTGATAATAAGTGTAAGGTAATCTTTTCCGAAGATGGTAGTGAAATCATAAAGGATGGAAAAGTAATTTCCAAAGGAATTAGGAAAGGTGACCTATATGTCATGAAGATAAGTAGTAAACCTAGCAACAATGTATGTTTAGCTACATTTAGTGATAATTCAACCTTGTGGCATAGAAGATAAGGCCACGCCAATATGCATTTACTAAAATCTTTAGCATCTAAGGATCTAGTTAGAAATCTTCCTAAACTTAAGTTCGACCAACACTTCTGTGATGCTTGTAAAGTAGGAAAACAAGAACACTCTAGTCATAAACCTAAGAATATGGTCTCAACCTCTGGATGTCTAGAACTTCTTCACATGGACCTCTTTAGTCCATCCGCTGTACGGAGCTACAGAGGAAATCTTAACACCTTAGTAACAGTAGATGATTATTCTAGGTATACATGGACCAAGTTCCTTAAAAATAAAACTGAAGCTTTCGAGCAATTCAAAATCTTTAGCAAGAAAATTCAAAATCAACTAGGATGCTCCATAGTCTCTATTAGGACTGATCATGGTAGAGAATTTGATAATGAAAAGCAATTCGGAGCCTATTGTGATGCTAATGGTATTACACAACTTTCGGGCTCCATGCACTACTTAATCAAATAGGGTAGTCAAAAGGAAAAATAGAACCCTACAAGAAATGAGTAGAACAATGCTCAATGAGCAATCCATTCCTCAAAAATTCTGGTGCAACACAGTTGACACCTCCACACACATACTTGATAGAATCCTCATTAGGCCAATCCTAGGAAAAACCCCTTATGCAAGCTTGAGAGGTAGGAAACCTACTCTAGAATATTTCAAGGTATTTGGAAGCAAGTGCTACATTCTAAATACCAAAGATTGTCTCACCAAGTTTGACCCAAAGTCTTACGAAGGTGTATTCCTAGGATATTCGCAGAATAGTAAAGCCTATATTGTTCTAAATAAGGAAACAATGGTCGTCGAAGAATCACTCAATGTGGCTTTCGATGAGACTCCTCCCCCACCTAAGACATCACCTTTGGTAGATGATGAGTTAGATGAAGAAAACGCTAAAGTGGAAAACATGAAGAATCTAGACATTAATCATCAAAAGGAAACCATAGAAATAGGTGAAACCACAAATGTTAGGGAATCAAAAAATCATCCCTTAGATAATGTTATAAGAAACCTCAACCAAAGAACCCTTAGATCACAAGTACAAGACAAAAGTAACATCTTTTGTTTTGTCTCCATCATAAAACCTATGAATGTTAATGAGGCATTGAAAGATGAAAATTGGATCATCGCAATGCAATAGGAGCTAAATCAATTTAAGTCAAATGATATTTGGGAGTTAGTACCAAAACCTAAGTATGTTAGCATTATAGGAACTAAGTTGGTATTTAGGAATAAGTTGGACAAAAATGGAGACGTGTCTAGAAATAAGGCAAGGTTAGTAGCACAAGGCTATAATCAACAAGAAGGAATTGATTATGAAGAAACCTATGCACCCATAGCAAAACTAGAGTCTATTAGGATATTACTTGCATACGCATGTGTGTTAGATTTTAAGCTGTTCCAAATGGATGTGAAAAGTGCATTCCTAAATGGTTTCATCAATGAGTAGGTATATGTTGCACAACCTCCAGGATTCATTGACTTTGAGAAACCAGAGCATGTTTATAAACTCAAGAAATCCTTGTATGGTCTTAAGCAAGCTCCTAAAGCTTGGTATGATAGGTTAAAAGCTTTTCTTATTAAACATGAATACTCAATGGGAATAGTAGATAACACTCTTATCACTAAGAAGAAAGATTTAAACATCATAATCATCCAAATATATGTCGATGACTTTATATTTGGTTCTACTTGTCAAGACATATGTGATGAATTCTCTAAAATCATGCATGACGAGTTTGAAATGAGTATGATGGGCGAATTTAACTTCTTCCTTGGACTTCAAATAAAACAATTGGATGATGGAATATTCTTTAATCAATCTAAATACATTAAAGAAATGCTTAAGAAATTTGGATTAGAAGATACAAAACCTATGAAAACACCTATGGCTACAGACACAAAGCTCACTGATAAGGCAAAAAGTGTACCGCTTTTAAGGGGTCATTTAAGCCCGAATTCGATATTATTTAATCAAATATTGCCCTAAATCGTTCCTTTTGTCATTTTAGGTACTTTTGGAGAAGAATCTGGAAAAGGAAGCATTTTGGATGTTTTTGGAGCATAAAAGTGGAGAAAATAGCAAAGTCTCAAATTTCCTTACTGGAATAGTACCTGACGGCGTCAAGCCTCTACACATGACGGCATCAAGAGTTACAAAAGAGGAGGATATGGAACTTATAACATGATGGCCCAGAGTGTTTTCAAGCTTATGGCCTGACGGCGTCACCAAGGCCGTCAGGGTCTAATTACTAGTGACAGCCCAGAGTATTTCTCCACATGACGGCGTCACAATTGGATCTAGGCAATACGATTTATCATAGCGGCGAGTTGACGGCGTCACAAGTTAATACATGACGCCGTCAAGATGTAAACTCTATATATAGTTTTCCAATTTTCATTCATTAGTGTGCAACTTTGAGGGAATAAACCCTAGGTCGAATTTTAACAGCTTTTCAAGGGTTTCAACCCCTTGATTCTTCCATGTTCAATTGAAGATAAGTATTCATTCAAATCATTCAATATTTCTATGTGTTGTGTGATTATATCTTACGCTTGTCTTCTCTTTAACATGCTAGGCTAGATTTTTATTGTGTTTGCTTAGATGTAGTGAAACCTAGATGTTAATTATGGGTTGATTGTTTGTTTATAATTGTTACGGATGATTGTATTCGATGTTAGGCTTAGGAAAACTGGCATACTTCCATTGGTAACTTGCTTGAACGTCTTAAGAAATATGATCGGAGGTGTACTATGATTTTTGGTTGTATTTATTGCGTAATAGATTTCTAATGATCCCATGTTAGGAGCTTTTAACGGCTCGACAAAGGATCTTATAGAGTTAGGGAATATTGTACACGGCCCTACGACTAGTATTAAGGAATATGACCCATCATCCATGCAATTGTAACAAGCTAATCAACCTGTAAAAAATATCTAGGGAGTAATGAAATCTAAGTAAACACAACTTTCCTCATTATTGTTTCCACCACATTAGTATAATAGTTTAATTTTCATTTACGTTATTTTATTTTGATTGCATCTTTAGTTAATTGGGTTAGTTGGCTAGCAACAAAATCCGCCCACTCCTTTAAAACCCGAGATTTTACTTGCTTTCATAAAAATATAAAAATACAAAAAGAATCATCCCTCACCTCTAGACCTAGTTTAGTAGGTTTTCTAATCCTAGCGACACTATTCCTGAGTTGAATGATCAATCCCCCGGTACTTGTCACTATACTATACTACAATGATCAGGTACACTGCCTGGTGGGGGTTGTAAGCTTCTCGAGATCCCTTGAGAGGTAAAACCTGTTGCGAGAGCGCAATTCCCACGTATCAAGTTTTTGGCGCCGTTGCCGGGGAAATAGTTATTTTCTAGGTTAGGATTTCTTTTTATCAGTTTTATTTTTATTTTTAGGTCTTATTTAGTCTATCTCATTTCTTCGTTTAGTTGTTCGTAACTGATGTGTGCTTATTCACACATCCTTTTTAGCCTTAAATCAGACCAAATACACCAAATACTACCCAAATATGCCAAGAGAATGTATGTTTTTGTATTTGTTTATGTGCAGGTACGGATATATGAAAAATGAACAAAAATAAATCCAAAACCGACAAAAACGATCACGAGATTGGAAAAAGGTCAAAAGGCGGAGCCGGGGAAGAAAAATGATCAAAGAAAACTCAAAATACCATTAGAAGTCCTCATTGATTCAGAATGTTGCAAAATTAGTCCCTGGTCAAAGATTTGAAGATATGGCAATTTTAGTCCCTGCATTTTCAGATAATTACAAAAATGGTCCCTTGGAAGAAAAGTCAAAAGTGGTCCTTGATGATTCAGAAATTTACAACATAAGCCCTTGGGAAGAACTTTGAAAGATTTACAGATTCAGTCACTGGGATTTTTAGTATTACACAATTGCTCCTTATTACTACTCCTAATATAATGCCAACCGGATCCAAAATTAAGCCTAGTCCAACAAATACCAAGCCCAAAACACTATACAAGCCCATTCCCTTAAAATAATAGTACCTAGCCTGCGACATTAACCCGGTCAATGCTTAACCTTGACCGGTCAACTCAACACTTTAATAAAAATTACCCAAATCAAAACACCCGCCCCCCAAATCACCTAGAAAACTTACTGTAGCTAGAACCCTAGCTTTTCACCCATTTAATTAACCCAATTAAACAACAATTACCTCATCATAAGGTATTCTAGAAGCTGTCAGATACGTCAGGGTATGTGTAGGGATCTATACCTTGATAGATCACGAGCCAATAGATCGTTAGCCAACTAATGTAATCACTAGTAAGACTAAGTTAGATAATCTCTATGAGCTTGTAATTATTGCGGAATATAAAAACAAACGTATACTAAACTTGATCCTCTATGGATCAATAAACTAATAATATTAATGAAACTCGTACGTAAAACTTGTGTCTATTACAACGACCTAGGGTTCCTTATATACTAGTGGAAACCCTAACCTTTCTTACAAGAAACGAATAATGATAAACTATTAAAAGATATTCTACATATCTTGTCCTAAAATACATAAGTTCTATCCACGGTTAAACTCTATCCGTAGGATCTCTAGATGTCCGCAGGAACCAGTCATCAGCAGAAAGTCACTAAGCCTTCCGCAGGAACCTGTCAGCAGTATCAATCAGTAGTATCTTCAATAATTCCTTACAATCCTCCCCTAATCTTGAATTTGACACAGTTAAGTTCAAGATTTCTTGATAGATCGCCAATATCAGAAACCAGAGGATTGAGAAAACTCATCAGCAGCAAAGAATCTTCATAAGTAGAATCTCTATGATCAGCAAACAATTGAAAAGCACCATTCTTTGCAACAACACAAGACTAAATGTACATCAAAACATATAAGTTTCATACTATTCTCATCACATCCAGATGTGTTAACTCCTGTGAGAGGTGAATCATCGAAAATAATGGATTTGATGTCTCTTTACCAATAGCCATCACTACTGGAGTAGCCAAGTGTTCAAAGGTACACTGATAACCACATGATTTTTAGCAAATCATCAGCTATAAACGGATTTGAGATGTCTTTACCTGTAGCCGTTTGCTCAGGACTAGTCAATTATTGATGAATAATCATCTTGGTCAATTGAATACCAAATATGGTTTCCACTGCCTTTACCACCAGCCATATACATGTGGGCTAGCCAATTATTTGGAATCCATAAAGGAAAAATCCATGGTCAATTGACAACCATTTCAACTACTCAGCAATAAAGCATAGATGAGTTGAAAACCTTATAATTTTGAGCAAACCATTACAGCTATCAACAGATTTGATGAGTCTTTACCAAAGCTGTACCCTTTGAACTAGCCAACTTTTTGATGGAATAGTCACCATCAGGCAAGTTGATGACCAGAAAGAGTGTGATAAGAATCAACACCAAACCTACATACAACATACACAAAACTATACAAATATGTTCGTTTTTTTTTTTTTTAACTAAAAGAAAATAAAAATAAAAATTATACAACAAAATACTATACCAAGACCAGCTCATTGCAGATATGAATCCATTTGAATGCCATGCTTGGTTGCCAGTTCCTTTTTAGTCAAGATACTTCTTCTGATGAACCTTACCAATTGTTCAGCAAGATGAAGATCATTTTCAGTCATATCCAAAGGAACAGATAACTTTGTCTCCAACATAAGATGCATTACTTCCTTTGTGATTGGATAAAGAACATCAGCCCAGCAATACAAGGTCTTACCAGTGGTTGTGACAATCATATGAACATTAGGAAGTGGAAAGAACTTCCAATATTCAACCACCCATGTCTTTTGACCTTTCCATACTTGAAACCTTACACCAGAATCACCTTTATACGAATCACACAAAATCTGCAAATCACCCATCAAATACATTCCAATGTCATCAGGGGAATGAGTTTGATAATACTTGGTAACCCAATCATAAAGTGAGAGAAGATCTTGCTTGTCCACCATATGTAAGATCTGACTCAGAAACAAGAATGTCTTAGTAGTTCCATCTTGTCTAGTTATGACATTCACTTTTCCTTGACCAAGCTCAGAATCAACCAGTTCCCACTTCACAATTTTCTCCCATACAACAGGGTCTTGACCATCATCAGAAGCATAATCAAAGAAAGTAGTACTATCCTCTAAAGGAATATCTTTTGGAGCCTTCCTCTTGATAGCTTTAGTCTTTCTCCTAGTACCAGTAGTAACAGGAATAGAAGGACCATCAGCAGGTTCTTCTTTAGGCACTTGTTTAGAAGTAGCAGCAGGAACATCTGCAGAATCATCATCATCAGGTACTTCAATTGGAGTATCTGCTGAAGCATCATGGATAACATCATGTGGAGCTTCAGTGGTATCATGATGAGAAGCAGCAGGAGTATCATCCTTCTGAGCATCAGGAGTATCATCCTTCTGAGCATCAGGAGTATCATCATTTTGAGGCAAGACTGAAGGAAGTTGCACATTCTCCTGACCACCATGAAAAGACCCAATAGACTCAGCAGGTTGAGCAACAGTATCATGAAGCTTAGCTTTCTTAGCTTGAGGCTCATCCAATAGTCTGCCTCTAAACTCCAAAACATCTTGAACATGTATACCAGAGGAATGAAGATTTGAAATGATCTTGTCATAGTAGAAGGTGAGCTGCTTATCTGAAAAACCCCAAACCTTCTTTTGATTCCAGCCTGACCCAAACATAGAACATCCCTGATTCTTCACAAAATTCCTCATATATTTCTTTATTTCATTCTTTGTCCAAGGTCTTTCCCTGAGATACTTAGCTTTATTCTCTGCCTCATGTTGCCTCTTCAATCTTCCTCTTTCAACCATCATCTGAACAAAAGCAGGATTATCAACTCCAAGCTCAGATTCACCCAAATTAGGCTGGAAGCAGCTTGTTCGGCCAAATTCTCCCATTGGTCAGCAGTAAGATTCTTAGCTATTTCATCAAGCTCCTTATGTCTTTCAGCAGGCAAGGTGGTAGTAAATTGAGGTCCCATCTTATCCAAATCATCTTGAATTTTCCTAGCCAATTCTTCTCAAAGGACTAGGTGTTGGAGGTCTGATAAATTGTGGTGAGTTTACAGGTTGGTCAAAGCCTAAATTCTCATGGAGCTCATGTTCAGGAGAATTGATATCCATTGGTGAATACACAGGTGTGGGTGACCTAGGAGATGGTGGAGGCTGAACATCAGAAGCAACGGATGCATTTGCATCAGGAGCATCTTCAGTTCTTGCAGGAGAATCCTCTGGTGCTTGAGCATCAGGAGAATCCTGACCACCAGCAGCTACATCAGCTGCTTCTCCATCAGGGGGATTGCCCACCGGGGCATCAGCAGCTGCATCAGCAGCTACTCCATCAGCATCTACTCCATCAGGAGCATTGCCAGCAGGCAACATGGCTGATAGTAAGGGTCTGTGTTCACCAATAAATTTAATTTTCATTTGGGTAAACAACTTTTTAGATAAACCCTTAACAGGCAAGTGAGTGGGGTCATTGGTCTCAATGTCTAAAATGATTTGAAGAAACCTAGGATACAATAAATATTTAAGTTTGGTATCCTTAACATTTTCAAGCATAGCATTAAAGATATACCTAGAAAAGTTAAATGTTCTTCCCTGAGAGAGACACACAATAGCAAGAGCAATGTCTGTAGAGAATTGGTCCCATCCACCAGACTTAGAACCCATACACTGGAGCAAAGTGTGTGTCAAAAACCTCCATTTCGGACAAAACAGATTCTTGTACCATACTTTCCCATCACCACTATATCTGGCAGCCTGAAGTCCTCTGAGTATCTCTCCTTTAGGCAAATCTGTCACCCCTCCCTCATCATCCAACTGTAGTTTAGTCCTAACCAATGACTTAGTAACCACATATTCTTCCCCATCTATGACAGCAACAATATCTATTGGTCCATCTTCAATAGTCCTTGTTTGAGCGGTTTCCCAAAATTGTACAACAAGAGACTCATGAATAACATTTGGGTACTGAAGCAAAGCATAACGAATCTTGGACCTTTGAAGAAATTCGATCATGCCCACATAATCTTCATCATTTTTACCACGACCAAGAAAGGCATGTTTGTTATGATCTCCTTTGAAATATAGTTCAGCCATTGATTGAGAATAAAAAATTAGGGTTAGGTGTTCTGAAAAATATTGAAATGGTTTTTGAAATTATATAGCGAGAGGGAATCAGTTAATTTGGGAGTGGGATATGCACGTCTTGGTTAATTATGGAAGTTACCAAACGTGGAATGAAACTGATGTGAATTATTGGAAAGAAATCTTTGACCAATAATCAACTAAGGCAAATCCCAATTAACTGACTCATCCGTAGAAACCAAATCAAACGGCTGAAAGCAAATGGTCAATCCGTAGAAAATAGTCAAACGTTGACTATGGTCAACAGAACCATCCGCAGTATCGATCAGCAGAATCTACTCGTCAGTGGAAACCAAATATCTTTGAAAAAGATCTCTTAATTCAAATTTCAAAGAACCCTTAATTATCTCCAAACTGCCTCGCATTAATGGTAATAAAGACACGCGGTTGGGTGATCTTATAAATAAAGGTTAATTATCCCCAAATCTCTCCACTTCAAATCAAATCCCTAATTATAATACCTACATTCGACAATACATCCATGGCTTCCAATTAACACATCATCAACCTTTCTTCTGACTCATCAAATACTTCTGATTCACTAACACGTCCACGTCCACTCAGAATTCCAACACTTCCCCGTGGTCTCACAAATGAACAAGCCAAGAAGAAGAAACATGATGTACCTGCACCAAGTTCATCATCATCTGAAGATCTTCCACCATATCTCTCTGAAATTGATGATCCTGAGTACTAGAGAGATATGGAGAGAAGGTGGAATGAATTCGAGAGGGCAAACAGAGTTCCCAATCCTGATGAGTCTCTCATCTTCTTTACATCTTCTGATGAAGAGGATGATGAGAATGATGAACTTTATACCCCTACAACCTCTGATAAGCCTCAGTCCTCTCGTCCAAGAAGAAGAAAAGTAAATCCACCATTGCCAAAGATCAGAAAGGTTGTGTTAGGTTTGCCCTGTCCTCAGTGGCAAAGACTCTTCAACATCAACAACAAAGGCAAGGAAAAGGCTGTGGAAGGCAAGGGCAAGGGCAAAGTAGAATAGGAACTTTGTTGCTAATCTTTCAATTTCACTGTTATGTATTGTACTTCTGAAGAATCAATAAAAATTAGCTTTGTTAATTTTTACTAGTTTTAATTCTTTTGATTGATTAGTATTCCCCTGAATAAATTGATCTTGAACCAGTCATCAGCAGGAACACACTTAACAACAAAATAGATAGTATCAGCAGCATGTTGGTCAAACCATTGACTTTCATCCGAAGAATCCACTTAAGTGGACAACTTGCACAATTAGTAATTGCTACTGACTCAACTACCTCCCATTTACTTACTTTAACTCACATTAAACCCAAACCATGGCTTTATAAATAAGTCTGCAAGTCATGATCAATTCACCATCCGACAAATAACATATCCCAAAGTCTTTCTCACATTCAAAACATGAAGCCATTCCCCAAAGTCATTGAAATCTCTTCTGATTCATCAGACTCTACCTTTGACATCCCTCAAATCCAAAGATCATACTATTACTTAGGTGAAGGTCCTTCAGAGTTATGTCCATCTCCCACCTCATCAGAAGAAACCACTGAAGCTGAGGAAACACCAACTCCTTTAGCTATGGTTGTCCCTGATTTCACTCCTGTCACTGCATTCTTAACTAGTGAAATGGAAAGAGTCTGTGCAGATATAAGAAGAATCTCTGTCCCTGAAGAGCCACAGTCCTCAAGTAGAAGGAAGGGTCCATTGAAGGTGGTGCTTGGTCTTGCATCTCCCAAGCTCTGGAACAAAGACATGCAATCCAGAGGGGTCCACAAGAAAATGTCAGACCCAAAGGACTTGGGCAAACGGAAGAGGAAGATGGAGTAAGGGGGTTGATGGTTAGGGATGTGGTGGTGGTTGTTTGTTGTTGTTTGATGTATTTTGTGTTTCTTCGGATGACAGATCTTGATGTACTAAGCTTTCCACTGATGAATAAAATTTATTTTTATGTCTTTACGTCTAGTTCCACTGAATGTAGATCTTTGTATATCAGCAGAAACATGATCCGAAACCAAACATTCAAACAAAACACAAAAGAACAGCCAAAATAATATACAAAAATTAGAAAGAAACCTGCAAAAACAAAGTTAGTAAACATAATTTCTAGAAAACATAATAATCTACATAAATACAACATGTACAATCATCCCCTAAGGCATATGCCTCCCCTAAGGCTTATGCCTCCCCTCAAACATAGCATTCAAGGGTTAACCATCCCAATGTTGACAACTAGGTGATTAAACCTAGGTCCATCAAAAGCTTTTGTTAACAAATCAGCCACATTATCATCAGTGTGAATTTTAAGCACTTGAATTAGATGCTTCTCATTTGCATCTCTTATAAAATGGTACCTAATTTCTATATGTTTAGTTCTCTGATGAAAAACAGGATTTTTAACAATAGAAATAGTACTTTGATTATCAATGTAGATTTTAGTGTTCATAAAATTAAACCCATAATCCAACATCTAATTTTGAATCCAAAGTACCTAACCACAGCAATTGGCAGCAGCAACATATTCTGCTTTAGTAGTAGAAGTAGCCACTATGGTTTGTTTCTTGCACTGCCAAGAGATGAGTCTTCTACCAAGAAATTGACAACCTCCTGTTGTGGACTTCCTATCCAAATTAGCTCCAGCATAATCACTATCACTGTAAGCCTCCAACACAAATGGTGAATCCCTTGGGTACCAAAGGCCTAGTTTGGGTTGGCCCTTGATGTACTCGAAAATTTTCTTCACAGCATTTAGGTGGGAAGTCAGTGGAGTGACTTGATGTCTTGAGCAAGCACTAACATCAAAGGTAATGTCAGGCCTAGAAGCTGTTAAATACATGAGTGATCCAATCATGGACCTATAGAGATGAACATTCACAGCCTCATCTTGCTCATTTGGATTCTTAAGCTTGGGTGGTTCATATGGAGTGGTAGCAGTCCTCAAAAGTTCAAAGTCAAACTTTTTCAAAATATCTTTAACATACTTCTCCTGATGAATAAAGATCCCTCCAGGTTTTTGTTTGACTTGCAGCCCTAGGAAAAAGGTTAACTCCCCATTGCACTCATTTGAAATTCACCTTTCATTAATTCTTCAAATTCCCTGCACCATGCCTCCTTTGTGGATCCAAAGATAATGTCATCCACATATACTTGTACTAGAATAATGTCCCTGGAGTTTTTCTTAATAAAGAGGGTCTTATCAATAGCTCCTCTTCTGTGTCCATGCTCCAAAAGAAATGTAGACAGTCTAGCATACCATGCTCTTGGTGCTTGGTGAAGTCCATAAAGTGCTTTGACAACTTTGTAAACCTTCTTAGGATGATGGGGGTCTTCAAAGCCCTGTGGTTGAGTAACATATACTTCCTCTTCAATTTTGCCATAAAGAAAGGCACTCTTGACATCCATATGATAGACCTTAAACCCCATATATGAGGCAAAGGCTAAAAACAGTCTAATGGCCTCAACCCTGGCAACAGGTGCAAAGACCTCAGTGTAGTCAATCCCTTCTTCTTGTCTGAAACCTTGAGCCACCAATCTTGCTTTATTTCTTACCACAATACCTCTGGCATCCCTCTTGCATTTTAAGATCCACTTGGTCCCAATTGCAATCTTTCCTGCAGGCAGATCAACAAGTACCCAAACATCTTGATTCTTGAATTGTTGCATCTCTTCCTGCATAGCTTCATCCCAACTACGCTCACTCAAAGCCTGTTTAATGCTTGTGGGTTCAACTTGAGACAAGAAACAAGCAAACAAACAATGCTTCTGATCTTTGTGATTGTCTCTCTTCTAAGTGGATACATAAGTCAAAAATGCACATTGCCCAAACTTGGTATTCTTAATGGCACTCCTGGTGAGTGCCATAGCATTTGGATCACCAAGTACATTATCGTGTGGATGTATGGTGTTGATCCTTTTAATTGCAACAGGATTAACATCAATTGAGGTATCTACATTGGTTAAAGTAAGAGCAAAGTCTTCATCATAAGAAGCTGATTGAAAAATGCCTCCATGTTGCTCAATATTAGCAAGATCTGAGGGAATTGGAAATCTGCCATAAGGTTCATCCAAACTTATGGAAGCTTTAGTGGAAACAGGAACTGCAGCAGAATTGCCTTCAGCAGAATCTCCATCAGCAGAATCAACAGCTGCATCAGCAGATGTATCAGCAGAATCAGGTTTTCTGCTTTCTTCAACAGCAGCTTGTTTTGAGAGTGCTTCTGTGTCTTGAGCAAATTCAAGACCAAGTCTTTTAGCTTCCTCAGCAGCTGCATGTTCTTGCTTTTTGAGTCTAGCAAGATCTTCTGCATAGGTTGAATTTTCTACATCATCAGCAGATTTGGCATCAGAGGCTTCTTTGTTAGGAGGATCTGCTATCTGGATTGGTAGAGCTGTTACAACAATAGTGGGTTCATCACATTCTGAATCACTGTCTGAATCATCCTTTAGGGTACCTGCATTGTTAGAAGATGACACTTGTACACCTGCAGAGGGGTTAGTTTTGTGTCTAGTATAACCCAAATAATCTGTAAGATAATCAAGGTCAAAATACCATTCATGACCATTTCCTTGAACATTAACATTCTCTTCCAAAAATTTCAGGTTAAGAGTCTCTTCTATCTTCTTTGCAGCCAAATTATAGACCCTATAAGCCTTGCTATGAGCTGAGTAACCAACAATATATCCTTCAGCAGCTTTAGCTTCAAATTTGCCTAGGTGATCACTTGTATTCAGAATGGTCACCTGACAACCAAAAGGTTTCAAGTGTTCAATGGTAGGCTTCTTCCCTGTCAATAGTTCATAGGGTGTCTTATTGTGAGGTCTAGTAATCAACACCCTATTCAATACATAACAGGCAGTACCAACTGCCTCAGTCCAAAACATAGTGGGAAGTTTAGAGTCAGCAAGCATTGATCTTGCAGCCTCTATAAGGGTTCTATTCTTCCTTTCAGCAACTCCATTCTGTTGTGGAGTCCTAGGAGTGCTATAATCTCTTTTAATACCCTTTAAACCACAAAGTTCAATAAGATTGGCATTTTTGAACTCTGTCCCATTGTCACACCTAATACTTTTAATCTTCTTGTTAAGTTGATTTTCAGCTAGAGCCATAAATTCTTTGAGTGCCTGAAAGGTTTGATCTTTAGTCACTAAGAAAAATGTCCAACTGAATCTGCTGAAAGCATCAGTGATCACCAAACAGAAGTACTTATGATCAATACTCCTGATGGATGTAGGACCAAAGAGATCCATGTGAAGCAGCTGCAATGGTTCTGAGATTGTGCTCACAGTAGTAATGGCCTTATAAGAAGCTTTGTGTTGCTTGCCCTTGTTACAAGCCATACAATTATGCTCATTGGTGAAGATCTTGGAAGGAAGTCCATGAACTAGTCCATCTTTAGCAAGTTTGTTGATGACCTTAAAATTAACATGTGCCATCCTCCTATGCCATTTTTTAAATTCGTCCAAGGATGCTTTAGCCACCAAGCATGTGAGATCACCTTCTGGCTTGACATCATTCAAGTCAAAAGTATAAAGATTATGGTTTCTTGGAGCCTTAAGTAACACATGATTGTCATCAGGCATTTAGAATTCAGGTGAGAGAATGGAACAACCATCTTCAGTGAAAAGCACAGGAAGCTTTTTGTTACAAATTTGTGAGACTGAGAACAAATTGAATCCTTGAAGCTCCTTCACAAAGTAGACATTCTCAAAATCCACCTTTGGAGTTCTAATGGTTCCTTTGCCAGTGATCCTTCCTACACCACTTCAAAACCTCACTATGCCACCATTAATTGGTACAAAGTCATGTAGCTTCTCTTGATTCCCAGACATGTTTCTTGAACAGCCACTATCAACAATACCTAAGTCTTTATTAAGAAGAGGATGTTCCTACAACAAAGAAAGTTAATATATAACAACAAAAATATGTTAAGAGACTTAAGTCATGAAAGACTTGAGCCTGCCCTGTGGATCATTATGATGAACCCAAGAAGCTGAGTTAGATCCATAATTGTTCCTGGAGTCCCTGTAGTTAAATGGTCTTTTGTATGTCCAAGAACAATCTGCTGAGGACTTTTCAGCAGAATCCCAATTATTCCTTCCCATAAACATTTGGTCAGTATATTCATACCAATGATTAATACCATAAAATGGTTGTGACCCATATCTATTTCTATTGGGATATCTATTATGAAAACAGACCTATCAGAAGGAACAGTCCAATCAGCAAGAGTGGAATACATTCTGCTGACATTATACTTTGCCTGTAGAACTAATGAGGGCTTAGAACAGGTTTTAGTCCACTTTTGTCTAGGTCTATTATTAACAACAGAAACACCCATCCTCTTTTCATGAAAATCACAATCCTTAATTAAATGCAACTTGCTACCACAAACAAAACACTTCTTCTTCTTCTTATAAGATTTATTAAATCCGAAAGATGTCTTATTAAACATAGAATTATTCAAATAAACACCAGAAATAGAATTGTTTTGTAAACACTAAAAGGAGTTGTTTTCATAAGAACTAAATAACAAGTCTTCAGAAGAGGCTGTCTTAGAAAGAACTTCATCAGCAGCAACTTCAGAGTCCACAGACTTGTAAGATGACTTGTCAGAAATCTTTGTTGAGGACTTGGGTGAATCTGACTTGGTCTTGGAATCACAGCTGGCATAACTAGAGGTCTCTGAGGTTTTGTCCCAAGAAGAACAAGAGACATAATTGTTAGAATCATTACTAGATATACTTCTAGTGTCAGGGGAGTCATTGATCCAAATGCTAGTGGTTTCCATTGATGCTGGTAAGTCAACCTTATGGGATGTGGGCTTAGGGGTTCCTATGGTTGGTGAGTCTTCAGACCTATTTGGCAAGTCTATAGACTTTTTGCCAAAGAGATGGTGTGAACCATCAAAGTCAGAGGTTTTGGTATTAGGCATAAATACACCTCTGATGGGTCCTGGTACAGCATGCAAATTTCCTTCTTTAACATAATGTGCTAAGCCTGCTGGTGTAGATTTACCCTCATCATGCCTTGCTTCTAAGCCAACATATTTTTTAAACCCTAAACCTATCCCTAAGTTTACAGCTTGACTACCATAAAGACAGCTAGCTAAATTATCTCCTAAAATTAAACAATTTGTATGTAAAGCTACTTCTTTATCTAGTTTCTCTTGCAAAACATTTTTCTCAGACTCAATTCTAGCTTTTTCTTTTTCAGAAAACTTTAATTCATTTCTAGCACATTCTAAATCTCTACTTAAAACTCTAATCTTTTCTTCATAGGCCAATTGATTCTGTTGAAACCACACCTTTTGTTGTTCTAAAGTTTTAAAAGCTTCTTTATAAGTTGCAGCTTCAATAAAACAATCATTATATTTTGGTTTTAAATCATCATAAGCTTCTTTTAGAGTTGTATATTTAGTATCACAATCACAAACACAAGTAGATACCTGAGGAGAGATTCCCATGAGTCCAAAGCTATCATCACAACTAGCCATGCAGGAGATTTGGGGAGTGCTGCTTGTATCATCATCATGCTCATTCCAGTCCACACTAGTATCAGTGATCAAGGCCTTTGATTCTCCAGCTTCCACTTCTTTCTTCTTGTATGCTGAATATCTGGTACTGGCTTCACCCTTCTTGGCTGTGCACTCTCTTGCAAAATGACCAATTTCTCCACAAGCATAACACTTTACTTTCCTTCTATCAAACCTAGTTGCATCTCTTCCATCAACATTGAGCTTTTTACCAACCTTTTGCTCAAATCTTCTAACCTTGAGAGAGAGCATAGCCATTTGCCACTTTAAGTCCAACTCTTCTAAAGCAAGTTCATCAATCTGCTCAAAATCTTCATAAACAATTTATTGCTATTTATCAACTTCAGCAACAAATGAATGAAGTACATCTTCCATCACATTACTAATCTTTGGATGAGTTATTGGATTAGCACTTGAGAAAGACAATGTGGCATTGGAAGACTTTGGCTTGGAGTAGATGGACTTGAGTAAGCCTGTGGTGCTGGGGATGGACTTGTATAGGTATGTGGCATGTAGTTTGAGTTAGAACTGACAAATGCAGATTGTGAAGGAGTTGCTGCATATGGAGAGAATCCCTTTATGTCACCTTCCAAAGCTCTGAGTTTGTTGTACAAGTCATCAAAGGTGAGGTAGTCCAAGCCACCTTTGGTTTTCAATGATATACTCACCTGAGACCATGAGGGAGGCAAGGCTCTTAGAAACCTGGAGTTTACCTCCTCATTGTCAGGTCTGGCTAACAGCTGATTCAAGTGACTCAGAATCTTCTGAAACCTGTCATAACCTTTGTGGAGACCTTCCTCTTTAGTAATCTTGAATTCTTGAAATTCCATCTTCAACATACTCTTTCTCATCCGTTTTGATTCTTCATTTCCACCAAATCTAGCTTTTATGGCCCACCAGATTTCTCTTGGATCAGTCATGGAATGAAAATCTCCCATGTGGTCATCAGGGATTGCCTGCAGCAATATGGTTCTTGCTTTGTTCTCCCTTTGAATAGCAAGAATTTCTTCAGCAAAAACAGGTTCCAAAATTGTAACTTTACCATTAGCATCAACACTTTGCTTTTTAGGACGACAACCATTGAGTATAACATTCCAGAGGTTATAGTCAACACTTGCAATCCAGTTCTGCATCTTCATGGCCCTGATCTCATACTCATCCTTCCTAAGAAAAGGAAGTTTTGCATTGCTGTTGGAGAAGGCCACCTGTTGTAGTTGTTGAGTAAGAGAGCCTGCTTTTGAGAGAGCAACATCACCGCCAGGTTTGTCTCCCATTGATACTGATTGAATGGTTATGTGATTGTGTAAGGGTTATAGAGAGTATCTAGTGGCTCTGATACCACTTGTAGGGATCTATACCTTGATAGATCACGAGCCAATAGATCGTTAGCCAACTAATGTAATCACTAGTAAGACTAAGTTAGATAATCTCTATGAGCTTGTAATTATTGCGGAATATAAAAACAAACGTATACTAAACTTGATCCTATATGGATCAATAAACTAATAATATTAATGAAACTCGTACGTAAAACTTGTGTCTATTACAATGACCTAGGGTTTCTTATATACTAGTGGAAACCCTAACCTTTCTTACAAGAAACGAATAACGATAAACTATTAAAAGATATTCTACATATCTTGTCCTAAAATACGTAAGTTCTATCCACGGTTAAACTCTATCCGTAGGATCACTAGATGTCTGCAGGAACCAGTCATCAGCAGAAAGTCACTAAGCCTTCCGCAGGAACCTGTCAGCAGTATCAATCAGTAGTATCTTCAATAATTCCTTATAGTATGTCAGGACACGTGTACCAATGAGGGGACACACGCATGATCACCAAATAAGGCACGCAATCCAAGGGACCAAAATCATGCTTACATATGAAGCTGGAATACACGGTTAAGATCAAAGGCAAAGAAGCACAAGTCTAGAAGGATCCTCAAACCCTAGCAGGCTCAAGCTCAAGTATAAATACCCTCCCCCCCCCCCCTTATTCAGTCATTGTGTGTAGGGTCTGTGTAGCTTAATAGTAGTTTTCTGAGTCATTTTTAGCTTATGTTTAAGAGTCATTGTAATTTCTAATTTCAACTTTGTAATCAACTTTTCATTATTAATATAAGTCAATTTTCATTTTAGCTTATTATCTTATTACTTATTTTAGTTTAGCTTATTAATCCTGTTTTTTAGTATAATTCAATTCTCATTGATTTCTGTTTTAAGTTTCTGTTTCTGTCACACTCATATTGAAAATCCAAAAAAAGTAAAAAATAAAATAAAAAATCGGAAAAATAAAAAAATAGTTTTAATTCTCAAGTTAAGCTTCAAATTAGCTATTTCTATTATTATTAAGCTCATATAAGCTTGTCTATAGCTTACTATGAGTTTATTTGATCATTGTCTCTTAATATTCAAAAAGTCAACATAAAGTCAACTGTGAGCTTATTTGAAATAAGCTGAGCTCATTTGGAGTGAAAGGCAGCCAAAGAGGAGCCATTTGGCCTGTCAAAAGACAGGCAAGCTTAGTGAAACCCCCTCTGTTTTTCTGAGGGGGTATTGGTATTGTAAGTTTTCATTTATTTCCAATCAGTTCTGCATCAGTAGCTTTCTAGTAGTTTAAATCTTTTTATATTGTCAATTTTTGTTCATTTGCATCATAATTTAGTCTGTTATACCTTAATTTCATCATAGCACTTAGTTTCATTTGATTTGGATTGCATCTATTTCATATAGACAGTCACATATTGGATCTGTGTTGCTTGGTTTTAAGGATTATTGGACATCTGTGATCTGTATTTCTGTGTTAAGTGGGTGTTATTGAATCACTATTAACACTTAGGTTGAGATTTGGATTGATTTGAGTAGATTTGAGTGACTCAATAGTGGTGACAGTTACTAGCAAGGTGTTTGGATAAGTGATTGTTTGCTGATATAAGTGGTATTTCAGACGTTGTTTTTGGTTTAGGTAAGTCACTTAGGTTGCATAAGAGTTTAGTCAAGCATAAAAACAATAGTTCATTTTATAAAAAGTCAAAAATCCATGTGTCTCTCCTTAATTTGCATAACTGTTAGGATCTAGGTTGCATAATCTCATCTAATAGTTGCATAAGTAGAATATTTAGCTTATTTCATTCATATATTAGCTTAATATAACATTCACAGTGAATTATTACTAGTCAAATCTCATTTGAGGCAAAATTTTTGTAAAAGCAAAAAGTCTAAAGTAATTGTTACTCAGTTTTGGCCAAACTTTTGTGTGTCTTTCTAGTAATCATTAGTGGTTGAAATTACTTGTAGTTTGCTAAACTTAGAAGCTCAGTAGTTAGTAAAACAATTTAAAAAAGAAAAATCAAGTTTGAGATCTATTAGCTTATTGGAAATAGAGTTTGGAGTTGACTGTTTGAATCAAATCATCCCCTGCACCCTCAGTTTTCAGCAAATTTTGAAGCATTCATTACGTAACCAAACAAGTTTGGAAGTGTGAATTTCTGGTGTATTTGGGATCTCAAGTGGTCAGTTGTACTTTTGCCCCCATAAGTTTGTTCCCCTGAGCTTATTTGCTCAGGCTTATTAGCTTATTTAATTGAGTAGTTGAAACAAGGATTTGTCATTCATTCATAGGGCTGCAATTGCTCATTATTGTTTATATTCTGAGATAGGTGGTTCATTTAAGTTCATTTGCATCTATATTAGTGTTTCTCATTGAGCTTTTGGTCCATTGCTTCATCTGTGTGCTTAGTGCTTATTTGATAAGAGCTTATTTGACTGTTTTGAATATTTAACTGAGTTTCTGCGATCTAATTGGTCTGAGTTCTGTTCCATTAAGTTTAATAGGGTCTATAAATCAATTGGTCTAAGTTTGGTCAAAGTTGGTCAAGGAGTGCTTATAAATAAGCACTCCAAATAAGCAGTTTATAGATTATCAGCACTTTTCTGGCTTATTTTATTTTCAAAATTTGTTCTCAAGCTTATTCTAATATTTTCGATTTTCTATAATTTTTTTTGAATTTTCCTGAATAGGTTTACTATTTTTCTTATTTAATTTTCATTTTTAATACTTTTTAATTACCAAAAAATCCAAAAAAATCAGAAAAAGCCTAGAAAAATCCAAAAATACTTTAGAAATTATTTTTCATTTATTTTAGATTTTAGAAATTAATTTTACATTTTCCCATTTATTTTGAATTTTATTTGAATTTTTATTACTTTTTAATTAGATTTAATAGTTTTAAATTCCTAAAAATTACATAAAAAGCCAAAAGAAAAAATAGTTTTCAGTTTTAAAATTACTTTTTAGTTATTTTATAATTTTCAAAATTTATTTTGTATTTTTCTCATCTTATTTGCATTTTCTTTTAATTTTTAATTAGTTAATTAGTTTTTAATTCATAAAAATTAAATAAAAAGTAAAAAAAAAAAAATTTCTTTTTCTCAAAATTTTCTTTTATCATTTTTAACTTAGAAAAATTATTTTCAAGTCCGTAGGGTTAGTGTAGCTCAAAATTCACGTTTTATTTCGCGCGTTTACGTTTTATTTACGTTTAAGCTTGTGTTTTCAATTCTTCGTTACGTTTTAAGTTTGTTTACTTGGAATACGTGTTTAAGTGATTATTTGTGCTTCATTTACTTATTCATTAGTATAATTTCATCAAAATTACTTTTTACCACTTTCACGACACGTTTTCACGAATCGGGAATTCGAAATTCCATTCACCCTTCACACGGACTACGACCTCGGGTTATCCGTATTTCTTTGCGGATTTCTTGAGTAATACTATACTATAAAATATATATTGATTTTCACGAATCAAAATTTTGGCGCCGCTGCCGGGGAAGGTTGAAGTGAATTTTTTGTTTTCGTTTTTCGAAATTGTGTTTTGAAAACTATCCTTGTATATATTTTCTATAAAAACAAAAAAAAAAATTGAAAAATCAAAAACACTTTTCCTAAAGTGTTTTCAAAAATACCAAAAAGAAAGTTACAGCATCGACTCTCCCGTGGAAGGGGGCATTGTAAACCAAATAAGCTTCCCAATATAACAACGCGTGAAATTAGTTGCTAATCGGATTACTTTGAATTCTTCAACCGAATAAGCGGAAAATACGGTAAGCTTTGACATTAAATTGCAAGCTGAAGAGAGAAACACTCTTCTCTCCCGTTCCGTCCCGAGTAGATTTGAAGGAAACGGTTTACAATTAACGTAACGTTTGAAAAAGAGAACAAAAGTTTAAGTTTTTGAATTTTGCTTTATAAAACTAAAATTACAAAAAGATTTTCCTTTTTAAATTTGATTTTCTTTTTATTTTTTCAAATTTGTGATTTTTGTGGTGTATGAACACACGTTCAATTTCTAAACAACTTGTTTCTCCACTTTCGAATCCAGAAAGTTTGTTTCGTCACACACACCGAGTTCTTTTCCCAAACACAGAGGAAATGAACCCGAACGAACAACACTTGGGACCCCCGCCGATGGGTGATGCTCAAAACAATGTGATCCCTCCGATGGGACCACAACCGGCTTTCGATCCACGTCCGATGGAGGAACAACTCCAATCACCATTCAATGGTGTGAGGAGAGCCATCGTGATTCCGGAAATCAATGCTAATTTTGAGATTAATCACGGATTACTTAACTTGATCACGAGTATATCCTTTCACGGGTGATGCGTGGGAATTGCACCAGGTTTTACCTCTCGAGGGATCTCGAGAAGCTTACAACCCCCACCAGGCAGTGTACCTAATCATTGTAGTATAGTATAGTGACAAGTACCGGGGGATTGATCGTTCAACTCAGGAATAGTGTCGTTAGGATTGAAATTAATCTAAGTAGGTCTAAAGGTGAAGGATGATTCTTTTTATGTTTTTATATTTTATGAAAAGCGGGTAAAAATCTCGGGTATTGGAAGGAGGGGCGGAATTAGTTGCTAATCAACTAACCCAAAAGCTACTAATTAAACTAATGTGCAAGAAAACTAAACTAAGGTTCTACAAGGGATGTGCAGCATGTCTACACATGATATGTTACTCCTTGCTAGCTCTCTAATTCTACCTATTGAATTGTCACACCTTGTTTTAATTGACGGATTGTATTCCTTAATACCATTCATGGGGTGGCGTACGTACTTCCCCAACTCAATAAGCTCCTACTTCACTCCTATGTTGAACCTGGTAGAAGCTCCTAACATGGGATCATTAGAATTCGCTTATGCATTAAATACAACCATAATAGCCTAGTACGCACTGGTTCATGTTTCTTAAGACGTTCAAGCATGTTACCCTATGGAAGTCTGCCAGTTTTCTTAAGCCTAACATCGAATTCATTCAATTAAACAAGAGACAATACGAAACAAGAATTATAAGCTAAACCAATTAGACCTATCAAAGTGTCACACCCTAATTGATGAAGATAGACACAAACATCAACAAGGAATCAATAAGATCTAATCAATTATATACAAGTTTCACACAATCATAAGTAGACACAAGGTGAATTAGCAAAACATAATCAATGAAGAGCAAACAACAATAATAATGAAAGACATAATTGAGATAGAATCATCAAACCAATACATGATGTTTATGGAGTGATTGAAACCCTCTAAGTTGCTGGAAAAACACCTACCTAAACCCAGGAATCGACCTTAGGGTTTAGGGCTTACAAAAAGTGAAGTTATGATGTTATATTTATAGGCAAATTTTCTATCGGCAAGGCATGATGGCATCAGCTCGTTACACATGACGGCGTCATACCCATTTTTTCACCAAATTGTAGATTTCTTCGTCCTCTTCGCTTGGGCTTTTGAATCACCTAAATCCGAGTTCGTATGCAAAAGTTATGACCAAAACAATATCAGCTACTCCGCGCGCTAGTTTTGACAAGTTAACACGTGACGCCCTTGGGTGACGCCGTCACGTTTCTTCTGGACCGTCACCACTTTTACTCTTGACGCCGTCATAAAAACCCTCTTGACTCCGTCAGGTACTGTTCCCAGCAAGGAAAATTATGACTTTGCCGTTTTCTTCACTATTATGCTCCAAAAACGTCCAAAATGCTTCCTTTTCCAGAATTCACTCCAAAAGTACCTAAAATCACAAAAGGAACGATTTAAGGCAATATTTGATCAAATAAATTCAATTCCGGGCTTAAATAACCCCCTAAAAAAGGTTCATTTTTTGCCTTATCATATATCCCTACACTTGGGATTTGCTTGTCCTCAAACAAATGAGCTTTTACACCAATAAAAAAAATACAAGTTAGGGGTCATTTAACACTAATATAAAAGTAATTACAACAAATGATCATTCTACCTTAGTCAAAACAAGCTCGGAAATTATACACTAGCACCTCACATTAAGTATTTGGATACTCTAATCTCTCGAGTGTTGTAAATTTATATTTTATAATTGGAAATGGAGAAATATCACTATCTACCTGTCATAGCAAATAGATTACCATAGGCTTGGGAAAGGATCAAACCTCCACCACTTGGCGTAAGTACCTAGGATAAACTATCAAAGAGGTCTTTTAAAGGGTTATAACGTTAGGTGTAGGGGATATGGAAGACATGGTTTTGTTGGATAAACGGATATTTTACTGGTGGCAAGTCAATTGTCTTAGTTAACTACATGTACAATGAGGCGTTGCTAAGCCAAGACTCGACTCAACTTAAACTAACCACAACTCTTTTTGGATTTTCAAGACACTATTTGACTTAAACATAAATAAAAGAAACGGATGGTAGCCCGTATGTTTTTCTCTTTTCTTTTTCTATATATATTTTTTTCTTTTTTTCTTTCTCTTTTTTTTATTATTATTTCTTTTTTTTTTTTTTTTTGCATACACTTTTACTCTACCATCCAAAATAATACATCAAAGGGAGCTCGTCTCCTCCCTACACTTAAGCTTTTACATACTTTAAAATCAACTATTCTAATGACTCGAATCAAGATAAGTAAAATGCTTAAAGTTAAAAACGAAAAGATAGGCTCAGAGGGGTGTACTACGGGTAGGGTGTACTAAAAATGAGTACAACGCAAAGGTGTGGGAGAATTACTTGACCTATGAAGTCAATGTAATTATAATACAGGTGTAGAACAAGGGTTATCCTAATGCCTCTTATCATGTAGTAAATCCTAACTACACGAATATAGTCTCACTAGCTGTCTCGGGATGCATCGCTATCACAAGTTCTAGAATCAAAATACTGCCGGTACACTCATAAGCACCAACAATGAATACTTTTTCCTAAAGATCTAAGGGCGAACCTCACATATTTGGGGTGGAAATTTTTGAGTGGTATGGTTTTTGTGCTAGTCATACAACTCCTATCCATGAGACGCTTATTAAGACTAAAGTTTCACTCCTACATGTTGCAAAAAAATTTAAATTTAGTGCTAAAATTGCCCTAACAAATATTTCTTTCAGTTTTATTACACATTCACTATCAAACAAAACAAAAACCAAGTGGAGTAATAGTTTCTAATATACCCTCCCTATACTTAAACCGAACATTGTCCCCAATGTTCTAGATAAAAGATGTAAAAGTAAAAATAAATAAGAATGAAAGAAACTAATACTCTCCTGATTCGTTCGGTATGGATAATGTGACAACATGATTAAATCTACCTCCAAGAAGATGAACATTGAAAGCTTCCCTCCAGAAATATAAATCATCTTCTTGTCCTGTAATCAACAAACACAAAAACCAAAGCATCAAATCGAACAAAAATCACAACTAGAAGTAATTCCAGAGTTAGAAATAGAAACAAGACAAAGCAACAAAAGAATGGGATACTTGTGGAATGAATTACAAATAGGAACTCATAAAACATATCCACAATTATTGACACATAAACAAGATAGAATATATGCTAATCATGAATTGTGAAGTTTTCATGTTCGAATTTAATTCTTTTTAACAAAATATAAATTTCCCTACACTTATCTTTTTGTAAAATACCTTTATATGCAATTAAGACGAGGTTAAAAACAAAATAAAGCATTTTCACAAATTATTCGAAAAATGAAAATTAAACAACTATGATTAAGCATATATGACACAAACAGACAAATAAAATAAAAACATCAAACAATTAAAAACATAGGTTGGGTTGCCTCCCAATAAGCGCTTGTTTTTGTTCGAGTCACGAGCCTGACTCTACCCTTATTTAATGGAAATAGGGGAGGTTTTCCCTACACTTAGGATTAAGTGCGGGTGGAAGTAGCGATACACACACTTAGGGTGGAAATATGCCACGTGAGGTGAAGGGGGTGAGTGAATGGCTTCCTTCATCCTAAAACTACCCGGATAATATTGGTTGATGGGTGGGTCGGTTCCTCTTTTGTCTCCTAGATGTATATCTAAGGATGGAAAGTTGTGTAAAGGTTGAGGTTCCAGTTCATCAACGTTAGGAAATTCCCTAGAACTAGGAGTAAGGTTATCACTACAAGTATTCAAACCTATATCCTCTAGTGGTGCTTGGTCTAAAGGTTCTACCTCAATTGGGGTTCCTATAGTCTCTTCTACTTCTTTCGGGTAAGTCACGGGCGGTGTATGTGCCTCAAATGATGGTAGGACTTGTGGGGTACTTTGTGGGCTTGGATTATGCACCTCATCCTCCATTGTATCTAGATTACCTATGTGTTTGTTTTGTACTATGATCTTGGGCGCCATCCACGTAGGTATCTCAACATGAGCATATTCATCCCCTAACAAACTTGTTTCATGATCCTTCAAATTTGTTGTCAATTGATTTGTTATGTTGTTTGTCGGGTTGTCTACTCTATAATAATATTGGGCACAATCTTCTATGGCATCCCATGCTTCTTCAGCATTTAATTCCCTAAGGTCCCCGTTGGTAAAATCATCAATGTACCTTTGGTAATACGGATGGACACTATAGTAAAAGATTTGAGTTAGGTACCATAGATCGAAACCATGATGAGGGACTATTCGTAGTAAAATTTTAAAATGAGTCCATGCATCATAGATAGGTTCATCTCGATATTGGTTGAACATCAAGATGTCTTTAGGAGTGATTGGGTTTCGTAGTCGGTAGTATGATGGATTCGCATTCTCCATAATGGTGAACGGAAGAGTCAATGAAAAGGTTTCTACGAACAAATACACAAAGAAAAGATAGACTACGAGAGAGCTAATAAAAAGAAAATAAAAATCTCACTAAAAAGGAATCTAATGAGTAGAATTAATCAAAATAAATTTCAACCTAAACAATAACTATTCCTCGGGCTGCGGCGCTAAAAACTTGATGCGTGGGAATTGCACCAGGTTTTACCTCTCGAGGGATCTCGAGAAGCTTACAACCTCCACCAGGCAGTGTACCTGATCGTTGTAGTATAGTATAGTGACAAATACCGGGGGATTGATCGTTCAACTCAAGAGTAGTGTCGTTATGATTGAAATTAATCTAAGTAGGTCTAAAGGTGAAGGATGATTCTTTTTATGTTTTTATATTTTATGAAAAGCAGGTAAAAATCTCGGGTATTGGAAAGAGGGGCGGAATTAGTTGCTAATCAACTAACCCAAAAGCTACTAATTAAACTAATGTGCAAGAAAACTAAACTAAGGTTCTACAAGGGATGTGCAGCATGTCTACCCATGATATGTTACTCCTTGCTAGCTATCCAATTCTACCTATTGAATTGTCACACCTTGTTTTAATTGACGGGTTGTATTCCTTAATACCATTCGTGGGGTGGCGTACGTACTTCCCTAACTCTATAAGCTCCTACTTCACTCCTATGTCGAGCCTGCTAGAAGCTCTTAACATGGGATCATTAGAATTCGCTTGTGCATTAAATACAAACATAATAACCTAGTATGCATTGGTTCATGTTTCTTAAGACGTTCAAGCATGTCACCCTATGGAAGTCTGCCAGTTTTCTTAAGCCTAACATCGAATTCATTCAATTAAACAAGAGATAATAGGAAACAAGAATTATAAGCTAAACCAATTAGACCTATCAAAATGTCACACCCTAATTGATGAAGATAGACACAAACATCAACAAGGAATCAATAAGATCTAATCAATTATATACAAGTTTCACACAATCATAAGTAGACACAAGGTGAATTAGCAAAACATAATCAATGAAGAGCAAACAACAATAATAATAAAAGACATAATTGAGATAGAATCATCAAACCAATATATGATGTTTATGGAGTGATTGAAACCCTCTAAGTTTCTGAAAAAACACCTACCTAAACCCAGGAATCGACCTTAGGGTTTAGGGCTTACAAAAAGTGAAGTTATGATGTTATATTTATAGGCAAGTTTTCTGTCGACAAGGCATGACGGCGTCAGATCATTACACATGACGGAGTCACACCCATTGTTTCAGCAAATTGTAGATTTCTTCATCCTCTTCACGTGGGCTTTTGAATCACCTAAATCCGAGTTCGTATGCAAAAGTTATGACCAAAACAATATCAGCTACTCCGCGCGCTAGTTTTGACAAGTTAACACGTGACGGCCTTGGGTGATGTAGCCTCTCGTAATTTTCCCAACGGTTAGTAAATACTTACAAATTATTACGTTATTTAAATACCTACTTTTGCGTGTAATTTTTTTTTTTATATTTGACTTGATATATAAATCACAACAGTAAATTTTGATTTATCTTTTGCTTAGAAACGTTGCTTGCACACAAACCTAGATAGTCTAAATTATCGCGAATATATATATATTAAACTTTTATATTTTTTTTTATATACGTTTCGTATATTTAAGGTACAATATTTATATATTCCCGGAGCCTACGAAAATTCCCGAGATCACTCATTAATATTATTTGATCGTAACCCGACTCTCAAAACACACCAGGTGGGCCCCATTGACTCATTGGGCCTTAAACCCAACTAACAAACCAAACGGACCCTTTTATATATTTGTTTTTCTTTTCTGCTGGGCCAGACGAAACCCCAAGCCCAACAGGCTTATAAGCCCAAACGAACCCCCTTTATTTTATTTTTTTTTTTTTTTCTTCTTTTCTTTCTTCTTTGGCAGCCTCGACACACCCACAAAACGTTCTCAATTCATTCGAATTCGACACACAACCCTATCAAATTTTTACATGTCTCAATTAACAACCTAGCAAGGATCTAGGAATGATAAAGTTTATTAAATAACTCGCTCGTTTGATACACTAAAATCAGCCAAAGTAAACTACCAAAATCTTGTGTGTATAAAACTCAAAACGTGTCAATGTCTTTCTAACAACCTTACAACTTCACCAATAGCAACCATTCGAACACTATACATCCTAGAAGATGTCACGAAGGAACAGGAAAGTGATAGACATTCCTTTTGTCCATTAGTTCTCGGTTGGGCATAGTTTGAGGTGCCACACCTTGGAAACGAGCCAACATACAAACACTTGTGACCCTTTGTACTTATCCTCACCTTCCAAACTCACTATATAACCTCACCATGCAATCTCAGTTCCTTTCACAAACACATACGTACCAAATAACTATCATACGTGAAGTGTAGCCATCGAGTTGGGACAAGAAGTTTGGAACAAGTACGAGGCATAGAAGTGATCCAAGGAGGAACCAAATAGCTCGTTGTGAACCTTGCTAGGAGTGAACCATTGTACCAATGATCCTTTGATCCAACTCGAACCATACGTACCATTATCCCCACCTTTTGAGGTGAAGTAAGCAAACTCGAAACACTATAAACATTTTCTATTTCTAGTAATATTAGTTTTACACGTTTACTTTTATCTTTTATTTCGTAAATATTAAAACGTAACATATACATTTTATCTATCGTACTCTATTTTAACCATGCTAGAAATTAAGAGACATAATGATTTTGAACTAATATTATCATACACGTAATAAATATAACATGTTCCTAATGTCACTTGACCCTTTCGTATAAATGGAAAACACTTAGAATATTTCTAAGTGTTGGAAAACAGTTTCAATATTGATTTTCGTACAAACACTTTGCCTCATTATTTCTTAATATACGAACGTAACATATTATTATTTTTGGAGACACTAATTATTTAGTACACTAGTAAACAAAATATAAGAAGTTTCGAATCTAAAAACATTGTGTTCTTATTGAAATCGACATGTTTTGTGACCTCTTGGACAACTCGAATAAAATCTCAACACTTAGAATTTTTCTAAGTGTTGAGCAGTTTCAACATATGAAGTTTGCTCGATCACTTTGGTCTCGTAAATGAATAATTTGACACATGATATGTTCTTTTTAAAACTCGACCTCATTAACAGCTTATTAGACAATCAAAAGACACATTTTATTCGACCTAATAAGTTTGCTTAGACCTTGTACTCGACCTATTTTGTAGCGACAAAAACTCAGTTTTTATAAAACAATATAAGTCAAAACGTGGGCTTATCTCAAGCCCACTAAGCCAACGTGATACACTGGGCCTGGGAGCCCAACTCCAGTGTTTTTGGCATCCAAAAATAAGCCCAAGTCAGGGCCCAAACCTTTCATAAGCCCATTGGATCACAAAACGTTAACGGGCCTTTAAATAGACTCGTTAAGGCCCAATTTAGAAAATAAGTGAAAAATAAGCTAATAAGTTGTTGTAATAAACTTATTTGAATGTCCTGAGCTTATTTAAGAAGTCAAAATGTTGAACTTTTAATTTGGTGAAATTTGGACTAACTTTGCAAAATTTCTTAAACCGAGGGACTAAAATTGTCAAAATGGTAAACTATGGGTAGAAACTGTCAAAACAGAAAACTTTGAGTTCTAAACTGTTAAAAATGATATTTGGAGTTGAAAAATGTAAATATTGATGCTTTTGGACCTAAAATGTAAATTATATATATTTTGGACTAACGGTGTAAAATATATATCGTTAGGGTTAAAAATGTAAATTTTGGAAACTTAAAGAAATTTTCAGTAAATATTATTTTATAAAAATAATATTAACCTTTTACATATATAAACATATAATTAAACTAATACTTATATAAACATAAACTTATATATATATATACGATATATATTCGTAATTATAATTAAACGATATAACGATACATTATTTATTTCTTGTAAAACGATATATCAATCATCAATCATTTTTTTTTTACTTACAAGTTATATGTATATATAACTTTGTTTTTGAACTTTAAACATTTAAACGAACACAAGTTTTAATAACAAACTGAATGACTAATATTCGCGATAAAACCAGATTTAGACTATCAACTGAAACTTACATTATCTTTTAGGTTGTGTTGTGTGAAGCCGTTTCCTTGCTTTGTTGAGACTACGATACCACTGTACTACTAAGGTGATTTCATAGCCCACTCTTTAACTATTTTCCCGTGGGGAGATACATGCTTAAAACTCGATCACAAGTCTTTTATACCGGGTATTGAAATACCGTCAGGCCAATGTTATTTGCTTAAGTTACTATTGTCAGAAGTCCCTCGATCATGAACCTTAATCACTTGAAGGGTGAACGTAAATAATTGTGGATAGTACTATTAGTGATTGACAATCCTCGTTTGGTTGTTGAAGAAAACACCAGGCGCACTTTATTGTTCTTATAAATAGGTTATTGACAAATAACTATCTTTGGGGGCCTATTACTTACCATCATAATTCATATTTATGATTGGCTGTTAATCGTTGAGTATCATGAGCTTAAGGCAATAACAAGAACATTTATTTTTTTTATCATATTGATTGTATGTGATTACAATACATTCTTAACTTGTAATTCAAACTCTTAAACTCAAACCTATGAATATCACTCAACTTTATGTTGACTTTAGCATGTTTATCTCAGGTAACTAAACAAGACGGATCTGGATGGCACGGAGTGGGCAAAAGCATGACAAGAACCATAATAAACTACTTATTTTCCTTCAGAATAAAACACGTTCTTAACTTAATAATGTCTTGTATCTCAGATATTTGGTATTTTGAAATAAATTAAACTTTAATACTTCACTTTGTGTTGTCTACTATAATTGTGACAAAGATCCTTGAAGTAATACCCCGAAAGTCTTCCGCTGACATGTTAAGTCTTCCGCTGTTATTAACGACTTTTGGGGGTGTTACAGATTGGTACTCAGAGCCGCGGTTATAGAGAACCAGATGTTTTTAAACATTGGACTATAACTACACTTTAACTGGACCATTTTTACAAAATACCACTTCATGCCCTCCGTGCCTACATTCCAACATCTGGTAGAAAAGTTACTTCTCATTATTTCTTACTTATATAACTTGATATATGCTTACATGTTATGATTATGCTAATAACTATGTTTACTAATCGGGATTATTACAGTACCATGTCTTCCAAACCCAACTTCATTGTTTTGTTATCGGATTCGGAAACTGAGAGCTCTACACCTATTGTACCAACTCTTGCTCCAATGACTGTGTCACCTACAATAGACAAGAATAAGGAAAGTCAGCAATCCTTTACTTCACCTCAAGCATCATCTGGTCCAATCAGACGCAGTAAGCAAACTTCTCCATTCCAGCCTTATGAACCAGCCACTGCTGGAAAAGCTCTTTCATATGCTGAAGAAAAAGACATCTGGGATGATACTAAATGGAAAAAGGAAATTGCTCCAACTGCAGAACCAGTGATACTACCTAGTATATTTTATCAGCAGACTACTACTGTACCAGTAACAATCAACAGTCCACCACCTGTGAAAACTCCCAGTGCTCCTCTGCCTTATCAACCAAGGAATTACCAGATTCGTCCTACCTCCTCAGATCCTTACTATTATGCAAGAACCAACCATAAGACTCGTAAGCGGGTCAATGCTCGCAAATGGTCATTTCTACTACCAATCCTTAAGTATTGGAGATCTCAAGAAGGTACTCCCACCAACAGAGAACTTGGTGAAAGATCATCATTTGCTGCATCCAAGATCCTTCCAGTCACTGGAGAACCCATTCACCATACCATACCACTCTTGGCAGCTAGGTTAGTAAGACATGAAGACAGGTTAGACGCCATAGCCACCTTGGTGAACAACATCCCTAATGAACTGATAGAAGTCATGTCAGCTGAGATAGAACAACTTGTGATGGGACACCTAGAGATGAGAACCATGATGGAACAACTAAGTACCCAATTCGGTGAAGCTATGGAATTCATCGGATTACTTTGCTCTGCTAACACCGTAAACAAGGACATCATGTGTGACATCGATCAAGCTCTCGACACCACAAGAGCCCAAGTCATGTCTCTGCGACGTGCACAACAAGAAACACAAGCTAGGGAGAGAGACCGAGACCAAATCATAGAAACCATGGCCGCCAAAATTCAGGAACTAGAACGTCGTCTTGATGATAACCAAGGAAAACCCTAGAATGCCATAGATTGTCGACGTAGCCTCACCCACATCACAGTAATAACTTGTATTTGAATGTCCTAGAAATATGTCAACAAGAATAAATAAGTGATGTAAACTCAAAATGACAATCTAATCAATGATGTTATGTTTGCTTTATTTTCATAAGTGTTATGATATCGTATATTGCATCGTGATATATGTGACACTATTATAACTTTGAACCTATTGATGTTACTAAATAGTCTAACACAAAATGGTTATTATGAAAATTCTGAAAAATATACTCTCAATTTTTAGGAATATGGCACCTAAGAGAACCGCGACCACTACCTCAGCAGCAACCATGACCCCGGAAGAAATCCAACAAGCATTCACCAATGGAATCAATGCAGCCTTAGCCGAACAAGCAAATGCTAACGCACAACCGGCAAGAAATGTTGCTCCCGCACCTCGCCAATGTACCTATAAAGACTTTATGGCTTGTCAGCCGACTTACTTCATGGGTACTGAAGGGATAACTAAACTCGCCCATTGGTTCGAGAGATGCGAAACGGTATTCCAAAGGAGTGGATGCTCAGAAAACAACAGGGTCACATTTGCCACAGGAACCTTAATGGATGACGCTTTGTCATGGTGGACCGCTACAACTCAAACTTTAGGTACAGAAGCAACGTACCGACTCTCCTGGACGGAATTCAAAGCCAAGATCCTAAAGAAGTACTGTCCTCGATCCGAAATAAGAAAACTGGAAGACGAATTCCATGTCCTTGCAGTCAAAGGAATCGATCTTAGGGCTTACAACAGGAGATTCCACGAGCTAATGGCATTATGTCCTTCTATCGTACCAGATTTAGAGAAAACTCTGGAGAAGTATATTGAAGGTCTTCCCCGGAATATTGAAGGAAACGTCACAGCATCCAACCCACCATCACTAGAAGTCGCAATGGAGCTAGCACAAAAACTCCTAGACCGCGAAATCAAGTGCAACGAACTCAAAAGAAAGCTCGATGACAGGAGAACCACCCACCATCAAAACCACAATCACTACCACAATGGCCATCGCAACAAAAACCATCACCACAACAACAACAACTACAACAGGATCAACCAACAACAACACCAGAACAAGAACCCACATCGTCAACAGCAGAACCAACGACAAGAACCTCCTAAGATATTTACGGCAACCAATGGCAATGGGTACCAAGGTATTAAGCCACAGTGCAAAAGGTATTAAGCCACAGTGCAACCGATGCAAGCTTCATCACAATGGTGCTTGTACAGTAAAATGCCATAAATGCCAAAGGATAGGTCATGCCACAAAAGATTGTAGGGCCCCTGCTACCGGCAGCAACCTACAACCAATAGCACCAACATGTTACTCATGCGGAGAAACTGGACACTTCAAGAACCGCTGTCCAAAAGGAAATGGTCAGAACACTGCACGAGCAAGAGCATACGTGATGGGAAATGAAAATGAACCACAAAACCCCGACGTTGTCACGGGTACGTTCTTATTAAATCATCATAATGCTAGAGTATTATTTGATTATGGAGCAGATAAGAGCTTCGTGTCAGATACGTTTGCCCCTTTCATTAACTCTAACCCTTCTAAGCTAAACACCACATACGAGATAGAAATGGCCAATGGGAACTTAATTAGCACCAACTCTGTTTTAAGAAATTGTACCTTAACCCTCGTAGGAGAATCTTTTCCTATTGACCTGATGCCTGTCCAACTCGGTAGTTTTGATGCTATCATCGGAATGGATTGGTTATCCAAACATCATGCTAAGATTCATTGTGACGAGAAAGCCATACACATTCCTTTTAAGAATGAAACCCTCGTTATCCATGGCGACAAGAATAAAAACCGATACGGAATCATCTCATGCCTCAGAATGATAAAATACATGAACGAAGGATGTCATGTATTCATGGTTCAGGTGACGGAAAGTAAGTTAACCGAGAAACAACTTAAAGATGTACCTATCGTTAGGGAATTCCCCGAAGTATTTCCTGAAGATCTACCCGGTCTTCCACCGACTCGTCAAGTAGAGTTCCAAATTGAACTAGTGCCTGGAGCGGCACCAGTAGCAAAAGCACCTTACAGGTTGGCACCTTCCGAAATGGAGGAACTATCGGAACAACTAAAGGAATTATCCGATAAAGGTTTCATTAGACCAAGTTCATCACCTTGGGGAGCCCAGTTCTATTTGTTAAAAAGAAAGACGGATCATTCCGAATGTGCATAGATTACCGAGAGTTAAACAAACTCACTATAAAGAACCGATATCCTTTACCTAGAATAGACGATTTGTTTGATCAATTACAAGGATCGAGTGTATACTCGAAGATTGATCTAAGGTCGGGATACCATCAATTGAGAGTTCGGGAAGAAGATATTCCCAAGACAGCCTTCAGAACCCGTTATGGACACTATGAATTTCAGGTAATGCCATTTGGTCTAACGAACGCACCCGCCGTGTTTATGGACCTAATGAACCGAGTATGCAAGCCATATTTGGACAAATTCGTGATAGTATTCATAGACGACATACTGATCTACTCTCGTAACAAAGAAGAACATGCCAATCATTTGAGAACTATCCTAGAGTTACTTAGGAAAGAAAAGTTGTACGCGAAATTCTCAAAATGTGACTTTTGGATTCCCACGGTGCAATTTTTGGGACACGTAATCAATAGTCAAGGTATCCACGTGGATCCAGCAAAGATAGAAGCAGTTAAAGAATGGTCATAACCTACAACTCCCACAGAAGTACGTCAATTTTTAGGTCTTGCAGGTTACTACCAGAGATTTATTGAAGGTTTCTCTAAGATCTCAAAACCATTGACCAAGTTGACCTAAAAGAACGAAAAGTACGTCTGGGGACAAGAAGCAGAATCAGCCTTCCAACTGTTAAAACAAAAGCTTTGTGAAGCTCCAATACTAGCATTGCCCGAAGGAAGCAAAGATTTTGTGCTATATTGTGACGCTTCGTACCATGGTTTAGGTGCAGTTTTGATACAACGGGATAAGGTAATAGCTTATGCCTCACGTCAACTGAAGAAACATGAGGAAAATTACACAACCCATGATCTAGAACTAGGAGCAATAGTATTCGCTCTCAAGTTATGGAGACACTATCTATACGGCACTAAGTGTATCGTGTTTACAGATCACAAAAGTCTCCAACACATCCTAGATCAAAAGGATTTAAACATGAGACAATGCCGTTGGTTAGAATTGCTTAGTGATTATGATTGTGAAATCCGTTATCACCCAGGAAAGGCTAATGTAGTAGCAGATGCATTAAGCCGGAAAGAAAGACTAAAACCTCTCAGGGTTAGATCGTTAGGCATGACTATTTGTTCACCCCTTCCAACACAAATCATTATCGCCCAGAGCGAAGCTCTCAAGAAAGAAAATCGACCAATTGAAAAGATTTTTGGTATGCCGGAAAACGAAAACGGATTTGTGAAAAGATCAAATGGAATGCTTTGTTTCAAGGAAAGAAGCTGGATTCCTCTCTTCTGAGGTATTCGTGACCTTATCATGCATGAGTCTCACAAATCAAAATACTCCATTCACCCAGGTTCCGACAAGATGTACCAAGATCTTAAGAAACTATATTGGTGGCCGAATATGAAAGCCGACATCGCTGAGTACGTCAGTAAATGTCTAACATGTTCAAGAGTAAAAGCAGAATACCAGAAACCCTCCGGATTACTCACTCAACCTGAACTCCCCATGTGGAAATGGGAACGTATTACAATGGACTTCATCACCAAACTTCCCAAAACCTCTACTGGCTACGATACGATATGGGTTGTCGTTGATCGTCTCACCAAGTCAGCTCATTTCCTACCAATCAAAGAAACCGATGAAATGAACACACTTGCTCAGATATATCTGAAAGAAATTGTGTCACGACATGGAGTGCCGATTTCTATTATATCAGATCGTGACAATCGTTTCACGTCTCATTTTTGGAAATCATTGCAAAAAGCTTTAGGAACAAAGCTGGAAATGAGCACAGCTTATCACCCACAAACCGATGGTCAAAGTGAGAGAACTATACAAACCTTAGAAGATATGCTACGCGCTTGTGTCATAGACTTCGGAAAAGGTTGGGACAAACACTTACCATTGGCAGAATTCTCATACAACAATAGTTATCATACCAGTATCAAGGCAGCACCATTCGAAGCACTTTACGGTAGAAAGTGTAGATCACCCGTTTGCTGGGCAGAAGTCGGAGAAATACAACTCACAGGACCGGATCTAGTTCATGAGACAACCGAGAAAATCATCAAAATCAAACAACGTTTACAAACCGCTAGAAACCGACAGAAAAGTTACGCCGACCTAAAAAGAAAACCCATGGATTTTCAGATCGGAGATAAAGTTATGTTAAAAGTATCACCATGGAAAGGAATGATACGATTTGGAAAGAGGGGAAAGTTAAACCCAAGATACATCGGTCCATTCAAAATCCTAGAAAGAATTGGACCCATGGCATACAAACTTGAACTACCCGAGGAACTTAGTAGAATTCACAACACTTTTCATGTGTCAAACCTCAAGAAGTGTTTATCCGATGAATCTTTGGTCATTCCATTGAAAGAATTACAACTTGATGACAAACTCGTTTTTACCGAGGAACCAGTAGAAATCATGGATAGAGAAGTCAAACAACTGAAACAAAACCGTATCCCTATCATAAAAGTTCGTTGGAACTCTAAACGAGGACCAGAGTATACTTGGGAACGCGAGGACCAGTTTCGCACCAAGTACCCACACCTCTTCTAGACACCCTTGGCAACCCTCCTAAACTCGAATTCCGGGACGGAATTCACTGTAAGATGTATGTACGGTAGCCTCTCGTAATTTTCCCAACGGTTAGTAAATACTTACAAATTATTACGTTATTTAAATACCTACTTTTGCGTGTAAAATTTTTTTTTATATTTGACTTGATATATAAATCACAACAGTAAATTTTGATTTATCTTTTGCTTAGAAACGTTGCTTGTACACAAACCTAGATAGTCTAAATTATCGCGAATATATATATATTAAACTTTTATATTTTTTTTATATACGTTTCGTATATTTAAGGTACAATATTTATATATTCCCGGAGCCTACGAAAATTCCCGAGATCACTCATTAATATTATTTGATCGTAACCCGACTCTCAAAACACACCAGGTGGGCCCCATTGACTCATTGGGCCTTAAACCCAACTAACAAACCAAACGGACCCTTTTATATATTTGTTTTTCTTTTCTGCTGGGCCAGACGAAACCCCAAGCCCAACAGGCTTATAAGCCCAAACGAACCCCCTTTATTTTTTTTTATTTTTTTTTTCTTCTTTTCTTTCTTCTTTGGCAGCCTCGACATACCCACAAAACGTTCTCAATTCATTCGAATTCGACACACAACCCTATCAAATTTTTACATGTCTCAATTAACAACCTAGCAAGGATCTAGGAATGATAAAGTTTATTAAATAACTCGCTCATTTGATACACTAAAATCAGCCAAAGTAAACTACCAAAATCTTGTGTGTATAAAACTCAAAACGTGTCAATGTCTTTCTAACAACCTTACAACTTCACCAATAGCAACCATTCGAACACTATACATCCTAGAAGATGTCACGAAGGAACAGGAAAGTGATAGACATTCCTTTTGTCCATTAGTTCTCGATTGGGCATAGTTTGAGGTGCCACACCTTGGAAACGAGCCAACATACAAACACTTGTGACCCTTTGTACTTATCCTCACCTTCCAAACTCACTATATAACCTCACCATGCAATCTCAGTTCCTTTCACAAACACATATGTACCAAATAACTATCATACGTGAAGTGTAGCCATCGAGTTGGGACAAGAAGTTTGGAACAAGTACGAGGCATAGAAGTGATCCAAGGAGGAACCAAATAGCTCGTTGTGAACCTTGCTAGGAGTGAACCATTGTACCAATGATCCTTTGATCCAACTCGAACCATACGTACCATTATCCCCACCTTTTGAGGTGAAGTAAGCAAACTCGAAACACTATAAACATTTTCTATTTCTAGTAATATTAGTTTTACACGTTTACTTTTATCTTTTATTTCGTAAATATTAAAACGTAACATATACATTTTATCTATCGTACTCTATTTTAACCATGCTAGAAATTAAGAGACATAATGATTTTGAATTAATATTATCATACACGTAATAAATATAACACGTTCCTAATGTCACTTGACCCTTTCGTATAAATGGAAAACACTTAGAATATTTCTAAGTGTTGGAAAACAGTTTCAATATTGATTTTCGTACAAACACTTTGCCTCGTTATTTCTTAATATACGAACGTAACATATTACTATTTTTGGAGACACTAATTACTTAGTACACTAGTAAACAAAATATAAGAAGTTTCGAATCTAAAAACATTGTGTTCTTATTGAAATCGACATGTTTTGTGACCTCTTGGACAACTCGAATAAAATCTCAACACTTAGAATTTTTCTAAGTGTTGAGCAGTTTCAACATATGAAGTTTGCTCGATCACTTTGGTCTCGTAAATGAATAATTTGACACATGATATGTTCTTTTTAAAACTCGACCTCATTAACAGCTTATTAGACAATCACAAGACACATTTTATTCGACCTAATAAGTTTGCTTAGACCTTGTACTCGACCTATTTTGTAGCGACAAAAACTCAGTTTTTATAAAACAATATAAGTCAAAACGTGGGCTTATCTCAAGCCCACTAAGCCAACGTGATACACTGGGCCTGGGAGCCCAACTCCAGTGTTTTTGGCATCCAAAAATAAGCCCAAGTCAGGGCCCAAACCTTTCATAAGCCCATTGGATCACAAAACGTTAACGGGCCTTTAAATAGACTCGTTAAGGCCCAATTTAGAAAATAAGTGAACAATAAGCTAATAAGCTGTTGTAATAAACTTATTTGAATGTCCTGAGCTTATTTAAGAAGTCAAAATGTTGAACTTTTAATTTGGTGAAATTTGGACTAACTTTGCAAAATTTCTTAAACCGAGGGACTAAAATTGTCAAAATGGTAAACTATGGGTAGAAACTGTCAAAACAGAAAACTTTGAGTTCTAAACTGTTAAAAATGATATTTGGAGTTGAAAAATGTAAATATTGATGCTTTTGGACCTAAAATGTAAATTATATATATTTTGGACTAACGGTGTAAAATATATATCGTTAGGGTTAAAAATGTAAATTTTGGAAACTTAAAGGAATTTTCAGTAAATATTATTTTATAAAAATAATATTAACCTTTTACATATATAAACATATAATTAAACTAATACTTATATAAACATAAACTTATATATATATATACGATATATATTCGTAATTATAATTAAACGATATAACGATACATTATTTATTTCTTGTAAAACGATATATCAATCATCAATCATTTTTTTTTACTTACAAGTTATATGTATATATAACTTTGTTTTTGAACTTTAAACATTTAAACGAACACAAGTTTTAATAACAAACTGAATGACTAATATTCGCGATAAAACCAGATTTAGACTATCAACTGAAACTTACATTATCTTTTAGGTTGTGTTGTGTGAAGCCGTTTCCTTGCTTTGTTGAGACTACGATACCACTGTACTACTAAGGTGATTTCATAGCCCACTCTTTAACTATTTTCCCGTGGGGAGATACATGCTTAAAACTCGATCACAAGTCTTTTATACCGGGTATTGAAATACCGTCAGGCCAATGTTATTTGCTTAAGTTACTATTGTCAGAAGTCCCTCGATCATGAACCTTAATCACTTGAAGGGTGAACGTAAATAATTGTGGATAGTACTATTAGTGATTGACAATCCTCGTTTGGTTGTTGAAGAAAACACCAGGCGCACTTTATTGTTCTTATAAATAGGTTATTGACAAATACCTATCTTTGGGGGCCTATTACTTACCATCATAATTCATATTTATGATTGGCTGTTAATCGTTGAGTATCATGAGCTTAAGGCAATAACAAGAACATTTATTTTTTTTATCATATTGATTGTATGTGATTACAATACATTCTTAACTTGTGATTCAAACTCTTAAACTCAAACCTATGAATATCACTCAACTTTATGTTGACTTTAGCATGTTTATCTCAGGTAACTAAACAAGACGGATCTGGATGGCACGGAGTGGGCAAAAGCATGACAAGAACCATAATAAACTACTTATTTTCCTTCAGAATAAAACACGTTCTTAACTTAATAATGTCTTGTATCTCAGATATTTGGTATTTTGAAATAAATTAAACTTTAATACTTCACTTTGTGTTGTCTACTATAATTGTGACAAAGATCCTTGAAGTAATACCCCGAAAGTCTTCCGCTGACATGTTAAGTCTTTCGCTGTTATTAACGACTTTTGGGGGTGTTACAGGTGACGCCGTCACGTTTCTTCTGGACCGTCACCAGTTTTATTCTTGACGTCGTCATAAAAAGCCTCTTGACGCCGTCAGGTACTGTTCCCAGCAAGGAAAATTAAGACTTTGTCGTTTTCTTCACTATTATGCTCCAAAAACGTCCAAAATGCTTCCTTTTCCAGAATTCACTCCAAAAGTACCTAAAATCACAAAAGGAACGATTTAGGGCAATATTTGATAAAATAAATTCAATTCCGGGCTTAAATGACCCCCTAAAAACGGTTCATTTTTCGCCTTATCAACGGGTTTGAACAGGAAGACCCATATGCTCACATAAGAAATTTCATCGACATTGCTGAGACCATTAGAATGAATCAAGTTCCTCACGATGTGGTGAAATTGATGTTATTTCCTTTCTCCCTTAAAGGGGCAGCCCGGACTTGGCTGGAAAAGGAAACACCGAATTCGATTCACACTTGGAACGATCTTGCTTCCAAGTTTGTGAATTATTTCTATCCTCCTTCTAAAACGTCTAATCTTCGTTCCCAAATCTTTCGATTCCAACAAGCTTTTGATGAGTCGTTCAGCGAAGCTTGGGATCGATTCAAAGATTTGATGGAAAAAGTCCGAACCATGGGTTCACATCCCTTTAGCAGATTGATACTTTCTACAATGGGCTGTGTCATGCTGACCAAGACTCACTCAATTCTGCTGCGGGTGGGAACTTGTTGGCTCGAAACACGAATGATGCTTTCATGATAATTGAGAATAAGGCTCGTGTGAGAATGTATAGAAATAAACATCAAGTTTCTAACACTAGTAATAAACCAAATGATGAAATCATGAATGCTATAGCTGCTCTCACTAAAAAAGTTGAATCAATGGCTCTTGAAAGATCTTCTAATCAAGTCAAAAACCATCAAGTCAATATGGTTAATCATGTTTGTGAGACTTGTGGTGGTCCACATCCGTATTACGAATGTCCATCAACTGGTTCTTATGCTCATGAGAACGTGTATGCTGCAAACATGGGTGGCAACGGTTACCCACCTCCTCAAGGAGATTGAAATCTTCTCAGCTACCGTTCAAACAATTACGTTGGACCACCCGGTTTCACTCAACCGAATCAAGTCAATCAAGTAAATCATAACATGCAAAACCGAAACATTCAATTTAACCAGAATCAAAATCAAAACCGGATGAACAATGGTTTTTAAAATCAAAATCAAAGTTTTCATCAAAATCGGGGAAATTATAATCAAAGCCCGAATCAAGGGAATTTTCAAGGAAATTATGGAAATTTTCAAAATGCTAATCATGGTAATTACAATCATGGAAATCAAAATTTTCTGAATCAATGTTTCAACAACAATAATCGTGGACAAAATTTTCAAAATCCAGTTGTGAATCAGAATCAGTCACCTTCAGATGAATTGATTAAACAATTGATGCTGCAAAATCAGAATTTAATTAAAAATCAGGAATTACTGACTAAGGAAATCACTGAAATCAAGAAGTCTTTAAATGATCGACCCTCGGGCTCGGGTACTCTTCCAAGCAACACGATCGCTAACCCGAGGGGTGATGCTAAAGCGATCACTACTAGGAGTGGTATTACAATCGATGGACCAACGGCTCTGACTACCTCTTCTTCTTCGTCTCCTAAGGTAATCGCCCGTGAAACCGAGGTGACAACTGATATGGGAATTCCTATTAACAATGGAAGGACCGAAAACATCCAACCTCCGGTGGTCCCAACGTCCAAAGGAAAAGATAAAGTTGTTAACGAAACTGAGAAAGAAATTCCCGTCAAAACAAATTTGCCTTATTCGTTACGCTTAAACGAACAAAAGCACCGTGAGAGAGACAAAAACCAGATGGAAAAGTTTTACCAGATTTTTCAAGAACTACATTTTGACATAACTCTCGCGGATGCTATACTTTTAATGCCTAAATTTGCTTCAATGTTAAAAGGTCTTTTAAGCAACAAGGAAAAATTATTTGAAATGACAAGAACCCAGATGAATGAGAATTGCTCGGCGGTTATCCTCAAAAAGCTTCCCGAAAAGCTTGAAGACCCCGGTCGATTTCTCATTCCTTGCAATTTTCCTGGGATGGTTCAATGCTTCGACTTGGCCGATCTTGGTGCTAGCACTAACCTAATGCCGTTATCCATTTGGAAAAAGTTGTGTTTACCCGATTTAACTCCGACTTGTATGACCCTCGAGCTTGCTGACCGATCTACGTCCCGACCAATTGGTATAGCCGAGGATATCTTTGTCAATGTGGGAAAATTTCATTTCCCCGCCGATTTTGTCATTGTTGATTTTGATGCCGATTCGCGGGTACCTCTCATTCTCGAAAGAGGATTCCTACGGACTGGCCATGCGTTGATTGATGTATACGATGAGGAGATTACCTTACGTGTTGGAAATGAAGCTGTTACGTTCAATCTCAATCAAACCGCGAGATATTCCTCCGATTACGATCATGTTTCCGTGAACCGAGTTGATGTTATTGACGAAGTTACGAAGGAGTATTCTCAAGAGTTACTTGGTTTTACCGAAAATGCTTCGAGTGGCAATCCCACTCCTTCTTCTAAACCGATTATTTCCGATCCTTCCCTTCCCTTACTCTGTTTGAGGGAAGTGATTTCATCTTGGAAGAGATCGAGGCCTTTCTTTCTAATGATTCGATTTCACCGGAAATTGATCATTCCGTTTGCGACCCGGAGGGAGATGTTCTTTTGATTGAAAAATTGTTGAATCAAGACCCAAACCCGTCCCTCCCTCCGATGGACCTTAAAATGGCTGACGTTAAAGAAGTTAAGCCATCTACTGAGAATCCTCCGGAGCCCGAGCTCAAGGATTTACCTCCTCATCTTTAATAAGATTTTTTAGAAGGAACCGATAAACTTCCTGTCATAATTTTGAAAGAACTTAAAGATGAGGAGAAGAACCGTCTCTTAGATGTGCTCAAGAAGCATAAAAGTGCCATCGCTTGGAAAATTTCCGATATCAAGGGTATCGACCCTCGTTTTTGTATGCATAAGATTTTACATGAAGACAATTACAAACCGTCCGTCCAGCAACAACGACGGGTTAACCCGAAAATTCATGAGGTTATCAAAAAGGAAGTTATCAAACTCCTCGATGCCGGAATGATTTATCCAATCTCGGATAGCTCATGGGTTAGCCCGATCCACTGTGTTCCGAAGAAAAGAGGAATGACCGTAGTGACTAATGAAGACAATGAATTGATTCCGACACGTCTTATTACCGGATGGAGAGTGTGTATTGATTATCGAAAATTGAATGATGCGACTCGTAAAGACCATTTCCCACTTCCATTTATGGATCAAATGCTAGAACGTTTAGTGGGAAATGAGTTCTATTGTTTTATTGATGGATTTTCTGGTTACTTTCAAATTCCGATTGACCCTCCAGACCAGGAAAAGATCACTTTCACTTGCCCTTACAGAACGTTTGCCTACCGACGCATGCCTTTTGGCTTATGCAATGCTCCAGGTACGTTCCAAAGGTGTATGATGTCTATATTCTCGGATATAATTGAGAAAACCATGGAATTTTTCATGGATGATTTCTCGGTCTACGGAGATTCTTTCACTTCTTGCCTCTCCCATTTAGAAAGAATGCTGAAACGGTATGAAGACACCAACTTGGTTCTAAATTGGGAGAAGTGCCATTTCATGGTTAAAGAGGGCAATGTCCTCGGCCATAAGATATCTAAATCTGGGATTGAGGTCGATAGAGCAAAATTCGTTGTGATTGCTAAGTTACCTCATCCCACAACCGTTAAAGGAATTAGAAGTTTTCTCGGTCATGCCAGCTTTTACCAACGTTTTATTCAAGATTTTTCTAAGATAGCCCGGCCCCTGACCCATTTACATGAAAAAGATGCTCCATTTATCTTCTCAAATGAATGCATCGAAGCATTTAATATCCTTAAAAAGAAGTTAATGGAGGCTCCTATCTTAGTTACCCCCGATTGGGACTTGCCTTTCGAGCTAATGTGCGATGCTAGGGATTATGCTATTGGTGCAGTCCTGGGGCAACGCAAGTCAAAATATTTTCATCCGATACACTATGCTAGTAAAACTATGACCGACGCTCAATACCATTATACGACTACTGAGAAAGAAATGTTAGCCGTCAATTACGCTTTTGAAAAGTTTTGACCTTATTTGCTCTTAAAGAAAAACATAGTGTATACGGATCATTCGGCTCTTAAGTACTTAATGGTTAAGCAAGATGCTAAGCCAAGATTGATGTGGTGGGTTCTACTCCTTCAAGAATTTGATGTTGAAATTTGAGACAAAAAGGGAGCTGAGAACCTTTCTGATGATCACCTTTCACGTTTAGAGAATCCCCATCAAAGTGATTTCGAGAAAAAGGAAATTAACAAAACATTTCCTCTTGAGACACTTGGGAGTTTATCACATTGTGATCCTAGTACCCCATGGTTCGCCGACTTTGCGAATTACCATGCGGGGAATTTCATACGTAAAGGGATGTTGTTCCAACAAAAGAAGAAATTCTTCAAAGATGTTAAACATTATTTCTGGGAGGTCCCCTACTTGTTTAAGATTTGTGCGGATCAAGTGATTCTACGATGCGTTCACGGCAAGGAAGCCGCTGAAATTCTCATTGCATGCCACAATGGACCCACTGGGGGACATCATGGTGCCAACTTCACCGCAAAGAATGTTTTTGATTCCGGCTTCTACAGGCCAACGATTTATCGGGATGCTCATGAGTTGGTTAAATCATGTGATTCTTGCCAGTGTCAAAGAAAAATTTCTCAGAGAGACGAGATGCCTCAAAATGCTATCCAAGTCTGTGAAATTTTTGACGTCTAGGTATCGATTTCATGGGTCCATTCCCGTCTTCTTGTGGAAATAAATATATCCTCGTGGCCGTCGATTACTGATGCGTGGGAATCGCACCTTGCTTTACCTCTCGAGGGATCTCGAGAAGCTTACAACCCCCACCAGGCAGTGTACCTGATCGTTGTAGTATAGTATAGTGACAAGTACCGGGGGATTGATCGTTCAGCTTAGGAATAGTGTCGCTAGGATTAGAAAACCTAATTACTAGTTCTAAAGATGAGGGATGATTATTTTTGTATTTTTATGTTTTTATGAAAGCAAGTAAAATCTCGGTTTTTGAAGGAGTGGGCGGAATTAGTTGCTATTCAACTAACCCAAAACTAATATAAAATCAAAATAAAATACTGAAAATGAAATTAAACTAAATTATACTAAAGCTGTAAGCAGTAATTGGAGAAATTGTATTTACTTAGACTTCACTACTCCCTAGATATCTTTTACACGTTAATTACTTGTTATACTTGAATGGATGACGGATTGTATTCCTTAATACCATTCGTGGGGTGGCATACATAACTCCCCAACTCTATGAGCTCTTATCTCCTCCTACACCATGACCCAGCACAACTATAGGGATTGTAAACAGTGGCTCATGCATTAAATACAACCAATAAAGACCTAGTGCGCCTCGGTTCATGTTTCTTAAGACGTTCAAGCATGTTACCATTTGGAGATCTGCCAGTTTTCTTAAGCCTAACATATAAATCATTCATCCAAGAACAAGAATAAACAAGTAATCAACACATAATCAACATCTAGGTTTCATTAGATCTAAGCAAACACAAGAGAGATCTAGCCTAGCATAATGGAATTGAGACAAGAACAAGAGATAAACAACCAACATATAGACATATTGATTGAATTAGAAGAACACTTATCTCAATTACAATGCAAGGTATCAAGGGTTTGGAACCCTTGAAAAACCTGTAAAAGAGGCACCAAATTCGTCTTTAGGGTTTCACCAAAACTTCTCTTTTTTAATGTAAAAACTAGAAAACTATATATAGGAAAACTGGGCTGACGGCGTCAAGACAAGCATGTGACGCCGTCACCTCGCCGCCAAATACTTCCTCGGACGGCCTTGATCTACTTATGACGGCCTATGTGACGCCGTCACCACCTACGGTATTTTATTCTTGGAACTTTGACGCCGTCAGGATGGATTTTGACGCCGTCATCAACTACGGTGTTTTATTCTTGATGTCTGACGCCGTCAGGGTGTAACTCTTGATGCCGTCACCTAGTGTCTTCAGCATGGAAAATTGATACTTTGCCGTTTTCTTCACTTTTATGCTCCAAAAACGTTCAAAATGGCTTCTTTTCCAGAATTCACTCTCCAAACACCTAAAATCACAAAAGGAACGATTTAGGGCAATATTTGATCAAATAAAGTCGGATTCGGGCTTAAATGACCCCCTAAAAACGGATCATTTTTCGCCTCATCATATACCCTTACACTTGATATTTGCTTGTCCTCAAGCAAATGAGCTTTTATTCTACTCAAAAGACAAGTTAGGGGTCATTTAACACTAATATAAAAGTAATTACAACAAATAATCGTTCCACTAAAGACCAATAGACAAGCACGGAGGTCATACACAAGCACCTCACAAATAGTGTTTAGATACTCACATCTCTCGGGTGTAATAAAGTAATATAACATTATGGAAATGGAAGATATCTCTCACTACCTGTCATAGCAAAATAGATTACCATAGGCTTGGGAAAGGATCAAACCTCCACCACATGGCGTAAGCACCTAGGATAAACTATCAAAGAGGTCTTTTAAAGGGTTGTAACGTTAGGTATAGGGATATGAATTACACGGTTTTGTTGGATAAAGGAAGTTTTACTGGTGGCGAGTTAACAATCTTGGTTAATTACATGTACAATATGGCGTTGCTAAGCCAAGACTAGACTCGACTTAAGCTAACAAATGAGAAATAACAAAAACATAAAATAAACATAGAATGAAACGGGATGGTAGTCCGTATGTTTTTTTCTTTTTCTTCTTTTTCTTGGTTTTTTTTTTTTTTTTTTTTTTTTCTTTTTCTTGGTTTTTTTTTTTTTTTTTTTTTTTTTTTTTTTTTTTTTTTTTTTTGCATACACTCTTACCCTACCATCCAAAATAATACATCATAGGGGATGAGAATTCCCCTTACACTTGAATCTTTACATACTTTACATTAAACTATTCTAATGACTCGAATTAAGAAAATTAAAACACTTGGAGCATTTTTATGATTAACGTATATATGGGGGTATTAAATGATGTTCTTCCCCATTACTTCATAAAATAAGTACTTACCCATGAGTTCCAATCGTCCCAAAACAATATGTACAGGGATATGACTTGACTTAGCAACCATGTAATCAATTAGAAAGTTAACTTAGGGTTTAACAAATAACAATAATGCACTAAAAATAAGCGCATACACGGAAGGCTAAGGCGATTTGGTTGTACATTTAAGTGGGGTGTAACAAATTCTTCCTTTAAGTAAGATGCTTAAAGTTAGAAACGAAAAGATAGGCTCGGAGGGGTGTACTAGGGGTTTCGTGTACTAAAAATGAGTACAACGCTAAGGGTGTGGGAAAAATTAGTTGACTTAACTAGCCAAGTAATATGACTTAAATGGTCAAGTAATTATAATACGGGTTTAACACAAGGGTGATCCTAATGCCTCTTATCATGTAGTAAATCCTACCACACGAATGTAGTCTTACTAGCGGTCTCGGGATGCATCACTAACGCAAGTTCTAGAATCTAAATGCTACCGGTACACTCATAAGCACCAATAATGAATGCTTTTCCTATCAAATCTAAAGGCGAACCTCACATTTTTGGGTGGAAAATTTTTCTGAATATACGGTTATGTGCTAGTCATACAACCTCCTATCCATGAGACGCTTGCTATGGCTAAAGTTTCACTCCTAAATGTTGTAAAAAATTTTAAATTTGGCGCTAAAATTACACTAACAAGTATTTCTCATAGTTTTATTACACATCTACTATCAAACAATACAAACTCAAGCGAAAGTGCATATGTAAGGTATCATCTTTTTACCCTCCCCTTACACTTAAGATGAACATTGTCCCCAATGTTCAAGTAAAGAATGTAAAAGTGAAAAAGTAAAGAGAATGAAATCAAATACTCCCCTGATTCGCTCGGTATGGATTTTAGGTTGGCCAAGTTAAATCTTCTTCCAAGAAAACGAACAATCAAAGCTTCCCTTCCAGAATATAAATCATCTCCTTGTCAAACATAACCTGTAGAACCTGACAAAATAGACAAGGCAACCTCGCGTAAAATCGGCGGCATCCTATATAAGTTACTAAATCCTAGAAAACAAAGTAAGATATAATGCTTATGGAATGAAGTTTGCAGATTTCCTGGAGATTATAAAACTTAATAATTCACAAAAACTATAAGACTCCGTTAGAAAAACAAAACCGGTAAAATTTCCAGATTTTTAACTCCTGACGCCGTCAAGAGTAATACTCTGACGCCGTCAGAATGGACCTGCAGAAATTCTTATGTTAAGTTTCCGGAAAATTTCTGGAAAAACTTCGTCCTACTTCCTGGAAAATCCTGCAAAACTTCATTATGACTCAATACAAGCATTTGACTCTAACAAATACGAATATACATGTTCATTTAATATTGTGGAGAATCATGATCGGGGTGTTTCTTGAAAACATATTTGGGGTTTCCCCTTACACTTATCTTTTGCAAGAATACTTTTAGGTTGGAGTTAAGACTAGGCCAAACAACATAGTAAAGTATTTCCACATTTTAATTGAGAAACATGATCAACCAACAATAAAAATAAAACATGCATACGGAAGCAAATAACAATCAAACAAATAAAATCACACAAAACATGGGTTGCCTCCCAAGAAGCGCTTTTCTTTATTTACGAGTCTTGTAGCTAGACTCAAAGTCATGGGTTACTACGTGATCTCATCATTGGTTCCACTCTCTAGGTCGTCTTCGAAACCAGTTTTGTATTCCGGACCTAGTTGCAAGCACTCTTTGTAGAAACCAAGCATCCTATTTCTAATATACTCTACTCCTCTACGTCTATCCTCCTCATTCCTATAATAAGCCGCTTGCTTGCGTTCCTTTTTGAAATTAGAGAGATGGCAGTATTGCTCAATCTTGTAGGGCATTTGATAAGCAACCTCATCATTCTCTTCCTTGAATCTAACTATCCCTAAAGTCGGATCATAACTCATCCTAGTGGCCTCAACAAATGGTTTCCCAAATATTATTTGACTTAGGCAAGCATCTATCACCGGACGAGTGTCTTCCACTATCATAAAATCAATCTCATAGGTAAGATTCCCTATGATCACATGTAATCCCTTAACTCTCCCTACAAAATTACTTATCCAATTTTTACCGGGCATCATCCTAAAATTGAGTTGCTTCTTCATCACCCAATTGTAAAAAGTCCTAGTCATGATGTTCACGGGGGATCTAAGGTCGATGTAAGCTTTCCATATATGCATGTGCCCAATATTGCATGGGATGTTAATGTTAGAGGGGTCTCCCATTTTGATAAGGGGGTCGCCAAAGATATATGTTTTCTCGGGACTATCGAATAAATCCTTATGGTATTCCCGTTCTTCCTCGGTTGGCAACTTATCAAAGTATTCCTCTATAGGTTCTACCTCCTCTAATTCCTCATCCTTATTAACCTCAACTTCCCTACTCTCATCCTCACTATCGGCTTCTACTCTAACTTCATCCTTGTCACTCTCCTCTATCTCCTTATCTATCGGCTTAATGGTGACAACGTTGACAAAGTGGACATGTTTGGATAATGAGGGGTCCTTAATTTGGATTCCACTATTGGTGTCCCTAGTGTCCTTCCTAGGTGTGATTAATGTTTGGTTGTTGAGGGCTTTCAACAAGTTGTTAATCTTGTTGGTCATCTCCGTTTGTTGTTGGTTGAATTCGGTTTCGAACCTAGCTATGCGGGCTTCTTGAGATGCCATGAATTTTGACATCAATCCTTCAAGATTGTTGGTACTACCATAGTTGTTAGAAGGATTGTTGTTGAAGGTACGGTTGGATGGTGGACCGTTTGGTTGATAACGATTAGGTGGGTTGGATAAATTGGGTTGATTTTGTTTCCACCTAAGGTTTGGGTGATTTTTCCATGAGGGGTTGTATGAATCACCGTATGTGTTTGGTTCGGGCTTGAAAGTGTACCACTTATCTCCCGCTTCGTCGGTACGCGTGGATGCGTAATCCGCAAAAGCTGTTCCGGGGAGTTCCTCACAATCACGAGTGTCATGGGGACCACTACATAATTCGCATGAAGAAGTGATTTTGTTCACTTGGCTTGAAGGCTTCGGAGCTTCGTAAGATTTCATGAGAAACTTGACTTGGTCCTCAAGTTCCATGATCCTACGGTCGGGAGTGCTAGAATTGTTTGAAGGCAAAGATATTGCCTTGACCGTTTTGTTCAAGTCACAGGGATCATTCCAACTTTCGTTGTCATAGAGAGCAAGATCTTCTATGAGTTCCCATGATTGTTCCGCACTAAGATCACGTAGCTTACCACCGGCCGATTGGTCAATGGTTCGCCTCGTGGAGATGTCGATATGGTCATAGAAGATTTGGACTTGGAGCCAAAGATCTATGCCATGATGAGGGACTTTTTGGAGTAAGTCCTTGAAACGAGTCCATGCTTCATAAAGAGATTCATTTTAACGTTGTTGAAACATCAAGATGTCATTCCTAAGCTTAGTAGTTCTCCCCGGTGGGAAAAATTGAGCAAGGAAACGAGTGGTGAGATCATCCCATGTGGTGATGGATCCCGCAGGTAAACGCTCAAGCCATTGACTAGCTTGATCCCGTAGAGAGAATTGGAATAAGCGTAAACAGGTCGTCTCTCTAGTTTCAACACCTAGGTCTATGGAATCTACGATTTTGAGGAAGTCCTTAAGGTGTTGGTTTGGACCTTCGGAACGAAGTCCATGGAATGCACATCCGCTTTGCACCAACCGGATGGTGTCGGATCGCAAGGGGGTCACATTGGCTCCGGTGAGCTCAATGGTGTTTCGGTAGCCTTGATGGCTAGGTCAGGAGTACTCTCCTAAGGTTCGGGGCCTAAGGGGTTCTAGTGGTGGGTTTTGTTGTGGTGGGATGACGGGTTCAAAGATGTTACCACCTTCCATGATGTCGGATGGTAAAGAGTTACAAACAAAGGCACGAAGAAATATGATAGACTAAAGAAGACCTAAAAATAAAAATAAAATCTTACTAGAAAGGAATCTAGCAAGTAGACCTAATAAAAAGAAATCCTAACCTAGACAATAACTATTTCCCCGGCAGCGGCGCCAAAAACTTGATGCGTGGGAATCGCACCTTGCTTTACCTCTCGAGGGATCTCGAGAAGCTTACAACCTCCACCAGGCAGTGTACCTGATCGTTGTAGTATAGTATAGTGACAAGTACCGGGGGATTGATCGTTCAGCTTAGGAATAGTGTCGCTAGGATTACAAAACCTAATTACTAGTTCTAAAGATGAGGGATGATTATTTTTGTATTTTTATGTTTTTATGAAAGCAAGTAAAATCTCGGTTTTTGAAGGAGTGGGCGGAATTAGTTGCTATTCAACTAACCCAAAACTAATATAAAATCAAAATAAAATACTGAAAATGAAATTAAACTAAATTATACTAAAGCTGTGAGCAGTAATTGGAGAAATTGTGTTTACTTAGACTTCACTACTCCCTAGATATCTTTTACACGTTAATTACTTGTTATACTTGTATGGATGACGGATTGTATTCCTTAATACCATTCGTGGGGTGGCATACATAACTCCCCAACACTATGAGCTCTTATCTCCTCCTACACCATGACCCAACACAACTATAGGGATTGTAAACAGTGGCTCATGCATTAAATACAACCAATAAAGACCTAGTATGCCTCGGTTCATGTTTCTTAAGACGTTCAAGCATGTTACCATTTGGAGATCTGCCAGTTTTCTTAAGCCTAACATATAAATCATTCATCCAAGAACAAGAATAAACAAGTAATCAACACATAATCAACATCTAGGTTTCATTAGATCTAAGCAAACACAAGAGAGATCTAGCCTAGCATAATGGAATTGAGACAAGAACAAGAGATAAACAACCAACACATAGACATATTGATTGAATTAGAAGAACACTTATCTCAATTACAATGCAAGGTATCAAGGGTTTGGAACCCTTGAAAAACCTGTAAAAGAGGCACCAAATTCGTCTTTAGGGTTTCACCAAAACTTCTCTTTTTTAATGTAAAACTAGAAAACTATATATAGGAAAACTGGGCTGACGGCGTCAAGACAAGCATGTGACGCCGTCACCTCGCCGCCAAATACTTCCTCGGACGGCCTTGATCTACTTATGACGGCCTATGTGACGCCGTCACCACCTACGGTATTTTATTCTTGGAACTTTGACGCCGTCAGGATGGATTTTGACGCCGTCATCAACTACGGTGTTTTATTCTTGATGTCTGACGCCGTCAGGGTGTAACTCTTGACGCCGTCACCTAGTGTCTTCAGCATGGAAAATTGATACTTTGCCGTTTTCTTCACTTTTATGCTCCAAAAACGTCCAAAATGGCTTCTTTTCCAGAATTCACTCTCCAAACACCTAAAATCACAAAAGGAACGATTTAGGGCAATATTTGATCAAATAAAGTCGGATTCGGGCTTAAATGACCCCCTAAAAACGGATCATTTTTCGCCTCATCAATTACTTGTCTAAATGGGTTGAAGCGAAAGCGCTCCCCACCAATGACGCCCGAGTTGTAGTGAAATTTCTTAAAAGTCTCTTCGCCCGATTTGGTGCACCTCGTGCTATTATAAGTGACCGTGGGACCCATTTCTGTAATGACCAATTCACTAAAGTTATGCTTAAATATGGTGTCACACATCGTCTTTCTGCAGCATATCATCCACAAACGAGTGGTCAAGTTGAGGTCTCCAATCGTGGCTTGAAATGTATTTTAGAGAGGACTGTAGGTGAACATCATGCTTCATGGGCTGATAAGTTAGATGATGCACTATGGGCATTCCGTACCGCTTACAAAACACCCATTCGGTGTATTTTTTACAAGCTGGTTTACGAGAAGGCCTACTGGGCCTTGAAATATGCTAATTTTGACCTACAAACCGCGGGTGATCATCGTAAAGTTCAATTGAATGAATTAGTCGAGCTTCGTGATCAAGCCTATGAGAATTCTTTGATCTACAAAGAGAAAACAAAGAGGATTCATGATGCTAAGATTAAAGATCGCGTTTTCAACGTTGGTGATCGAGTCCTTCTTTTCAATTCTCGATTGAAGATTTTCTCGGGCAAGTTAAAAACCCGTTGGTCTGGACCATTCACCATTACCCAAGTTTTTCCTTATGGAACCATCGAGCTAGCTCAATCTAATGGTCCAAACTTTAAGGTGAATGGTCATCGTCTCAAACATTACTTCGGAGGCGACATACCACCCATGGTTGTCCAGGATCTCCAAACTTTCCCTAAGGATAACTAAATTCGGGGATCGAGTCAAGCTCAAGTGACTTAGTAATCAAAAACAAGCGCTTCATGGGAGGCACCCCATGCTTATCCATTTCATTTTCTCTATTTTCTATTTTCTTAAGTAACGTGACGTAAGGGGGGCGACCCTTTCCAAACTCGTGTTTTCGTGGTTTTTTGTGAATGTTCAAGAATTTCCCCGTAGTTTGAGGACTCTCGTGCTCGTGTTTTGTCGTTCTCTCCATCGAGTCTCATTCTTCGCTGCTCTATCGGAAATTCACCATATCCAAAATCTTATCGACTAACGTTTATCTCTTGGCATACTTAATAAACGGCCTTAGATATTACGTAAGACTACCCGTACCCTAAAAATATTGAGGACAATGTTTCACTTTAGTCTGGGGGGTGAATCTTCTATTCGATTTGACCTGTTACCTTCGTCTGAGCTGTTAACATACGCAACTCCGTTTTTCCACCAAAATTTTAAAATTTTTGTCACCTTTTTATTTTAAAAAAATGATATATGGTATGAATAATAAGATTTGACACCTTGTTTTAACTTTCCTACCGGCGAGAGTAGAAATAAATGTTTCGACTTGACCGGGCGTGTTGAGCCCTAGCTCGTCTCCCTTAACCAATATAATAAAAAGATTACGGCTAAGCATCCACAGATCTCATTACTTCAGATTTTAAATTTGCGGAGATCGAGGAATGATAGAGTTTATTTAGAAGTGCTAAACATAGAGTAGTTGGATCTCTTTAGAGCCCACGAAAGGTACTTGTGGCCTCCTTGTTCCCACAAGATTGCACGCCAATAATAATAGATCTCTAGGATTAATTAAGTGTATGGGGTTTGGGCAATACTTAGTTTTTTCTCGTTCCCAACAAAATCTCTGCATATGGGGGTTTGGTACACATAGGGGTACTACAGTGTTACGGTGAAATAGACTATTGCATCTTGCCGGTTCGCAGCCGATGTTGTGATCTTAGTAAAGGCCATAGGACTCGGGGTTTGGCATATGATTACGAATATCAATAATAATAATCCGAAGCCAAATAATAAGGCAGAGGAATCCAAAGCTATAAAAAGCAGAGGATATAAATTCAAGGTCATAATAAAGCTCTTACATCTTGACGGCTCTTAAACCGTTGTTGTAAAAGAAATAAAGGACTAAGGACCAAATATTATTAAAGTGCTTATAATTATGCAAAAAAGCCAAGCTTCGACTCCGGGGGTTTCCCTAATAAAAAGCTTCCGTCTCGGGTTTCAAACATGGGATGTTTCGGCTGTAAATAAAAAGGGGGCCCTCACAAATCGTGTTAAATCAGAGACCTTCATGTGGACCCGATTTCTGTATGCAGGGGTTTTCGAGGGAAAGTTTGGAAACTACTTAGCGTTCAAATTTTGTGCTCTTATCGGACTAATAAATATCAAAACGAGAAAATATGAACCAATTCATTTCTCACAAATTAAAATCTTGAGATACCAAACTTAGGAACTGGGAACAAGAGGTGATTACACAATTAACTTTTGTAGGTAGTGTTAGCATCTAACTTGTGGATAAACAATGATTTCGATTTTACGCTTAGTTTGGGGGCTTGTGAAAAATCAAGGATGACGATTTTTATTCGTATGGTCTCTTCTCTGTGAGAAGTGTTTCTACTCGTAGACCCTGAAAGTTATCAACAGATAAGAATTGATAATGAAAATCAATGCAAACCGTCACATATATAAAAATGAAAAAAGTACAAAAAAAAGTAGTTGTAGTGTTATTCATGAAAATCGGAAAACGGAGCGTTTTTGAGAATAAATGATTTTGATATCTCTTTTGAACATCATTGCTACTTTACAACGTCAGTAAAGATTGGTTTTGAAATTATTTATCTCTTAAGCGTGAGGTGATGACATTGCGTTAGGACACGGCAATACCTTAGTCTGGGGATTTTGATTTGTGCTTATTCACACATCCTTTTTAGCCTTAAATCAGACCAAATACACCAAATACTAACCAAATATGCCAAGAGAATGTATGTTTTTATATTTGTGTATGTGCAGGTACGGATATATGAAAAATGAACAAAAATAATGCCAAAACCGACAAACACGAGCATGAGATTGGAAAAAGGTCAAAAGCCGGAGCCGGGAAAGAAAAATGATCAAAGAAAACTCAAAATACCATTAGAAGTCCTCAGAGATTCAGAATGTTGCAAAATTAGTCCTTGGTCAAAGATTTGAAGATATGGCAATTTTAGTCCCTGCATTTTTAGATAATTACAAAAATGGTCCCTTGGAAGAAAAGTCAAAAGTGGTCCTTGATGATTCAGAAATTTACAACATAAGCCCTTGGGAAGAACTTTGAAAGATTTACAGATTCAGTCCCTGGGATTTTTAGTATTACACAATTGCTCCTTATTACTACTCCTAATATAATGCCAACCGGATCCAAAATTAATCCTAGTCCAACAAATCCCAAGCCTAAAACACTATACAAGCCCATTCCCTTAAAATAATAGTACCCAGCCTGCGACATTAACCCGGACAATGCTTGACCTTGACCGGTCAACTCAACGCTTTAGTAAAAATTACCCAAATCAAAATACCCGCCCCCCAAATCACCCAGAAAACTTATTGTAGCTAGAACCCTAGCTTTCACCCATCTAATTAACCCAATTAAACAACAATTACCTCATCATAAGGTATTCTAGAAGCTGTCAGATACGTCAAGGTATGTTAGGACACGTGTACCAATGAGGAGACACACGTAGGATCACCAAATGAGGCACGCAATCCAAGGGACCAAAATCATGCTTACATATGAAGCTGGAATACACGATGAAGATCAAAGGCAAAGAAGCACAAGTCTAGTAGGATCCTCAAACCCTAGCAGGCTGAAGCTCAAGTATAAATATCGCCCCCCCCCCCCCCTATTCAGTCATTGTGTGTAGTGTCTGTGTTAATAGTAGTTTTCTGAGTCGTTTTTAGCTTATGTTTAAGAGTCATTGTAATTTCTAATTTCAGCTTTGTAATCAACTTTTCATTATTACTATAACTCAATTTTCATTTTAGCTTATTATCTTATTACTTATTTTAGTTTAGCTTATTAATCCTGTTTATTAGTATAATTCAATTCTCATTGATTTCTGTTTTAAGTTTCTGTTTCTGTCACACTTATATTGAAAATCCAAAAAAAATAATAATAATAAAAATCAGAAAAAAAATAGTTTTAATTCTCAAGTTAAGCTTCAAATTAGCTATTTCTGTTTTTATTAAGCTCATATAAGCTTGTCTATAGCTTACTATGAGTTTATTTGATCATTGTCTCTTAATATTCAAAAAGTCAACATAAAGTCAACTGTGAGCTTATTTGGAGTGAAAGGCAGCCAAAGAGGAGCCATTTGGCCTGTCAAAAGAAAGGCAAGCTTAGTGAAACCCCCTCTGTTTTTCTGAGGGGGTATTGGTATTGTAAGTTTTCATTTATTTCCAATCAGTTCTGCATCAGTAGCTTTCTAGTAGTTTAAATCTCTTTATATTGTCAATTTTTGTTCATTTGCATCATAATTTAGTCTGTTATACCTTAATTTCATCATAGCACTTAGTTTCATTTGATTTGGATTGCATCTATTTCATATAGACTGTCACATATTGGATCTGTGTTGCTTGGTTTTAAGGATTATTGGACATCTGTGATATGTATTTCTGTGTTAAGTGGGTGTTATTGAATCACTATTAACACTTAGGTTGAGATTTGGATTGATTTGAGTGGATTTGAGTGACTCAATAGTGGTGACAGTTACTAGCAGGGTGTTTGGATAAGTGACTGTTTGCTGATATAAATGGTATTTCAATGGTTGTTTTCGGTTTACGTAAGTAACTTAGGTTGCATAAGAGTTTAGTCAAGCATAAAAACAATAGTTCATTTTATAAAAAGTCAAAAATCCATTTGTCTCTCCTTAATTTGCATAACTGTTAGGATCTAGGTTGCATAATCTCATCTAATAGTTGCATAAGTAGAATATTTAGCTTATTGCATTCATATATTAGCTTAATATAACATTTACAGTGAATTATTAGTAGTCAAATCTCATTTGAGTCAACATTTTTAAAAGCAAAAAGTCTAAAGTAATAGTTACTCAGTTTTGGTCAAACTTTTGTGTGTCTTTCTAGTAATCATTAGTGGTTGAAATTACTTGTAGTTTGCTAAATTTAGAAGCTCAATATTTAGTAAAACAATTTCAAAAAGAAATATCAAGTTTGAGATCTATTAGCTTATTGGAAATATAGTTTGAAGTTGACTGTTTGAATCAAATCATCCCCTGCACCCTCAATTTTCAGCAAATTTTGAAGCATTCATTAGGTAACCAAACAAGTTTGGAAGTGTCAATTTCTGGTGTATTTAGGATCTCAAGTGGTCAGTTGTACTTTTGCCCCCATAAGTTTGTTCCCCTGAGCTTATTTGCTCAGGCTTATTAGCTTATTTAATTGAGTATTTGAAACAAGGATCTATCATTCATTCATAGGGCTGCAATTGCTCATTATTGTTCATATTCTTAGATAGGTGGTTCATTTAAGATCATTTGCATCTATATTAGTGTTTCTCATTAAGCTTTTGGTCCTTTGCTTCATTTGTGTGCTTAGTGCTTATTTGATTGTTTTGAATCTTCAACTGAGTTTCTGTGATCTAATTGGTCTGAGTTCTGTTCCATTAAGTTTAATTGGGTCTATAAATCAGTTGGTCTAAGTTTGGTCAAAGTTGGTCAAGGAGTGCTTACAAATAAGCACTCCAAATAAGCAGTTTATAGATTATCTACACTTTTCTGGCGTATTTTATTTTCAAAATTTTTTCTCAAGCTTATTTAATATTTTAGATTTTCTGTAATTTTGTCGAATTTTTCTGAATAGGTTTACTACTTTTCTTATTTAATTTTCATTTTTATTCCATTTTTAATACTTTTTAATTACCAAAAATTCCAAAAAAATCAGAAAAAGCCTAGAAAAATCCAAAAATACTTTAGAAATTAGTTTTCATTTATTTCTTATTTTTAGAAATTAATTTTGCATTTTTCCCATTTATTTTGAATTTTATTTGAATTTTTATTACTTTTTAATTAGATTTAATAGTTTTTAATTCCTAAAAATTACATAAAAAGCCAATAAAATTAGTTTTCAGTTTTAAAATTACTTTTTAGTTATTTTATAATTTTCAAAATTTATTTTGTATTTTTTTCACCTTATTTGCATTTTCTTTTAATTTTTAATTAGTTAATTAGTTTTTAATTCATAAAAATTTAATAAAATGTAAAAAAAAAAAATATTTTTCTTTTTCTCAAAATTTTCTTTTATCATTTTTAACTTAGGAAAATTATTTTCAAGTCCGTAGGGTTAGTGTAGCTAAAAATTCACGTTTTATTTCGCGCGTTTACGTTTTATTTACGTTTAAGCTTGCGTTTTTGATTCTACGCTACGTTTTAAGTTTGTTTACTTGAAATACGTGCTTAAGTGATTATTTGTGCTTCATTTACTTATTACCACTTTCACGACATGTTTTCACGAATCGGGAATTCGAAATTTCATTCACCCTTCACACGGACTACGACCTCGGGTTATCCGTATTTATTTGTGGATTTCTTGAGTAATACTATACTATAAAATATATGTTGATTTTCACGAATCAGTAACCTTTACCATCCGACATCATGGAAGGTGGTAACATCTTTGAACCCATCAACCCACCACAACAAAACCACCCACAAAACCCACCACTAGCAAACCAACTTCCTAGGCCCCGAACTTTAGGAGAGTATTCCTGTCCTAGCCACCAAGGATATCGAAACACTATTGAGCTCACCCAAGGAGCCAATGTGTCCCACTTGCGATCCGACACCATCCGGTTGGTGCAAAGCAGATGTGCATTCCATGGACTTCGTTCCGAAGATCCTAATCAACATCTCAAGGATTTCCTTAAAATCGTAGATTCCATAGACCTTGATGTTGTAACTAGAGAGTCAACCCGATTACGCCTATTCCAATTCTCTCTACGTGATCAAGCTAGTCAATGGCTTGAATGTTTACCCGCGGGATCCATCACCTCTTGGGATGATCTCACCACTCGTTTCCTTGATCAATTTTTCCCACCTGGGAGAACTACCAAGATTAGAAATGATATCTTGATGTTCCAAAAAAGTCAAGGTGAAACTCTATATGAAGCATGGACTCGTTTCAAGGACTTACTCCAAAAAGTCCCTCATCATGGCATAGATCTTTGGCTCCAAGTCCAAATCTTCTATGACCATATCGATCTCTCCACAAGGCGAACCATTGACCAATCGGCCGATGGCAAGCTACGTCATCTAAGTGCGGAAGAATCATGGGAACTCATAGAAGATCTTGCTCTCTATGACAACGAAAGTTGGAATGATTCACGTGATTTGAACAAAACGGTCAAGGTAATATCTTTGCCTTCGAACAATTCTAGCACTCCCGACCATAGGATCATGGAACTTGAAGACCAAGTCAAGTTTCTCATGAAATCCTACGAAACTCCTAAGCCTTCAATCCAAGTGAACAAAATCACTTCTTCATGCGAATTATGTAGTGGTCCCCATGACACTCGTGATTGCGTGGAACTCCCCGGACAAGCTTTTGAGGATTACGCATCCTCGCATACCGACGAAGTGGGACACAAGTGGTACACTTTCAAACCCGAGCCAAACCCTTACGGTGATTCCTATAACCCTTCTTGGAAAAATCACCCGAACCTTAGTTGGAAACAAAACCAAAACATGCCCCAAAACAATTCTTCCAATCCACCTGATCGTTACCAACCAAACGGTCCACCTTCTAACCGTACTTTCAACAACAATCCTTCCAATAACTATGGTAGTACCAATAATCTTGAAGGATTGCTGTCCAAATTTATGGCATCTCAAGAAGCTCGCATATCTAAGTTTGAAGCTGATTTCAAACAAAAACAAAGTGAGATGACCAATAAAATTGACACATTGTTGAAAGTTCTCAATGACCGAGAAATGGGAGCACTCCCAAGCGACACGGTCAAGAACCCGAACCTAAACGTTAATGCCATATCATCGGTTTCGTCACCTACTTCTTGTCCACAATACTATTCGGTCAAACCAATGAGCACGTGTTTCAAGCAAATCAAAATTCTTCAAAGGACCAATTGAATAAAACATCCAATATTAAACTGGTCAATTGATGTGCGTTTTATTATGCAAGTTTTAAATTTATAAGGGTGAATTACCAAATCTAGAAACAACACATACAAGTAAGTGTACTCGTCTGTTATAGCAAGATATGATGGTAAGTCGGGATCGTTCGCAGGGATTTGTGAGTGAATCAAAATATAAGTTTAAAAGTTAATCTTTAATGTACGCAAATAAGATAATAAGCAAATTCAATAATTTAAAAACTACACTTGTTTAGACTAGTTTTCTACTTAATGACACACATGATTGTGATAACTTTTGATAACATGTTGGTTGTGATAATTAGATGGTGGTCTAATCTATTGTTTCTACAAGTTAAACCTTCATCAAGATTTTAGTTCATAAAAACAAGCTTTAGGTGTAAACCAATCAATTCAAGATCCATCCAAGGTTCATAAGGTATGGTGAATATCTTAATCACAAGAACAAACTCTTATTACAAATCAAATACTCTTAGGAAATGGTCATTACAAAAGGTAACCCATTCATAAACAAAAAGGTTACAATTGTTTATAAACATCTAAACTTTCGTCTAACTAAAGGTTTACAAACAATCCAATTTGATGTTATAAAAGCATTCTCATTACAATCATACTTCTTGTTTCTTTGTTTAGTCAAGAATAATTATGGAGAAAAACAATCATTCATAGACAAATGATTATAACTAGTTGAATAATAATAAATCTTTCGATCCTTGAAACTGTTATCAATTAGTTAACCTTGGCCAAACAAATGTCACGATGAAACTTAAGGTACAATTGGATCTTAGGATTGACTTGAAATTGAATTAAAACATGTTATCACAATCATAACTATCACTAAGCATAAAACATCATCAAAACAAGTGTAAAAAGATTACTAGCCACTCATAGCAAACATGCAAATAAACTCAGAATATTTAACATTAGAATCCATGGTTTTAAGTCTTACAATGCTTTGGAATTGATAACAAATGACAAGGTATTGATAACTGATTCAGTCGTTTTAAGTATAGTTTTTTAACCGAATAAATGCTTAGGAAAGTATTTCCCCGGGTCGTGTCCCAACGAAGGTGTGAATGGAATTTTGAATTCCCGAATCGTGAAACGTGTCGTGAAAACGGTAAAAAGTGATTTTGATGATATATTATACTAAAGAAATAGTAAATGAAGCACAATTAATCAACTAAGCGCAAAATTAAAGTAAACAATCTTAAAACGTAACGTAGAATCAAAAACCGTAAGCTAATACGCAAAATAAACGTTAACGTACGAAATAAAACGCGACTTTTAAGCTACGCTACTCCTACGGACTTGGAAATAATTTTGAAAAGTTAAAAATGATAAAAGAAAATTTTGAGAAAAAGAAAAATATTTTTTTTACTTTTTATTTATTTTTTATGAATTAAAAACTATTTAACTATTAAAAATTAAAAGAAAATGCAAAAATAGTGAGAAAAATGATAATTAAATTTTGAAAATTATAAAATAACTAAAAAGTAATTTTAAAACTAAAAACTAATTTTTTTGGCTTTTTATGTAATTTTTGGGAATTTAAAATTATTAAATCTAATTAAAAATTCAAAATAAATTCAAAATAAATGAGAAAAATGCAAATTTAATTTCTAAAAATCTAAAATAAATGAAAATAAATTTTAAAAATTTTTTTAGATTTTTCTTGGCTTTTTCTGATTTTTTTGAAATTTTTGGTAATTAAAATGTATTTGAAAATGATTAAAAATGACTTTTTAATGAGAAAATTACTAAATTAAGCTAGGAAAAATTGAAAAAAATTCTGAAAAATCTAAAATAATATAAAAGACTTAGGAAAAATAAAATTTCTAAAAGTTGACCCCAAATAAGCTGTATAGACCCAATAAACAGTTTGAAAAGAGCTTATTTATAAGCAATACTTGACCAACTGAGACCCTAACTTTGACCAAATTATTTTAGTACTCAAATTAACTCAAAAGTACTGCTAAAAGGCCAATTTAAAATCAGAAACTCAGATAAAAGCTCAAACAGTTGGTAATAAGCACAAATGAGAAAGGTAAATAAGCAAACAGATAAGCACAAGATCAAATCTCAACTGAAATAACAAACTAGGGTCTAAACTAACTAAAATGATCAAAAATACTCAGATTTCAAGCACAATGACTCACAAGCAGTCCTAAAAGTGAAAACAGATACTAGCTTAAGCACCTTAATTTCAGCTTACTTAAAGGCTACCTAATAAGCAGTTGAATGAAACCTAAAGGGAGCAAAATGAAGCTAGTACTACAGGGAATCTAGAAAACTAAAAAAAACTAAATTTAACACCTATTTGGACTATTAAATGCACCTGAGATCAGAAGCAATTGAACCTGTTATGGAGCAGGGGAGGCTGCAGTTCACTCAGACAACTTCTAAGGTCTTTTCAAATAAGCAAACAAAGTTCAAATCTGAGTTTTCTTATTGATTTTGTTTCACTTACTTCCAAACTCTTAAAATCAGCAAATAAGACCTAATTCCAAGAAGAAATGAATGCTATGAGTGCTTATAAAGATAAGATTAAATCTGAGTTCAAGAATCTTTTTGACTTTTTGATTTGAAAGTTGCTTTGACTAAGATGAATTATAATCTGTTTCAAATGATGACTTAAGTAGTGATAAGCTACTATCCAACTTAAATAAGCTATATAAACTACTTTAGTGACTAACTTTAAGCTGATACAACCTAAATGCTCTAACAGTTATGCGATAAATGATGAAACAAATGGATTTTGTCTTTTAATGTAGTGTCCTACTGATTTTATTTAAGAATAAGCCTAAATGCAACCTAAGAAGGTTGCCTAAACTACTATTACACTCTGAAACACTATTATACCAGCAAAACTGACTTGTCCAAACACCCCTAATGTAACTGTGATGCAACTACTTAACTGCACAAATCTACTCAAAACCTATCCAAATCACCAATCCAACTCAGAAAATTAAATCAATAGATGCAATGAAACTTAGAATCAAAGGTACAAATCTCAACAACCAATTCAACACAGATCTTAGATGCAATACTCAAACAGAAATAACACAACACAGACAATGTAACAGTTAACTATCAAACTTAAACCTACTACTAATATTAATATAAAAGAAACTAGAATAAGCTATTTAAAAGCAATACAAACTGAAATAAACAATTATGAAGCAAAGTAAACAGATCTACACTAGAAATCTATGTGATGCAATTTTAAGCTTTGAAAATCAAAATTTAAAATTTACAACTCATCCCTCAGCCAAACAGAAGGATGCTCCCTCACAGCCTGTCTCTAGACAGGCCAATGGCTCCTCTTTGGCTGCCTCTTAACTCCACAAATAAGCTAAATGCTTATTGAAATAAGTATTTGACCACAAATTGACCAAGCAGTATTTAAGCACAATTGACACAGAAATTAAACCAAACACCAACTGAAATTATAAAGTACTAAAAATGTATTTGAAATAACTAAATACTAAAAAGTAAATTGCAATGGAATTGACTGAAAATAGAATTATATTGAACTTTAAATCTGAGTACAAAGCTTTTTGAAAATGGAAATTACAACAATACTGAAATTTAAATAAAAAAGTGGTCAAAATTCTTCTAAGTGCATGAAAAATTGGACAATTACAAAGGAGTGAGGAGGGGGGATTATATAGCTTGCTGAGAAGGAATTTGGTGAAGCTTCTAGGCTGCCATGTCATCGATCCTTGTGAACTTGTGCTTCTTCTGAGCCCCTTATCACCATTAGATCATGAATGTTATCATTCCCTCAATTGTACACCCTTGGATTGAATGATGGATGTGACACATCCTCCGTGTGTCTCCTTATAGGTCCACGTACCCCTCTTACATTCCCTGACATCACCTGACCATCTAGAAACCTTAATTATTGGGTAATAATTATTTACTTGGGTTAATTTGAGGGGTGAATATTTAGGGTTTATATCAACAGTGATTTTCTGGGTGGTAATAAAATTGGGGGGCGGGAAGTGTTGTATTTTGGGTGTTTTTATTATGAGTTGGGGTTGACCGGTATAAAGTGGGTTGACCGGGTAGTATTTTGGATCAGGTAATAAGATAAGGTGGTGTTGGGCTTTATGTTCTTGGGCTTGGGATAGGATTAGGAATAGACTAGTTTAAAGATTGGGTCCGGTGTGGTTTATTAGTGGTTTAAGTTTAGTGAAATGCATGGACCAAAGGTATATTTTCTAAAATCTCAAGGACCTTTGCTGCTATTTTTCAAAACTTTCTTTCAAGGGCCTAAATTGACAATCTTTGATATATGAAAGACCAAGTTTGATTTTTCTTTAAATATTTCTTCAAGGGACCTCTTTTGTCAATTTCTGAAAATGCAGGGACTGAAAGCGCCAAATACTCAAACTTTGCTCAGGGACCTTTTATGCAACTTTGAGAATTCCTGAGGGTTTCTTATGATGATTTGAGCTTTCTTTGCTCATTTTGCTTCCCCGGCTCCGGCTTTTGACCTTTTTCTATTCTCGTGCTCGTTTTTGTCGATTTTGCTTTGTTTTTGTCCATTTTTTACATATTCGTACCTGCACATACACAAATACAAAAACATACATTCTCTTGGCATATTTAGTTAGTATTTGGTATTTTTGGTCTGAATTAAGGTCTAAAAAGGATGTGTGATTAATCACTCATCAAAATCCCCCAAACTAAAGTATTGTCGTGCCCTCACGCAATGTCATCACCTCACGCTTAAAAGATAAATAATTTCAAAACCTCTCTTTACTGACGTTGTAAAGTAGCAATGATGTTCAAAAGAGATAGTAAAATCATTTATTCTCAAAAACGCTCCGTTTTCCGATTTTCATAAATAACAACTACTACTACTCTTTTTGTACTTTTTCATTTTTATATATGTGACGGTTTGCTTTGACTCTCATTATCAATTCTTATCTGTTGATAACTTTCAGGGTCAACGAGTAGAAACACTTCTCACAGAGAAGAGACCGTACGGATAAAAATCGTCATCCTTGATTTTTCACAAGCTCCCAAACTAAGTGTAAAATCGAGATCATTGTTTATCAACAAGTTAGATGCTAACACTACCCACAAAAGTTACTTGTGTATTACCTCTTGTTCCCAAGTCCTAAGTTTGGTATCTCAAGATTTTAATTTGTGAGAAATGAATTGCTTCATATTTTCTCGTTTTGATAGTTATTAGTCCGATAATAGCACAAAATTTGAACGCTAAGTAGTTTCCAAACTTTCCCTCGAAAATCCCTGCATACAAAATTTGAACGCTAAATTGACAATCTTTGATATATGAAAGACCAAGTTTGATTTTTCTTTAAATATTTCTTCAAGGGACCTCTTTTGTCAATTTCTGAAAATGCAAGGACTGAAAGCGCCAAATACTCAAACTTTGCTCAGGGACCTTTTATGCAACTTTGAGAATTCCTGAGGGTTTCTTATGATGATTTGAGCTTTCTTTGATCATTTTGCTTCCCCGGCTCCGGCTTTTGACCTTTTTCTATTCTCGTGCTCGTTTTTGTCGATTTTTTTTTGTTTTTGTCCATTTTTTACATATCCGTACCTGCACATACACAAATACAAAAACACACATTCTTTTGGCATATTTAGTTAGTATTTGGTATTTTTGGTCTGAATTAAGGTCTAAAAAGGATGTGTGATTAATCACTCATCAAAATCCCCCAGACTAAAGTATTGTCGTGCCCTCATGCAATGTCATCACCTCACGCTTAAAAGATAAATAATTTCAAAACCTCTCTTTGGTCCTCCTTTTTAAAGTAGCAATGCTTTGGAATTGATAACAAATGACAAGGTATTGATAACCTAAGTGTTGGTGATGATTTCTTGAGATTTTCGGCCTCCAAATGTTGCTTCCTTGGTCCTCCAAAGTTCCTGGTTCTTTCTGCATGAATTTTCCTTCTTTGAGAGCTAGATGATGATAATAATTGAGAGTAGTAATGAGAGTAATTGGTCTCTTCAACGGTGTCTTTAATTGTTGTACTCTTGGAGTCCTTATAGGCTTGTCCAATACTCCTAGTAATGAATAGGGACATAAATTCTGGAACTTGGACAATAAGATACTAAGAATGGCCTAGAACAATGGAACAAAAGACCAAGATTCATGCACAAAAGTTGGTATAAACAGGCAGAAATGACCATCCGATCGTTTGCGGGTTGATACCGATCGGATGGACGTGGTCTTTATGGCTATCCGATCGGTTATACTCCAACCGATCGGATGGATGATTCTGGTTGCTTTGGACTTTGTCTTTTCCTTGTGTAGTTCTTTATGCACTATCCAAACTTGATTAACTCTGAACTTGGAACTTTGAGATGACAAAACTTAGGTTCTCCTTATGAAATGCTTCACAGATTGGACTTTTGAGCTTGGGAATCTTTGTGTAATCGCGTATACTTCATTTTCTTCACTTTTTCTCCATTTTTCCTACATTTGGCTACATATGCTACAAAAACATACTTTGATACGATTTAGTGGCAAAAGCATATAAAAACAACCAAATATCATACACAAAAACACTAATAACGCTTATAAAAACATGTTAACTTTGAGCGTTATCAAATCCCCCACACTTAAACTTTGCTTGTCCTCATGCAAATCTAGAAGAAAACTAAATATCCACATGGTAACCAAGAATGATTAGAAAAATGTGATGCAAATCCACCTAGTACAAGTACAAGATAAGATTCATCATTTTTAAGCTTTAGTGGTGAAAAACCGAGATGTTTGATAATACTCAATGATTTTCTTGCTTGATTAACATTTCTAAAACACCTCACGAAAGAAGAATAAGATATAATTCACTCATAACACTCATATATGGGGTAGTGTATATGATAAAACACACTCATTGCTCAGTCATGATCTAATTATTACCATAGGCTTGTACAAGAAACAAAACTACACCGAAATGGCGTAAGCACCAAGTCTACATATCAAAGAGGTCTTTTATTTGGGTTGTAATGTTTAGGCTTCGGGTTGTACCAGGCTTATGTTCAAACATCTCATACAAAAACATAATAGATTGCTGGCGTGAATTCTTGATTACTCAAAAACCGGATGGTCACTACAATATTCTTGCACTTGATATTATCCGGATAGATAAAGTAATTTGGTAAGGGTATGGATATGGCATGGGAATATTTATGAAATTGGTTTTAAAAGAAAAATAAAGTCAAGTCTAAGTCTCATTGTTGCTAGTTACCAAACAAACCGCAAATCCGTAAATGATTATAGTTACAATCTTCTCTTCTTCAAATATCGATACATTGATTCGCCATAACAATATTCTTCATTCTTAGCACATTGACTAACAACATATCACATAACTTCATCTTCATATAGCACTTTTGCTATAATTGTCACCTTATAGTTGCGATGACTTATATTTTATTTCTTTTTTTTTTTTTTTTTTTTTTTTTTTTTGAAAATCAGATCTCCCCCACACTTCGCATAAGCATCACCACAAAAATACAAATAAGAAGCTGCAGTCTCCGTCTTTGTCGGAATGGCACACACATGATTGGTGAAGTGTGGCTAACTAATAATCATCAAAAACAATCCAACATACTAAGCAACTAGCAACCCACCATTTAGACTTGGACAAGGGTTAGGCTAAGGTTTAAAGTGTAAAATCTTTTTGTATTTTTCTGGATTTAACAAAATGAAAAGGATGGCTCGGAGGGTGTAACTAAGGGTATCTAGCGTTAAAAATGAACGCTAACAAGAGGGTTAAAAATTGGAAATTAACTAATCAATGTGACTAGCTAAAAATCAATAAGGAAGGCTATTTGGTTAAAATCCTAAGGTTGCCTCTTATCACATATGTATACCTATATTACAAAAATGTAATCTTACAACGGTCTCGTAATGATTTTACAAGTACAAGTTCTAGAATAATTAAAATCACCAGCACACTCATAACAAAAAGTTCAAGCATATAAGATGTATGCTATATATGAACAGGCTAAAATCCTCACAATTTAGTGGAAAGGGTTATAATGTGTGCTAGCAAATGTTATCGATCCAAAAATGGATTGCAATATTAATCGGGACACATCTCAAATTTTTCAAAATTACTGATTTTACCAGTGGATAGATCCAGTTATTCTAATAAATTACTCCTAAAAGTGTGAAAACAACTAGATTATAAGGACAAACAAAATTTAAAAATTAAATCGATATTAGACTTAATTTCTTATTTTACCTACTCACCCCCCCCCCCCCCCCCACACTTAAGTTAAGAATTGTCCTCAATGTGATAAACGAACTTAAAAGTATGAAAGTAGGGAAAATGAGAAAATAAACCATGATATCCGGTTTTATGTTTCTATCCAATCTTCTGTTTCTTGCAATCAACACCTGCATTATTAGAAACAAAAACAAACAAACAAAAAGCATTGCAGTTTTATTCAAATTAGTGGCACACCCCCACACTTAAGTTTGACCAAGTGGTAAAACTTTGGGGTGTAGACACTGAAAAATAAAATAAATCAAAAATAAACACACGGGTTGCCTCCCGAGAAGCGCTTGTTTTATTAACGAGTCCTCAGCCGGACTCAAACTTTGAATAGATTATGTAGTTGTAATGTTACTTTTCCTTTTAGGGATGTACAACACATTTCCTATCACAATTCCCTCCCCTGTTTCATCTATGTTTTCCAATGTAACATTTTCCCATGCTCTAGGAAGAGCATCATAGATAAAACCATTATTGTGTGCCCAAGGGACCATTCCCTTGTGTGGAACCATGAATGTGATAGCTTCATATTCAAATTCGGATGAAATTTCTTCATTAGAAATTACGTTTAATTGCTCTTTATCATAATAGAGTTTAATTCGGTGCCCATTTACAATGAAACTTCCACCATGTTTGTCATAAAGTTCAACATAACCTGATGGAAATCCATGTTTCACTACATATGGTCCAAACCATTTTGGCTTGAGTTTCGGAGCTTTAAACATGTATTTCATATTGAAGAGCAGAACTTTATCTCCAGCTTGGAATTGTTTTCGAATTCTCAGCTTTCTATCGTGGTATGCTTTGGTTCTTGCTCTGTATAGCTTGGAGTTTTCATAAGCTTGAAGTCTTAACTCATCGAGTTCATGCAATTGCAAAAATCTCTTTTCTCCAGCTATTTTTAGATCAGGATTACAACTTCTTAACGCCCAGTAAGCACAGTGCTCAAGTTCGAAAGGTAGATGACATGTTTTCCCATACAAGAGTCTGTATGGTGTTGTACCAATTGGTGTTTTATATGCCGTACGAAATGCCCATAGAGCGTCGTCTAATTTCCTTGACCAAACGGAAGGATTGTCCTTAACCGTTTTTTTAAGTATTCTTTTTATAGCTCTATTGGTATTTTCGACTTGACCACTAGTTTGTGGATGATAAGCTGTAGCAAAACGATGATGAACTCCATATCGTTTCATTACTTTCTCCATTTGTTTATTACAGAAATGGGATCCTCTATCACTTATTAAAGCTTTAGGAATTCCATAGTGAGCAAAAAGCTTTTTGAGAAAGTTGACAACAACTCGTGCATCGTTAGTAGGAAGAGCTACAGCTTCAACCCATTTGGAAACATAATTGATTGCAACGAGGATATATTCGTATTTGTGTGATTTAGGGAAGGGTCCCATAAAATCAATTCCCCAAATGTCGAATATTTCGCAGACTTGAATGCTCTTTTGAGGCATTCGTCTCTTCGAGAAAGGTTACAGGATTTTTGGCACGCATCGCAGTTTTGAACGAGAGTATACGCTTCTTTGAAAATTGTAGGCCAATAGAATTCAACATCAAAAACTTTTCTAGCTGTAGTGGAAGGACCATAATGTCCCCCAGTTGGGCCATGATGACATTCATCAAGAATTTTTCTTGTTTCGGCACCCGAAACACATCTTCGTATCATTCCATCCTTGCACATTTTAAAAAGGTAAGGTTTCTCCCAATAATAGTGTTTTAGTTCTGAAAAGAACTTACTACGTTGGTAGTGACTCATCCATTTTTTAAGAATATCTCCTGCAAGATAATTTGTGTAATCTGCAAACCATGGTATTTCCTCATCATCATCTTTATCTATCGTCATGAGAGTTTCATCTGGAAAATAATCATTAATTTCATTTTCTTTTAATTCTTCCAAATCCGGATTCTCGAGATGTGACAAATGATCTGCTGCAAGATTTTCTGCTCCTTTCTTGTCTTTTATTTCGATATCGAATTCTTGCAGTAGTAAAATCCATCTGATAAGACACGGTTTGCATCTTGTTTGGTAAACAGATATTTGAGTGCGGAATGATCTGTAAAAACTATCATTTTTGAAAGCACGGGATAAGATCTGAATTTGTCGAATGCAAAAACTACGGCTAATAATTCTTTTTCTGTAACCGTATAGCTTTGTTGAGCATTGTTGAGTGTTTTACTAGCGAAGTATATAGGACGAAAATGTTTTCCTTCACATTGTCCTAAAACAGCTCCAACAGCGAAATCGCTTGCATCACACAAGAGTTCAAATGGTAGTGACCAATTAGGTGCAACCATAATTAGGGCACTAGTCAATTGACATTTCAATGTTTCGAAAGCTTTAATGCAGTCAGCATTGAAATCAAATACAGAATCCTTTTCTAAAAGTTTAGTCATAGGACGTGATATTTTTGAAAAATCTTTGATAAATCGATGGTAAAAATCGGCATGTCCTAGAAAACTTCTAACGGCTTTAACGTTAGTTGGTGGTGGTAATTTGGTGATAACATCTATTTTAGCTTTGTCTACTTCCATTCCTGAACTTGATATCTTGTGACCTAACACAATTCCTTCAGTTACCATGAAATGACATTTCTCTCAATTAAGAACTAGAAGTGCAGCTTCACATCGCTCAAGCATTTTATCGAGATTGGAAAGACAAGTTTCAAAAGAATCACCAAAAACTGAAAAGTCATCCATGAAAACTTCCATAGATGTCTCAAGCATGTCTTGAAATATTGCGATCATACACCTTTGAAAAGTTGCAGGTGCATTACATAGACCAAAGGGCATACGCCGGTAAGCATAGGTTCCAAAAGGACATGTAAATGTGGTTTTCTCTTGATCGGCTGGATCGATAGGAATTTGGAAATATCCCGAAAAACCATCAAGGAAGCAAAAGTATTTGTTTTCTGCTAATCTTTCGAGCATCTGATCCATGAATGGTAGAGGAAAATGATCTTTCCTGGTGGCTTTGTTAAGTTTTCTGTAATCAATACATACTCGCCATCCAGTGACAGTTCTAGTAGGAACTAATTCATTCCTTTCGTTAGTTACTACAGTCATTCCTCCTTTCTTTGGAACACAATGAACTGGACTCACCCATGGGCTATCCTCGATAGGATAAATAATTCCTGTGTCAAGAAGTTTGATGATTTCCTTCTTAACAACTTCTTTCATATTTGGGTTGAGTCGACGTTGTCTTTCTACAACGGGTTTAGTACCTTCTTCACAATTGATTTTGTGTTTGCAAAAATCTGGACTAATTCCTGGAATATCAGAAGTTTTCCACGCAAAAGCGCGTTTATGCTTCTTAAGAACAGAAACGAGTCTTTCTTTTTGATTTGTTTCGAGCAACGATGATATGACTACTGGAAGAAGTGAATTTTCTTCTAAGTAGGTGTATTCGAGATTATTGGGAAGGGGTTTGAGTTCCAAATCAGTGGGTGGTTCTTGTAGAGATGATTTGATTTTCATTTGATCTTTTTCAGTGATATCTTCAAATTTCTCTTCTTCTTCTTCTTCTTCTTCTTCTTCTTCTTCTTCTTCTTCTTCTTCTTCTTCTTCTTCTTCTTCTTCTTCTTCTTCTAATTTTACTTCCATGAATTCCTCAAATTCTTTATCAGAATCTGTTTCACTGATCTTTTCTGAAGTAGACATGAATGGTTTTGAATCGTCAAGTAATGCATCCAATTCTTCTTCAGTAACTTCATCAATGACATCGATGTTATAGCATGTGTCATCACTAGAATTTGGATATTTCATTGCTTTATGAATTAAGAATGTGATTCTATCTTCTCCTACTCCAAGATTGAGTTCTCTGCCTTTGACTTTACTCATGGCGTTAGCAGTGTTTAAGAAAAGTCTTCCTAAGATTAAGGGTACTCGACTATCTTCCTCCATTTCTAAGAAGACAAAATCCACAGGAAAAACAAATTTACCAACTTGAACAAGCATATTTTCGGCAACCCCAACAGGATATTGGTATGTATGGTTGGCTAATCTTATACTCATCTTAGTAGGTTTCAATGTATTGATGGAAAGTTTAGAATACAACGAATAAAGCATCAAATTGATACTTGCACCTAAATCGGCTAAAGCATCGCATGTGATGTTGTTTCCTAATGTACATGGTATAAGAAAACTTCCGGGATCTCCAAGTTTTGGTGGAATTTTGGTTTGAATGATAGAAGAACATTCTTCATTGAGAACGGTAGCGGAAATTTGTTCCAACTTGTTTCGATTATTAAGAAGTTCTTTCAAAAATTTCCCATAATTGGGCATTCCAGCTAGAACATCAACTAGGGGTACGTTAATTCTAACTTCTTTGATCATTTCTATAAACTTCTTATTTCACTCCTCTCTTTTCTCTTTTCTTAGGGCTTGTGGTATTTTTGGTGTATAAGGTTTTATTGGTGGAACGGTATTTTCTTTGGTTAGTATTTGGATTGGTGTTTCTTCAGCTGCTTCTTCTTCAGCTTCTTCCTCCTCCTCATCTTGAATAATAGTATTATCTGTAGGAACGGGTGGTGGATCATATGAGAGACCACTTCAAGTGAATACAGCATTGATATGCTCATTTCTGTTTTGTGGTGGACGATAATTCTTAATGTTTGATCCAGACGGTTTTGGATTGGATTGGGTGTTACTTGGTAATGTATCAGGAATTCGAGAAGAAAATTGATCAGAAAGTCTACCAAATTTATGTTCAAGATCCTGGATAGAAGCATGATGATTTTTCTGACCTTGCTCAACTTTGGTTTTGAGATTGAAAAATTGAGATTTTACAAACTCATTTGTGGTTCTTTGAGCATTACGAAATCTCGCATCATTTTTTCGAAATCAGATTCTTCCTTTTTATCTGAATTTGGTGGGTTTGGATAGTCTGTTCGGGGTTGAAAATTACGGTTGTTATCCCTTTATTGGCGGTCTTGCCAATTTCCAGAACTTCTTCCATAATAATTACCACGAAAACCTCCTCCATGATATCCTCCTTGGACATAATTAGCTTCCCCTTCGTTGGGTCTATTCATAGGTTGGTCATTACACTCGGATGATGTGTGATTTCCTCCACAATTATTACAGCCATCTCGCATTTCTTTCATTTCTCCTTTTATATCTTTGTATTGCGAGTCGATTTTAGAAGACAAGGCTTCTATTTTGTCCATGAGTTTCGAATTATTTGAACTTTCGGCAAAAGCAACGGTTTTCCGTAGGGGTTTGGTTTTGGAATCTTTTGACCAATCGAGTTTCAGGAGTACTCGATCTTCGAGAAGTTGATATGCCTTGTTAGGTGTTTTGTAAAGTAAAATTCCTCCGGCTTCAAGGATTGCTTGGGATGCTTCATCAAGACCATGATAAAAGATTTAGATTATTGTTCCTCGTCCTAAATTATGACCATGACAACTTCGAAGCAAATCTTTCATGCGAAGCCAAGCTTCAACAAGAGATTCATTAGGATTTTGTGAAAAAGCACGAATTTCTCCCATTAGTCTATCATACATGGCAGGTGGAAAGAATCGGCTTACAAAAGCTTGCCTCATCTCCTCCCAAGTATTGATAGTTCCTGGGGTTAATTCGTTATACCATACTTTGGCATCTCTGGCGAGTGATGATGGAAAAAGTTTGAGCTTGATAGCATCAACATCGGTATTTCCATAACGAAACATGCCACAAATTTCAATGAATTCGGCAATGTGTTTATGCGGATCGGCCCGCGAACGGCCATCAAATTGACGGTCTTTGATCATAGAAAGATGGTGACCTTTAACTGTAAAGTTTTCACCAAGGTCGGCGACAACAATAGCAACTCCAGGAGTAGGTGCTACAGTTCGATTAGCGGCCCACATGGGTTGATCGTCAGCCATAGGTATTGATTTAAAAAGATCAGAAATCAGATGTTCTTCAGAAAGATTATCAAACCAATTAAGAATAGATGAACATCTCTTCTTACGAAACAAACTTTCGGGATTGGATAAAGGTGAACTAAGCTTTTCAGTAGTAGAACGAGTGTTCATACAACTACCAAGAGAATCGAGTCAATTACCTAAACAAAAGAACGAGAAAATAAAATTTTCGAAAACAGAAAATTCTATCCGAATCGGTTGGATGCCAAACCGATCGGATGGATGCTACGGTAAAATTAAAAAAAATGAAAAAAATTGGGAAACCGATCGGCTGGAAGTCTATCTGATCGGATGGATGCTTCTGAATATATATATATATATATATATATATATATATATATATATATATATATATATTTAGAAAACGAACACGAAAAGAAACGGACTTTTAAAACTTAAAAGAAACACAATCAAAATCCCCGGCAGCGGCGCCAAAAACTTGATGTTCGTTTTATTATGCAAGTTTTAAATTTATAAGGGTGAATTACCAAATCTAGAAACAACACATACGAGCAAGTGTACTCGTCCGTTATAGCAAGATATGATGGTAAGTCGGGATCGTTCGCAGGGATTTGTGAGTGAATCAAAATATAAGTCTAAAAGTAAATCTTTAATGTACGCAAATAAGATAATAAGCAAATTCAATACTTTAAAAACTACACTTGTTTAGACTAGTTTTCTACTTAATGACACACATGATTGTGATAACTTTTGATAACATGTTGGTTGTGATAATTAGATGGTGGTCTAATCTATTGTTTCTACAAGTTAAACATTCGTCAAGATTTTAGTGCATAAAAACAAGCTTTAGGTGTAAACCAATCAATTCAAGATCCATCCAAGGTTCATAAGGTATGGTGAATATCTTAAACACAAGAACAAACTCTTATTACAAATCAAATACTCTTAGGAAATGGTCATTACAAAAGGTAACCCATTCATAGACAAAAAGGTTACAATTGTTTATAAACATCTAAACTTTAGTCCAACTAAAGGTTTACAAACAATCCGATTTGATTTTATAAAAGCATTCACATTACAATCATACTTCTTGTTTCTTTGTTTAGTCAAGAATAATTATGGTTAAAAACAATCATTCATAGACAAATGATTATAACTAGTTGAATAATAACAAATCTTTCGACCCTTGAAACTATTATCAATTAGTTAACCTTGGCTAAACAAATGTCACGATGAAACTTAAGGTATAATTGGTTCTTAGGATTGACTTGAAATTGAATTAAAACATGTTATGACAATCATAACTATCACTAAGCATAAAACATCATCAAACAAGTGTAAAAAGATTACTAGCCACTCATAGCAAACATGCAAATAAACTCAGAATATTTAACATAACAATCCATGGTTTTAAGTCTTACAATGCTTTGGAATTGATAACAAATGACAAGGTATTGATAACCTAAGTGTTGATGATGATTTCTTGAGATTTTCGGCCTCCAAATGTTGCTTCCTTGGTCCTCCAAAGTTCCTGGTTCTTTCTGCACGAATTTTCCTTCTTAGAGAGCTAGATGATGATAATAATTGAGAGTAGTAATTAGAGTAATTGGTCTCTTCAATGGTGTCTTTAATTGTTGTACTCTTGGAGTCCTTATAGGCTTGTCCAATACTCCTAGTAATGAATAGGGACTTAAATGCTGGAACTTGGACAATAAGATACTAAGAATGGCCCAGAACAATGGAACAAAAAACCAAGATTTCTTGCACAAAAGTTGGTATAAACAGGCAGAAATGACCATCCGATCGGTTGCGGGTTGATACCGATTGGATGGTTGTGGTCATTATGGCTATCCGATCGGTTATACTCCAACCGATCGGATGGATGATTCTGGTTGCTTTGGACTTTGTCTTTTCCTTGTGTAGTTCTTTATGCACTATCCAAACTTGATTAACTTCGAACTTGGAACTTTGAGATGACAAAACTTAGGTTCTCCTTATGAAATGCTTCACAGATTGGACTTTTGAGCTTGGGAATCTTCGTGTAATCGCATATACTTCATTTTCTTCACTTTTTCTCCATTTTTCCTACATTTGGCTACATATGCTACAAAAACATACATTCATACGATTTAGTGGCAAAATCATATAAAAACAACAAAATATCATACACAAAAACACTAATAACGCTTATAAAAACGTGTTAACTTTGAGCGTTATCATCAATAACATAGTTGAAACACCTCCTACACAAGACCTTGACGATGAATTCAAGGAGCTCCACCTTGAACGCCCTGTCATTGATGTCTTAGCCCGTGCTCCCTACTATAGTGCCCTCCTAAAAAAATACGAGAAACTTAAATTGGGTAAGAATGGGACCGCCTTCGTTCAAAACAAGTTGACTAAGAAGCTTGACAATCCGGGTATATTTGTTTTGCCTTGTAAGATAGGAAAATCCGAAGCTTTCGACACGCTAGCCGACTTAGTATCAAGCCTCAACTTGATTCCCTTGTCCCTTTTCACCACTCTTAAGCTAGGAAAGTTAGTGGAGACGGAAGTACTAATTGGTCTAGCGGATGGAAGTATTGCCCACCCGGTCGGAATGATCAAGGATGTAGTTGTTCACGTAGGAAAATTAACTATTTTAGCGGATTTTCACGTCCTAGATATGGTTAGTGATACTACATGCCCATTGTTATTAGGAAGAGAATTTTTAGCAACCGCTAGTGCCATGATAGATTGTAAGGAGTCTAAGATAGCGGTAGGAGATGGTGAGACTTGGTCGGTTTATGATGTTAAGAAGCATATCTACGATTGTGAGGACGAACCGATACCACATTGGGTAGAGATGAATAGGAGACCATGCAGATATGGGCCTTTGATAGAAAGAAACTTTATAGGACCTCAACGCCCATTCTATCTAGAAAGATATTTCATCGATAAGACACATTCGGTAGAACAACTCATAGCTAGAGATGAGGAACTAGACCCTTTTAAGGATCCCCTAGTCTTTAGGAAAATGATTGAGTTCTTAAGCGTAATGCCTATCAACCTAGAGATGAACAAGTGGAAAAGGGAAGGGGATAAGTGTAAATGGAATTGGGACAAGCCACCTAAGGAAGGTGACGGATCATGGTATATGAAGATGATTTTATATGATCCGGATGGAGAAAAGTTTGAGAAGTCATACTGATGAGGCGAAAAATGATCCTTTTTAGGGGGTCATTTAAGCCCGAATCCGACTTTATTTGATCAAATATTGCCCTAAATCGTTCCTTTTGTGATTTTAGGTGTTTGGAGAGTGAATTCTGGAAAAGAAGCCATTTTGGACGTTTTTGGAGCATAAAAGTGAAGAAAATGGCAAAGTATCAATTTTCCATGCTGAAGACACTAGGTGACGGCGTCAAGAGTTACACCCTGACGGCGTCAGACATCAAGAATAAAACACCGTAGTTGATGACGGCGTCAAAATCCATCCTGACGGCGTCAAAGTCCCAAGAATAAAATACCGTAGGTGGTGACGGCGTCACATAGGCCGTCATAAGTAGATCAAGGCCGTCCGAGGAAGTATTTGGCGGCGAGGTGACGGCGTCACATGCTTGTCTTGACGCCGTCAGCCCAGTTTTCCTATATATAGTTTTCTAGTTTTTACATTAAAAAGAGAGAAGTTTTTGTGAAACCCTAAAGACGAATTTGGTGCCTCTTTTACAGGTTTTTCAAGGGTTCCAAACCCTTGATACCTTGCATTGTAATTGAGATAAGTGTTCTTCTAATTCAATCAATATGTCTATGTGTTGGTTGTTTATATCTTGTTCTTGTCTCAATTCAATTATGCTAGGCTAGATCTCTCTTGTGTTTGCTTAGATCTAATGAAACCTAGATGTTGATTATGTGTTGATTACTTGTTTATTCTTGTTCTTGGATGAATGATTTATATGTTAGGCTTAAGAAAACTGGCAGATCTCCAAATGGTAACATGCTTGAACGTCTTAAGAAACATGAACCGAGGCGTACTAGGTCTTTATTGGTTGTATTTAATGCATGAGCCACTGTTTACAATCCCTATAGTTGTGCTGGGTCATGGTGTAGGAGGAGATAAGAGCTCATAGAGTTGGGGAGTTATGTATGCCACCCCATGAATGGTATTAAGGAATACAATCCGTCATCCATACAAGTATAACAAGTAATTAACGTGTAAAAGATATCTAGGGAGTAGTGAAGTCTAAGTAAACACAATTTCTCCAATTACTGCTCACAACCTTAGTATAATTAGTTTGTTTTCATTTTTATTATTTTATTTTGATTATATATTAGTTTTGGGTTAGTTGAATAGCAACTAATTCCGCCCACTCTTTCAAAAACCGAGATTTTAATTGCTTTCATAAAAACATAAAAATATAAAAATAATCATCCCTCACCTTTAGAACTAGTAATTAGGTTTTCTAATCCTAGCGACACTATTCCTAAGCTGAACGATCAATCCCCCGGTACTTGTCACTATACTATACTACAACGATCAGGTACAATGCCTGGTGGGGGTTGTAAGCTTCTCGAGATCCCTCAAGAGGTAAAGCAAGGTGCGATTCCCACGCATCACATACCGTACCAAGAAAACCGATAGGAAGTTGAAACCAAAGTTTGATCCCAAAGATGTCCTCGACGAGGAGCTCACACATATAGGGTAGCCCATGACCTTGAGTCTAGCTACAAGACTCGTTAATTAAGAAAAGCGCTTCTTGGGACGCAACCCATGTTTTGTGTGTTTGATTTTTAATTATTTGATGTTATTTGTTTCTATTTGCATGTTTTATTTTTATCGTTGGTAGATCATGTTTCAAACTAAAGTTGTGAAAATGCTTTATTTTGTTGTTTAACTTCATCTTAACTTCATATAAAGGTATTTTGCAAAAGCTAAGTGTAAGGGGAAACCCCAAATTTGTTTCCAAGAACGAAAATGATCTTGATTCGCCACAATATTAAATGCACGTGTGTATTAGTAATTGTTAGAGTCAAATGCTTATATCAAGTAATAATGATGTTTTGCAGGATTTTCCAGGAAGTAGGACATAAGTTTTTCCAGAAATTTTCCGGAAACTTAACATAAAGATTTCTGCAGGTCACTTCTGACGGCATCAGGGTTTAAAACCTAACGGCGTCATGTGTAAAATTCTGGAAATTTTACGAGTTTTGTTTTTCTAATGGAGTCTTAAAAGTTTTTGTTGATTCTTTAATTTTATAAACTCCAGGAAATCTGCAAGCATTCATTCCACAGGCATTATATCTTAAATCGCTTTCTAGGATTTGTTAGTATATATAGATTGCCGCCGAGTTTAAGCGAGGTTGCCTTGATTGTTTTATCAGGTTTAACAGGTTATATATGATAAGAAGATGATTTATATTTTTGGAAGGGAAGCTTTGAACGTTCATTTTCTTGGAGGAAGATCTAACCTTGTTAACACACTATCCACACCGAACGAATCAGGGGAGTATTTGTTTTCATTATTTTACCTATTTTACTTTTACATTCTTTAATTGAACATTGGGGACAATGTTCATCCTAAGTGTAACCGGGGGGGGGGGGGGGGGGGGGGGGGTAAATGATGATACCTTATAGGATACTATTGCACTTGAGTTTGTTTGTTCGATGGTAGGTTTGTAATAAAACTAAGAGAAATACTTGTTAGTGTAATTTTAGCGCCAAATTTAAAATTTTTTACAACATTTAGGAGTGAAACTTTAGCCTTAACAAGCATCTCATGGATAGGAGTCATATGACTAGCACAAAACCGTACCATTTAGAAAATTATTCCACCCAAATATGTGAGGTTCGCCTTTAGATTTGATAGGAAAAGCATTCATTATTAGTGCTTATGAGTGTACCGGTAGCATTTAGATTCTAGAACTTGCGTTAGTGATACATCCCGAGACCGCTAGTGAGACTACATTTATGTAGTTAGATTTACTACATGATAAGAGGCATTAGGATCACCCTTGTGTTTAAACCCGTATCATAATTACTTGACCATTTAAGACATATTACTTGACTAGTAAAGTCAATTAATTTTTCCCACACCTTAGCGTTGTCCTCATTTTTAGTACACGAAACCCCTAGTACACCCCCCCCCCCCCACCTCCCGAGCCTATCTTTTTTGTTTCTAACTTTAAGCATCTTACTTAAAGGAAGAATTTGTTACAACCCACCCAAATGTGCAACCAAATCGCCCTAGCCTTCCGTGTATACACTCATCTTTAGTGCATTATTGTTACATGTTTAAACCCTTAGATAATTATCTAATTGACATGGTTGCTAAGTCGAGTCATATCTTGTACATATTGTTTTGGGACGATTGGGACTCATGGGTAAAGTACTCGTGTTATGGAGTAATGGGGAAGAACATCATATATTACCCCCATATGTGCATTAATATTTAAAAGTACTTCAAGTGTTTTGATTATCTTGATTTGAGTCATTAGAGTAGTTATTTGTAAAATATGTAAAAATTCAAGTGTAAGGGGAATGTACATTCCTTATGATGTATTATTTTGGATGGTAGGGTAAGAGTGTATGCAAAAAAAAATAATAAAAAAAAAATAAAAAAAATCGAAAACTTAATTAAAAAAGAAAAACATACGGACTACCATCCCGTTTCATTCTATGTTTGTTTTATGTTTTTGTTATTTTTTATTTATTATCTTAAGTCGAGTCGAGTCTTGGCTTAGCAACACCATATTGTACATGTAATTAACCAAGATGATTAACTCGCCACCAGTAAATATTGCCTTTATCCAACAAAACCGTGTATTCCATACCCCTACACCTAACGTTATAACCCTTTAAAAGACCTCTTTGATAGTTTATCCTAGGTGCTTACGCCAAGTGGTGGAGATTTGATCCTTTCCCAAGCCTATGGTATTCTATTTTCTATGACAGGTAGTGAGAGATGTTTTCCATTTCCTTATTGTGATATATACTTTATTACACCCGAGAGATATGAGTATCTAAACACTATTTGTGAGGTGCTAGTGTATGACTTCCGTGCTTGTTTTTGGTTTTTAGTGGAACGATTATTTGTTGTAATTACTTTTATATTAGTGTTAAATGACCCCTAACTTGTATTTTGATTAGAATAAAAGCGCATTTGCTTGAGGACAAGCAAATCTCAAGTGTAAGGATATTTGATGAGGAGAAAAGTGTACCACTTTTAAGGGGTCAGTTAAGCCCGAATTCGATATTATTTGATCAAATATTGCCCTAAATCGTTCTTTTTGTCATTTTAGGTACTTTTTGAGAAAAATCTGGAAAAGAAACATTTTGGACATTTTTGGAGCATAAAAGTGAAGAAAACGGAAAAGTCTCAAATTTCCTTGCTGGAACAGTACCTGACGGCGTCAAGCCTCTACACATGATGGCGTCAAGAGTTACAAAAGAGGTGGATATGGAACTTATAACGTGACGGCCCAGAGGGTTTTCAAGCTTATGGCCTGACGGCGTCACCAAGGCCATCAGGGTCCAATTACTAGTGACGGCCCAGAGTATTTCTCCACATGACGGCGTCACAATTGGATCTAGGCAATACGATTTTATCATGGCGGCGAGTTGACGGCATCACAAGTTAATACATGACGCCTTCAAGATGTAAACTCTATATATAATTTTCAAATTTTCATTTATTAGTGTGCAACTTTGAGGGAATAAACCCTAGGTCGAATTTTAACAGCTTTTCAAGGGTTTCAACCCCTTGATTCTTCCATATTCAATTGAAGATAAGTATTCATTCAAATCATTCAATATGTCTATGTTTTGTGCGACTATATCTTACGCTTGTCTTCTCTTTAACATGCTAGGCTAGATTTTCATTGTGTTTGCTTAGATGTAGTGAAACCTAGATGTTAATTATGGGTTGATTGTTTGTTTATAATTGTTATGGATGATTGTATTCGATGTTAGGCTTAAGAAAACTGGCAGACTTCCATTGGTAACTTGCTTGAACGTCTTAAGAAACATGATTGGAGGTGTACTACGATTTTTGGTTGTATTTAATGCGTAAGAGAATTCTAATGATCCCATGTTAGGAGATTTTAACGGCTCGACATAGGAGTGAAGTAGGATCTTATAGAGTTAGGGAATATTGTATACGGCCCTACGACTAGTATTAAGGAATATGACCCATCATCCATGCAATTGTAACAAGCTAATCAACCTGTAAAAGATATCTAGGGAGTAATGAAATCTAAGTAAACACAACTTTCCTCATTATTGTTTCCACCACATTAGTATAATAGTTTAATTTTCATTTCTGTTATTTTATTTTGATTGCATCTGTAGTTAATTGGGTTTGTTGGCTAGCAACTAATTCCGCCCACTCCTTCAAAACCTGAAATTTTACTTGCTTTCATAAAAATATAAAAATACAAAAAGAATCATCCCTCACCTCTAGACCTAGTTTAGTAGGCTTTCTAATCCTAGCGACACTATTCCTGAGTTGAACGATCAATCCCCCGGTACTTGTCACTATACTATACTGCAACGATCAGGTACACTGCCTGGTGGGGGTTATAAGCTTCTTGAGATCCCTTGAGAGGTAAAACCTGTTGCGAGGGCGAAATTCCCATGTATCACTCACCAAGGATGAAGAAGGTGAATCCGTAGATAATACTAAGTATCCAGGTATGATAGGAAGTTTATTGTACCTAACGGCAAGTAGGCCCGACATCATGTTTAGTGTCTGCCATTGTGCTCGCTTCCAAGAAGATCCCAAAACTTACCTCAAAGCGGTTGAGTGTATCTTCCAATACATTAAAGGCACTACACACTTAGGATTATGGTATCCTAAGGGACTTCCATAGAAACCATAGTATATGCCGACTCTGATCATGCGGGAGATTATGTGGATCAAAAAAATACTAGTGGCATTTGTAACTTCATGGGTTATTGCTTAACTTCTTGGTTCTCCTAGAGACAAACGGCACTAGCTATCTCCACGACCGAAGCCGAATATGTAAGCACCGAAAAGGCATGTCAACATGCACTATGGATGAAACAAGCTCTCGTAGACTATGGCATCACACTTGATGACATTCCAATCATGTATGACAATAAAGGAGCCATCGACCTAAGTAAGAACCTCGTACAACACTCTCGTACTAAACACATAGAAATTTTTCACCACTTTCTTAGGGATAACGTACAAAAGGGTAACATATCTATAGAAAAAGTTCCTTCCGAAGAAAACATAGCAGATATCCTTACCAAACCTCTTAAGCGGGAACCCTTTTTATACCTTCGTCTAGGATTAGGCATGATGGAACACATTTCCTCTTAAGTCTTATAAGTCATCCACTTCCTCTATTCTAAGTCTAGGATTCTTTTGCGCACAATGATGATTAAAAATTGGGGAAACATTTATTTCCTTTCTCTTAACAACCTAATCAAAATTTATCTTGTGCATGAAAACCCCAATTCGCTCTTTTCAAAATCTTCTCACAATAAGGAAAATCATATTTTCTTGCATTGTTAATACAATTGAAAAAAAAAATCTCATGCATGCATAATGAGCTCAACTCCTTTATCAGATCGTGTAACTAATATGTAATCCAACATGGAAGTAATCAGAAAAATTGAACTAAGGAGATTATGGATTATCTCTTAGGTTTTTCTTTTTCTAGATTCGAGATAATCACATCTCCATATATGTTTCATATAGGCATACACTAGGAAAATTTTCTACAAATTGTCTAGCTTACTGGTGGCGGTCCTTTATCGCCTGACGTCTCCAAAAACGATAAAGGACCGTCCACCAATTAAGTGGCCGCCTAAATACTTTTGTCATGACTTATTTCTTATGCTCTCCTGTCTATGCAATATTGACCAGCCTAACTCTATGTGTTATCCTACTTCTTTATTTGCTTAAACATAATTTGAATTTGTAAAACTCAACATGCATTATTTGCTATTCTTGCCCTCTTCCACCTCCATTTAATCCTTCATTTCTCTCATCCATTATCATGGCATAATCTTCCTTCTTCTCCATAACATTCATCAAAATGTCCTCCCCTAGAAAACCTAGGATGTCGGTCAAACCCATTTGGAGGAAGAAACAAAGCCTTGGTAATTTCAAGAATATACTTCCAACACCTTAAACAATCACAATACTAATTCCAATCCAACTTTACACCAAGAGGCTTCATCCTCATCCTTCTCCTTCTTTGCCTCTCAACCACAAAATGAGTATCCATCCACTCACAAAGATGTTCCAAACCTGAATCCTCGAGATCATCCTTTACCACCTTCATATCAACCTCAAATGACTAATGTCAACACCTTAAACTCGATCACAGCACAAGAATTCTCAAATCTTGTTGACTTGAATCTCCTAAATATCATCCTATCTCAAAAACTTCTCCCTCCAACAATGTCACATCCCACTCTTGCTCAAGTGGATGCTTATGGGAGCTATTGTGCTTGTTGCATTTACAATCATAACCACTCTCAAAAGATGAAGAATGATCTTGACTTCATCGTCTCCATTCTCTTATCACCTGGGTTTTTACCACCTTCAACCAAAACCCGCTCACCACCGTATCTCCACAAGTCTTAGGAAAGCATGCATGCTCAACAATAAAACCAGACTTTGCTTAGGATATCCTAGAACACTAGACCAGGATTATGAGTGTAGAATCTTGTTGTAATAGTCATTTGTATGACTTTGTTGTTTCTTAACGAATGGACTAATTTATGCATGCTTTCTTAATAATGTGTCCCAGACAACCTTCTGGCTACGGTCCTCCACCAACTTGGCGATCCCTCTTCACTAAGGGACCGTCCAATCATTTAAGGGATCGTCCCAGTATGTGATTTATCTTGTGTCTTCTCTTCATCTCTTATATGCAGGATTATCTCCACTTGCTTGCATGTCTCTTCTAACTTCTTTTTGTAGCAAAATACCATCAATTGATTCCTCGGTGTTCTCATCCAGGGGGAGTGTTGGGAATTCTGCTAAATAAGAATTATGCTGAGGGTTACTGCTGAAGAGCTGGTTCCTGCTGAAGCAGTGTATCTGCTGAAGACTAGTTTCGGCATAATTAGTTTCTGCGGAAGTAGATATTCCGTATATTATGTAATATAGTTAGGATATGCAGGAGTTTATTTAGGAAGTGATAATGCATATCTTTTAAAGTTTTTAGAAGATACGTTTCTTGTGAAACGGTTTAGGGTTCCATGAGTATAAAAGAAACACACGATTATGTATTGAGAACACATTTTTATAAAACACTTTCAGTATTATTAAAAGATCCATAGAGGATCAAGTATTCTTAGTATTCAGATTGTTTATACTTGTGTTTGTTTCCGCTTTAGAATAGAAGTTTCAGAGATTTTCTTTTAGTGTGTTAGTGCTTACATTAACATAACTAACGACCCACGAGTGCTCAAAGATCTATCAAGGTCTTAGGCTCAACAAGTGGTATCAGAGCCTCGGGAGAGTCTCTGTGATACTAAGAAACATCAATCTTACACCCTCTCAATCAAAAACAACCAAAAACAATGCCTGGAACAGATGATGAATCTGATGCAACTTAAAACCAAAACACCACTTCTTTCCAACAACTCACTCTCACAAACAGTAATGCCAAATTCCCATACCTTAAGAATGATGAAGAGTATGAACTGTGGTCCATGAAGATGCAAAACTGGATCACAAACATTGACTGGAATCTTTGGGAAGTTGTCCGTAAGGGTAACAGCTTGAAGAAACACGTCAAAGATGCTGATGGGGTGGTTACAATTGTGGGTCCTAAGACTGCTGAAGAAGTTCTAGCCGTTTAGAGGGAGAATAAAGTCAGAACAATTCTCCTTCAGGCTATACCAGATGACCACATGGGTGACTTTCACTTCATGGAAGATGCTAAGGACATTTGGATGGCAATCAAGGCTAGATTTGGTGGGAATGAGGAGTCAAGGAGGATGAAGAAATCAATGCTGAAACAACAGTTTCAAGAGTTTCAGAATCTGAGGAAGAAGGAATCCACAAGGGATATGACAGGTTCCACTGGATCTTGAGTCAACTCAATCAGCTGAAGGCTAGACCAGACAATGAGGACTGCAATGCTAAGTTCCTAAGATCTTTGCAACCATCTTGGTTGCAAGTAAGCATTGCTCTCAAAGCTAAAGGTGGATTGGATATGCTCTCATTTGATGACCTCTACAACAGACTCAAATCTCTTGAGCCTGATGTTAGAAGTCCCATTCGTCCATCCACTCACTTTGCCTTTGTTAGCACCACTTCCAATCAGGTGCATCATGCCTCAAGCCCTTACACCTCAGCATCATCTTCTCATATCCACACTAAATCAACTCCTCAACCAAAATCCAGTAATATAATGGAAGAGGTACTTCACTCTTTTGTTGCTGAATATGAACATCAGCAGTTTCTAGCATATGAGGATTTTGAACAGTTGGATCCATTGGAGATGGAAGAGATGAACTTGAAATGGCAGTTGGCAATGATTTCACTGAATATCAAAAGGTTTGATAATAAGTTTGGGAGAAAGTTTGGTTTTAAGGGAAGAGATGCAGCAAGATTTGATAGAAGAAAGGTGAAGTGCTATACTTGTGGTCAGATGGGACACTTCTCAAGAGAATGCAAGGATAGAAAGCCTGGTGATGAAGTTAGATATGGATCCTATCTAGTGGAAGCAGGAACTTATAAAGCTGGAACTTCCAAAGCTTTGGTGATTGTGGATGAACATGTCAATTGAACGGTTCATGAGCCTGCTGAGGAGGAAGCTTCTGGTTCTGAGCAAGTGAATATGCTGGCATACTGCCCTACAGAGGATAAGAATGATCAAGTTTCCTTAATGGGCATCTCTCAAGTACATAACTGTGTTTTTGGCTGTAGTGTAAGATATAATGAACTTAAATAAGCATATGATGAATTGAAACCTAAATATAATGAATGCTATGTAGAAGTTGAGGCTTATAAAAAGGCTTTAAAAACTTTAGAAAAACAAAAAGTATGGTTTCAAAAGAATCAGCTTAAATATGATGAAAAGATAAGAGTGTTAGAAAGTGATTTAGAATGTGCTAAAATTGATTTAAGACGTACTAAGAAAGAGAAAGTTGATGTAGTTTCAGAAAATCTAGTGATTAAAGAAAAACTAGACGAGGAAGGAGCAAGACATAAATCATGGTTAATATCAGGTGATAACTTAGCTGGTGTACTTTATGGTAGTCAGGCTGTTAACTCTGGAATAGGTTTAGGATTTAAAAAATATGTTGGTTTAGAAGCTAGGAATGACCTAGGTAAATCAACACCAGCAGGATTAGCTAACTATGTAAAAGAAGGTAAATTACATGCTGTACCTGGACCTATTAGAGGAGAACACATGCCCACAGACCTATCCATAACTGTTCACTTTGATGGATCACACCATCTTTATGGCAAAAAGTCAAGTGACTTGCCAGACCCTGATTCTAAATCTACTGAATTTGTCTCTTGTTCTGACAGTGACAAGTCCTCTGACCAAGGGTCTACTTCATATACCAGTTGTGATTCAAGTGAAAAGTCAGACCTTCCCAAGACCTCACCCAAGACTCCCCACAAGCCTGTTAGAGTTACTGCTGATTCCAAGATAGTTTCTTCTAAAGACTTGTTATTTAATTCTTTGCAAAACAATGTTTTTAATTTTGTCAAAAACAATTATGTTAATGGTTGTGGTTTGAATTCTTTTTCATGTTATGGAACATCTTTCACTTTGAATAAATCTTCTAAAAAGAAGAAATGCTTTGTGTATGGAAGTAAATTTCATTTGATTAAGGATTGTACTTTTCATGAGCAAAGAATGGGTGTATGTGCTAGTCAAAGGAAACCTAGGCAAATGTGGAAAAATGTTAATGATATACCATCTTTTGTTCCACATCAGCAGAAACACAATTCTGCTGATAAACATTCTTCTTGGAGAAGAGCTGGTGCTAGACCATATGTGAGACCCACTAGTTCTTATTTTCATAATAGTTATTAGACATTTTGACTCTATGTATGTTGGTGGAGGGTACTGGGATACTGCTGTGAAGCCCTCAGCAGGTTGTTCTTGGCCAAAGAAGGGACTTAATTTTCAATACATGCCTAAGAACAATGGTGGATCTAATACATCTACATGGCCTAACTCTTATGATCCACAAGGCAGGCTCAAGTCAATAATGACTTGAGCCTCCAATGTGTACTAACTATTGTATATTATCTTGTTGTTGTTGTAGGATCATCCCCTGAAGAGTCCAGAAGTAGGCATAGTAGATAGTGGTTGTTCTAGAAGTATGTCAGGGAACAAGGATAAGATGCATGACTTTGTACCTATAGAAGGAGGAGGCAATGTGACTTTTGGTGGAGGAGATGGAAAAATCACTGGGAAAGGCACAATTAAAACACCACTGTTGGATTTTGAGAATGTATATTATGTGAAGGAACTTTAGCACTTTAATCTGTTCTCAGTATCACAAATCTGTGACATCAAGAATAAAGTTTTCTTCTCAGAGGATGAATATCTTGTGCTCTCTAAGGACTTCAAACTTCCAGAAGATACAACCATTTTGCTAAGAGTTCCCAGAACCTTCAATTTGTACACATTCAATCTGAATGATGTCCAACCTCAAGGTGATCTAACATGTTTGGTGGCCAAAGCTTCCCTGGATGAATCTACAAGATGGCATAGGAGGATGGCTCTTGTGAATTTCAAGACCATTAACAAACTTTCTAAACTTGGTCTGGTTCAGGGACTTCCTTCAAAAGTCTTCACCAATGGACATAATTGTGTTGCCTGCAACAAAGGAAAGCAACACAGAGCCTCATACAAAGCCATAACAGTTGTGAGCACCATCTCAGAACCTCTTCAGTTGCTGCACATGGATCTATTTGGTCCAACTCCTATCAGAAGTATTGATCATAAGTACTTCTGCCTGGTTATCACTGATGATTATAGCAGGTTTTGCTGGGTATTTGTTGGGTCACTGAATTCCCCAATCTTCTTCTAACAAGGATTTGAACGTAAAATAACCTAAGTATAAACAAGTCACTGAGTGAACAGTAACTCAGTGAGTCATCTTCAGGATGCTTAGACCGAGCCTAAGAAGAGAGGTTCTCCATTCAATGAGGCGGAACTCAGTGAGTGTGATCTAAGCCAAGAAGAAGGTGATGGGTTCAGTAAGGATGACAATAACTCACTAAACCCCAAGACTCCTCAACAACTATCATGATACTAAAGACTGAAGTTTTGGCGGGACGGGGCGGGAAAGTTTAAACTGGTTCACTAAAGTGCTTTATCACTTTAAGGTCAAACTTTCCCCAAATGGTTAAAACCAGGCTGTCATCAGAAAGTAACTTTTGGACTTAACCCAAAGAAGTTTCCCTTTTAAGGAACACTTAGGTCCATTGTATAATAGAGATGCTCACATTTGTGTATAAATAGATAGCATAAGTGAGGAGTAAAAGTTGACAAGTTTGTGCAATTAATGCAAAGCATTCACAAACCACTTTTACTCCTCCAAAGAACAACACAACCTCTGAGATAGCTCAGTGGGTCCTTAGTTGTCACTCAAACATAGTTTTGAGTTTAGAGAGGAGTCAATACCACACTTGTCGTTTCAATCCCAAGTGTTATTCCGCAAACACTTGGGTACGATTCTTTTTGATTAAATTCTAATAAACAATTAAACGTTGAAAAATACTGTCTCTTATCTTTACGTTGCTTTATTGTTAATCATTTATACATCTTTGTTAATAGTCATACAACTTGGTTACATTAGCTTTTTAGTTACTGTTAATCAAGTAAAAGGGACTAACAAGTGGTATCAGAGCCTCTGATTTGTAAAACTTAAACCTGTTTTCAAAACTTAAGAGTGCTCAAGTTTTTAAAATCAAGATCCCACTATGACTGACATAGATGTTCCCCAACTTGTCGACAAAAAGGGTGGAAGTTATTCAGCAACTGCCCCTCGACTTGAAGTTGGCAAATTTAATAAGTGGAAAAAGCGAATGCTTTGCTACTTAACTGAGATGGAACCATATTACATTAAGTTGATTTATAATGGTCCATATGTCCCAACAACAGCCCAAGGTTTAATCAAACCTGAAGCTCACTGGACCCCATATGAAAGGAGGGTGGTCAATCAAGACCAGCGCCTGAAAAGCATCATTATATCATGCCTTCCTGATGATATAATGGAATCAGTGATCAACTGTCCCACTGCCCAGCAGACATGGACTGACCTGGTTCATAGCTATAAAGGGCCTTCTGATACCAAAGAGAATAGAATCATGGACCTGAAGCTTGAATTCAATACCTTCAGGGCCAAGGATTCTGAAAGTCTCTCTGAGACTTATACTAGGTATAAGACCCTCCTGAATGAGCTTACCAATGATGGTGTTATTCTGTCAAAGCATGAGATCAATGTTGGCTTTGTCAACAGTCTCCCTGAGAAGTGGTTAAACTTCTATCAGGGATTGAGAAATAAAAACCATATTCAGAACCTTGAGCTCCCTGCTATTTATAGGAAGTTTGTCTATGAAGACAATCTTATCACCAGGAGATACCCTGATAAATCTCAGGAGACCAAAAAGGCCTTGACAATTACACCCATATCAACTGCTTTCTATTCCAAAGGTGTTGTGCAGGATTTTCAAGATGGATCTGATGATGAGGTTGACCAAAGAACAAGTGAGGAGTACCTAAATGATCTTCAAATTGAATTTCATGAAAGGGCACTCCTTGCCAATTCAAAAAGGTTTTTTAAGAAAAAAAATTCCCTTCAAAGGAAAATGGAAACACTGAATGTTTTAAATGTGGCAAAATGGGCTATTTTGCTAAAGATTGTTTTTCAAAAACAACCTCAGAACCATCTTTCAAATTTTCAGGAAATAACTCTTTTTCAGGCCCAAGCAAATTTCAACCAAAAATGCTTCAGTCTAGTCAAAGATTTGAAAAAGTTCCTCAAATTGACTTTGAAGCCAAGTACTGAAAGGCAAAAGCTAAACTTTCCCTTCCTGAATCATCCTCAACAGTCTCTCTGCCTCCTCAGGCTCCAAAGCCTTCTCAAGCCAAGAACAAAGGGCTTGTTGCTGAAACATATGACTGGGATGAGGTTGAAATGTCCTCTGATGTTGATGAAGTTCACATCAGTGCCCTGATGGCCCTATCAGATGACAACAAGCTTGTTGTGGGGTAGAGTCATGCTAGAAATGGTGAATGGGTTAACATCACTATGAGGAAGGTAAACATTTTACTTTATATGGATGATAATGATGATTGGAAATCTTACTTAAATTATATTAATGTTGATCTTAAGTATGTTGAAGAGCAAAGACTTAATTTGTTTTCAAAATTTAACAAACCGAGTTTTGAATTAAATCATAGTAGAGATGAACTACTTACTTTAAAACAAGCCAAGCTTGAAAGTGTTACACTTCAAATTCAAAACTTTGAACTTGTAAAACAAAATCAAGCTCTTCAGGAAGAACTTAAGAAAGAAAAGGATGTTATTTGGAAATGGACTCAGAAAAACCCCAAACTTTATGAAACATTGAGTCTCACACCCAGCTCCAAAAAGGCTAGTATGGGTGATGATCAACTTACTGAAGTATCTGGGGAGAGTAGCCATTCAACAACTTTTCTGTCTGCCAACATACTTTCTAGCAAAGAACTTGCTCCTAAACCCAGTGATTGGTTTGAAAGAAACAATCCTAACAGTAAAATGCCAAATTTTAACACTGGAAGAATCCTGGAGCCTGAAAGTCGGGCTATCAAGGAGCTGCTAGGAGTCACTGATGAACTTAGTCCTACTGAGTCCATCACTGAGTCTAAGTCTGATTCACCACTCCCTCCACTGAAACATCTTCAGGGAGCTGAACCCAATTCTGACCTTGCACCATTAGTCTATCAACCCCATTCTCCTAAGTAGAAATCAAGGTTAGGAAAGACTATTCTGAAAAGACCTACTCCTGCACCCACTGAACACCAAACACCTTCAGTACCTACTGAAGTGAAACCTGAAAGCACTGACTCAAAGGTTGATCAGCTTGCTGAACTTGTCAGGATGCTGAGTGAGAAAATTGAGTCCACTGAAAGACCCTCAAACTCAAAATCTAATAGGCCCTCAGTATCCTCAAGTTATTCCAAACCAAAAACCACACCCAGACCTTCAGGGAGATGTGAACTGTGCAATTATCCAAATCACAGCACTGATAAATGCTACAGAGTCCTGTTTTGCATGATATGCAAACAAGAGGACCACAGAACTTGTGATCACATCCCCCACACTGCTTCTTTAAAAGCAAGAGGTCTATACAAAACTCAAGGCTATCAGTATGCCACACCTTCCAAACAAAGACTGAAGGCTAAGCCTTTCTTGTCATGTCCTCACTTTGGTTTCAATGATCATCTTCTTGATGATTGTATGATGAAAAATTGCTATGACATATGTGGAGATCCCTCCCATGAAACCAAGGGACACGACAAAGTCATTCAGTCCATAAGGAAAAACCTCACCAACACTTCTCAGTCACCTGAGGCATCAACCTCCACAAAATGTAAAACATGTGGAAGCTCAGGTCACACAACTTCAGACCATGATTCATTAGCTGAGTTCAAAAATTCCCTGAGAACTAAGCCCACTAGAAAGTGGGTCAACAAGAAAAACTAACCCAGTTTACTGTTTGTGCAGAAACACATCAAGGATCCTACTTGTCTTCTAGACAGTGGATGCTCCAGAAGTATGACTGGTGTGAAAAGTTATCTGCACAAATATGTGGAAGAACCAGGACCCAAAGTAGTATTTGGTGATAACTCATCAGCTCCCACTGAAGGTTATGGTTCAGTAAACTGCAATGGTATAGTTTTTACAAGAATAGCTTGTGTTAATGGTCTCAAGTACAACCTGATAAGTGTTTCCCAACTATGTGATGCCAAATACATAGTTCAGTTTGATGACAAGAGAGGGACCATCTTTAATGCCAAGAAGGAAGTTGTGTTGATTGCCCCCAGGAGGGATGATGCATATGTTCTAGACATGTCATCCATGACTCAAAATGGGACTTGTCTATTCTCAAAGGCAAGTGAGACAATCAACTGGCTATGGCATAGGAGACTCTCTCATCTCAATTTCAAGAGCATCAACAACCTGGCCAAACAGAACAAAGTTTTGGGCCTTCCATCCCTGGTGTATACCAAAGACAAGCCTTGTTCTGCTTGTGAAAAAGGAAAACACCACAGGGCATCATTCAAAACCAAACAAACCTTTTCCATCAAAAGCTGCCTACATCTTCTTCATATGGACCTTTTTGGACTTATCAGTCCAATGCCCACTCACCATGAGAAGTATACTCTGGTCATAGTGGATGAATACTCAAGATATACTTGGGTTTACTTCCTGACCAAAAAGAGTCAGGCAGCTAAAACCATCATGTCATTTGTCAGGAACATTGAAAATCAAAATGATGTTAAAGTTAAATAGATCAAGACTGACAATGGCACTGAGTTCAAAAACCAAGACCTTGAGTGTTTCTGTGATGAGAAAGGAATTTCTCAAAATTTCACTTCTCCCTATACTCCTGAACAAAATGGAGTAGCTGAAAGGAGAAATAGAACACTCATTAAGGCAGCAAGAACAATGTTTAATAGGTCAGTCCTCTCAAAACATTTCTGGACTGAGGCAGTTAAAACAGCTTGCTACACTCAAAATAGGTCAATCATTGTGAAAATGCACAATAAGACTCCTTATGAGATATTCAAAGGAAGGATCCCTGACATCAACTACTTTCATGTATTTGGGTGTCCTGTGTTTATTCATAATCACAAGGATCACTTGGGTAAATTTGATGCCAAAGCTGATGATGGATACTTCCTGGGATATTCTCTGGTTTCTAAAGCCTTCAGGGTGTTCAACACAATAAGACAACAAACTGAGGAAACTTATCACATTACTGTTGATGAGAGCACTGAATACATCAGGTTCTCAAATTCCACAGTTGAAGAAATTGGTATTGATGACTCATCAAGGTATCCTCCTGATGAGTATCATCCTCAGAACAATCCCTCAACCCAATACCAAGCTGATGCTGATGTATCCTATTACATCATCCCTCACAACCTACCCCAACCACCTATCAGTGAGTTCATTGAAACTCAGCATGTCTCCAATGAAACTGCAACCACTGAAAAAATTGTTCAGGAACCCTCAGAGCAAATTGTTCCCACAAATTTCACTAAAGCACATAGTGATGAGTCACCTCATGTTCTTGAGTCTGAACCTAATCAGGCTCCTTCAAGCTCAAATTCTTATCCCAAACCTCAGGATAGCTGGACTAGATCCAAAATCATTGAGCTTGTGAACATCATTGGTGAACCCACTGAAGGCATGCTCACAAGAAGCAAGGCTGCTAAACTCAAGGCCGCCTCTGCCAATATATGTCTTTATGCTGACTATCTCTCTGAAATAGAGCCAAAAAATGTCAAAGAAGCCCTGACCTATGAAAGTTGGGTTCAGGCCATGAGAGATGAATTGGAGCAATTAGACAGAAATAATGTCATGACCCTTGTTGAATGCCCCAGAGTGTTCTAATCATTGGTATGAAATGGGTCTTTAAAAACAAGACCGATGAGAATGGCACAGTCATCAAAAACAAAACAAGACTGGTTACCAAAGGATATAATCAACAAGAAGGTATAGACTATGAGGAAACCTTTGCACCTGTTGCTAGAATGGAAGCCATCAGGATCTTCCTTGCCTATGCAACTTACATGAACTTTAAAGTTTACCAAATGGATGTTAAAAGTGCATTCCTAAATGGTAACATCAAAGAAGATGTTTATGTGCAACAGCCTCCTAGTTTTGAAAGTAGTGAATACCCCAACCATGTCTACAAGCTTAACAAGGCCCTTTATGGACTGAAACAAGCTCCCAGGGCATGATATAAAACTCTTTCAGCCGTCCTGATCCAAAACAAGTTTGTCAGAGGAAAGATTGACAACACACTGTTCATCTATAGAACAAAGAGTGATGTCATTCTTGTTCAAGTATATGTTGATGACATCATCTTTGGCTCCACAAGCTACAAACTTTGCAAACAGTTTGAGAAACTGATGACCACAAAGTTTGAGATGAGCATGATGGGTGAACTCACATACTTTCTTGGACTCCAAATCAAACAAACTGAAAAAGGAATATCCATTTGCCAAGAAAAATACCTAAAGAACCTACTGAAGAAGTATGAGCTCACTGATTGCTCTTCAGTGAAGACTCCTATGGTTCCTCCAAACAACCTTAGCCCTGATCTCACTGGAAAATCAGTGAATCAAACCCAATACAGAGGAATGATAGGCTCCCTGATGTACTTGCTTGCCTCAAGGCCTGATATCCAATTCTCAGTCTGCCTGTGTGCAAGATATCAGGCTGATCCTAAAGAATCACATCTCACTGCTGTCAAGAGAATCATCAGGTACTTGAAGGGTACACCAAACCTTGGTTTATATTACCCAAAATCTTCAGGATTTGATCTCAAAGGGTACACGGACTCTGACTACGCAGGATGTAATATGGATAGGAAAAGTACTTCAGGATCCTGCCAATTTCTTGGTGGTAAACTTGTATGTTGGAGTACAAAGAAACAACAATCAGTGGCCATGTCCTCAGCTGAAGCTGAATATATGGCTGCTGCAGGATGTTGTGCAAATGTACTATGGATGAAGAGCCAACTGAGTGACTATGGCATTCAGTATAAGATGGTACCTATCTTTTGTGATAATACAAGTACCATAGCCATCTCAAACAATCCAGTACTTCATCAAAGAACCAAACACATTGACATCAGATACCACTTCATCAGGGACCACATCACAAATGGAGAAATTGAACTACATTTCATCCCCACTGAGTATCAGCTAGCTGATATCATCACAAAACCCATGGATGAACCCACTTTCACAAGATTGAAAGCTGAATTGGGCATGTTGGAAATAGAATCAGGAAACTGATCAAAAGTGTTCCAACCTGATGTAAATTCTCTAGCCCCTGATCACACCCTTCCTGAAAACCAATTTTTATTGAATGAAAAATCATTCAGGGGGCTCATGATGAAAAATGGCATTGAATACCCTAACTAAATGCTCTAAGTACTTAGTTAGTAAATGTCCCAGGTAGGTAACTGATTCCTATTAAATATAGGAATATATGTCACTTACACAACTGGCATCCACTCCTTGGGCCCCCACATCTCTCTCACCAAACACCACTGAGCATTAAATGCTCCCTCACACACAATAGTTGTGATGATTTTTCTCTACAAAAGTGCATTATTTGCAGAGCCACACAACTGTTCACCCCATGATGTGAGAGAAAATAGGGGCAATGGGAATCGTGATATTTAATGCGGATATCAAACCCATATTATTATGCCGCTTCGGTTGAATAATATAAACCGTTGGTATCCGCAACATCACTACCCTAATTCCCACCCTATAAATACCCCCACAATGAAGAACACACACACGCTTTAAAAATCTTAACAAAACTCTTGCAAAATTATTTCAAGAATCATTTTGTTTTCAAAAACTTTGTGTGCTTCTTCTTTGTTCAAAACCAGACCTTTTATCAAACAAATATGGCATCTTCAAAGGTCATAAATATGCACCCAATGTGGATTTCCAAATGGAAAGCGTAGACCTCACCAAAAATAATGTGGTGGGGAATTTTGCCTACCCTGAAGGGTTCCCTGAATACAGGGATGTGGTGAAGTTCCTACAAAATTGTTTTCTCACCACCACATTCACAAAAACCCCCTCAGTCATCTATCATGACTACTTGAGGGAATTTTGGTGCACAGCGGTGGTTGAAAACCCTGATGCGCCAAAAGAGGCCAAAATCAGGTTCTCAGTGAAGAATGGAACTAAGTTCCTAACTCTTGACTACAAAACCTTTGTCAAAGCCACTGGCCTTGACTACACTGAGACCTTTGTTGCCCAACCAACTGAAGAGGAAGTTAGACAACTCCTCTTAGAACTTGGGCCCTATGATAAACATCATCCTGATGTTACTCCAGGGGCCCTACTGTCCAAAGCCCCCATAATCAAAACATGGTTCCCTGCCCTTGGAGGATCCTGATGACATTTGTAATTCAGGTCCTTGGGGGAAATAAATCCTGAACTGGGCAACTAAACACTACTCAATCAATGATAGTGTACTGTCTCATTGAGGGTAAAAAGATTGACCTTGGAGAAATTATCTTCAGGGACCTCATAGCCAAATTGGGTGGGAAGTCTAGGCAAAAACACATGTCTTACCCTAGATTCATTTCCTGTGCCCTGAATGACTTATTAGAGTCTGAGTATATCAAGCCTGACAGTGTCGGCTTTGAACCTGATGTCTTACATATGGCAAATTACTCACGTGACCCTATTGAGGTAACACATGTCGCCCTGACCACATATATGCTGACTGCTATCCAGGGTGACAACATCATATCACCTATTCCCTCTCCTACCAAAAAGGTGAAGAGGAAGAAGGGACAGGGGTCCAGGAAGGTGGCACAACCCAAGTCACTCGCCACTGAGACCTCTGCCCCTAAGCCTGACAAAAGGGGGCAACAACAACAGACCCTGACTGCGGACACCCTAAGAATTATAACCCAGTCACTGACCCCAAAACAAAGGCCAACGGAGGGCACTGAGACATCACACTCAGTGTCCTCGGGCGAACCCGTTCCCAAAGGCTCTGCTGACATAAACAAGTCAGTGGAGTTAGAACCAACCAAACCTTCACATCCTGCTAAAGACTTTGGCAAATCACAACCAGAGTATCAGGGAGTAAGGGGTCCTAAACCCTCAGTGGGGCAGCACTACTCCACTGAGAAAGGGACCCACAAACATTCCCATCCTGTCAAAGGCTCGGGTAAATCACAACCTAAGCATTAGGGAGTTCTCGCCCCTAAACCTTCTACAGGCCAGAACAAGCCTGTTGGAAAGGGGCAAAACCACTCAGGTGCCTGATGAGGACATTCGCAAATCAAAGCTTTTGTCTGAGGGCACAAAAACTCATCCCAAAGACTCAGAGGGAAACATACAACCCGCTGATAGGGACACAACATTCACGACTCCTCATGATGGCACTGAGAAACACCCATCAGTGTCTGAAGGGTCACAGGGGACAAAGATTCAGAGGGACAAAAGCCACCCGCTGATATGGAACCCACAACCAACCCTGAAGGTGCGCATAACTCGGGAACTGACCTTGAGGACCAGGTAGATAAACCCCAATCTACCAGATTTGAGGGGTCAGGACCTGGCTAAACTGAAGGCAAGTCTTCTTATGAAGAGGAGCTGGATAACCTTCTTTTGCAGATTCAGTCCCTAGCTGATGCTCAGGCAGTTTTGTATTCTGATGATGAATTCGACAGTGATGAAGAAGTTTTTAAGGCTGGAGATGATATGGAGCTTGAGGAGACAGTCCCTGAACCAATTCCTCAGTCTCCTCAATCTTCTAACCATGAAGTAGCTGACACACATTCCGAGCCAGAGTCCTCAGGAGATGATCAAGCTCCTCTCACTGTGAAAGCCTTCACCAAATTCATCAAAAAGATTACTAACATTTTGTACAGGGGGATCACTGATGAGGTCTTTGACATGCACATTGAACAGGCGGTTCATTATCATGATCTCAAAGATGCTGTCGAAGACTTCAATGATGATGTCAGGGAACAGAATACCTCAGTTAACCACTCCCTAACACAGATGATCACTTGCCTGAATCAGTTTTTGATATCCCTTAACCAGCTGAATGTAGGGGTTCAGTCTGTTCAAGAATCGGTCAAGGATGATCCTGAACTCACCAGGAAGCTTCTTCAGGCATTTGAGACGTATCAGGTAAATTCAATGGCCCTCACTGAGTTACTTGACTTGCTAAAGGGATCGAATGTTCAGGGTCTCACCACAACTGTGAAGTCTCTTAAATCTTCCTTCATCCAAATGGAAGAATCAGTGGATGCTCAATCTCAAAGGTCCACTTCTCTGGCATGAACTCTGGGATCCAGGATGACAGCTCTTGAACAAGCTCAGGCTACACTTGACTCCAAAGTGTCCATCATTCAACAAGATACTCAGGAGATCAAGTCTATGATGACTGAAATCTTTCAAGCCTTCAAGTGTACATCTGCTTCGTCAGTTCCTCCAACACTTGCCATCACTGCTGTTCCGGAAAATGTTGAGGGGGAGAATGTTCCTGAAACCCCTGTTACTGACGAACAAGAAGATGGACAGCCCTCTCACACTGAGGGGGAGCATGTCACTGAGGCCACTCCAATCACTGAAGTTCCACCACAGGAGGAACCAGTCTCCTTCACTCTCAGGCAGGACAGAGGAAAAATGATTGCCACCACCTCTGAACCTGAATCAATGCTCAAGCCTGCCTCCACAATAGTCAGATATGATCCTGATGAGCCCATCAAAGTCCCGTTTGAAATCAATGGAGTTGTGCATCATCTCACCAATGCAGAAATTCAAGCCCACATGGAACGAATTGAGATTTTGCAAAAGGTCGTTGAAGAAGAGAGAATGAGCAAGCCTGCCCTTATAAAGGTTGTTCATGAGGAGGCTAAAAAGATTGGTTTGGATTTTGAGGCACTAGCAACTGAGCAAGCTGGTGCAGCCTTTAAAAAGGCTCAGGAAGAAGAGTTAAATGCTCTCAAAAGGGAAAGAGAAAATAAGCTCAGGAAGGACGCTCAAATCAGGAAACACAGGGTCGAAAAGTATACTTGGGTGATGAAGGAAAGGCTAAAACCTGAAACCATCACTGACATTCAAATCTACAGAAACACCGATCCTGCAGTGGTCACGGTCTTCAGGGGACGTGATCAAAGAGTATTTGTCGTCCATAAGCCATTCAGGTTTGCTGATTTTGGCATCACTGAACTTGATGAGCTTCGTCCTATCATTGCCAAAAAGAACAATGTTGTAGTTCCCAACCTTCTCAAGTCACTGAAGGAAAGGTACGACAGACTGAGAGCAATGCCTGAAGCTCTTAACATTCCCTCACTTTTTCCTGCCTCAACAAAAGAGACTGCTCCATCTAAGGCTTCCAGGAGGAAAAGGAAGCACATTGAGATGGAGCCTGAGATCAAAGTACCAAGGCTAGACTGTGACAGGTCGCTTCCTGAAGGGATCACTTTTGTGAACAATGCGGTCCTCGAAGCACCTTAAAGAGGCTTATGTTTCACTAATGAGTTTGGAAACCTAGCTTTCCAAAGATGGTCTGATATGGATAAGGCAGGAGTCAAAGCAATGCTCATGTACCTCATATTGGCATCCCCCATCAAGAGTACTGAGAACAAAAGATTCTGCCAGGACTTAGAAGCAATGATCAATGAACATCCTGAAAGACATCTACTCAGATCAAAGAAAGCAAAGCTTGAAGCCCTTGGATACCACCTGAACATCTAATCTGCAACAACTATCTTTTATTTTATTTTTTTGTAATTTGTAGGACTCGTAATAACTATGAATAAACTTTAATGTTTTGTTTAAATTATGTGTCCAACCTATAATTACATCAACATTCAGTAAGAGATGAAGACCCCTGCAAACTCATACTGAATCAAGAGATACTTAAGCTATTTGTATGTTCAAATAGGGGGAGATTGTTGGGTCACTGAATTCCCCAATCTTCTTCTAACAAGGATTTGAACATAAAATAACCTAAGTATAAACAAGTCACTGAGTGAACATTAACTCAGTGAGTCATCTTCAGGATGCTTAGATCGAGCCTAAGAAGAAAGGTTCTCCATTCAGTGAGGCGGAACTCAGTGAGTGTGATCTAAGCCAAGAAGAAGGTGATGGGTTCAGTGAGGATGACAATAACTCACTGAACCCCAAGACTCCTGAACAACTATCATGGTACTAAAGACTGATGACTTAAAGACTGAAGTTTTGGCGGGACTGGGAGGGAAAGTTTGAACTGGTTCACTAAAGTGCTTTATCATTTTAAGGTCAAACTTTCCCCAAATAGTTAAAACCAGGTTGTCATCAAAAAGTGCCTTTTGGACTTAACCCAAAGAAGTTTCCCTTGGCAGAGAATAAAATCTATCAAGATTTTATTAAGGAACACTTAGGTCCATTGTATAATAGAGATGCTCACATTTGTGTATAAATAGATAGCATAAGTGAGGAGTAAAAGTTGACAAGTTTGTGCAATTAATGCAAAGCATTCACAAACCACTTTTACTCCTCCAAAAAACAACACAACCCCTGAGATAGCTCAGTGGGTCCTTAGTTGTCACTCAAACATAAGTTTGAGTTTAGAGAGGAGTCAATACCACACTTGTCGTTTCAATCCCAAGTGTTATTCCGCAAACACTTGGGTACGATTCTTTTTTATTAACTTCTAATAAAGAATTAAACGTTGAAAAATATTGTCTCTTATCTTTACGTTGCTTTATTGTTAATAATTTATACATCTTTGTTAATAGTCATACAACTTGGTTACATTAGCTTTTTAGTTACTGTTAATCAAGTAAAAGGGACCAACAGTATTCTTTTTGAAAACTAAAGATGAAACAACTCCTATTTTAAAAGAATTCTTTACCCTGATTGAAAATCAGCTAAATAAAAAGGTTAAAGGCATTAGGTGTGACAATGGGATAGAGTTCAAAAATGTAATATTAATAGAACTTTGTAAGTCTAAAGGGATAAAAAGGGACTACAGCACTCCAAGGACCCCACAATAAAATGGGGTTACTGAAAGGAAGAATATGACCTTTAATAGAGGCAGCAAGATCCATGCTTGCAGACTCTAAGTTACCCACTATGTTCTGGACTGAAGCAATAAGTACTGCTTGTTATGTTTTGAACAGGGTATCCATCACTAGACCTCATGTCATGACACCTTATGAACTTCTCACTGGGAAAGTTCCTGACATTCATTACTTTAAACCTTTTGGTTGTAAAGTGACCATTTTGAACACTAGTGATACACTGGGAAAATTTGATGGAAAAGCTGATGAGGCATATATTGTGGGCTATTCAGCTAATAGCAAGGCCTATAGGGTGTACAAATTAAATGCTAAAAGGATAGAGGAGACCCTTAACCTAAGATTTCTAGAAGATCAGCCTAATGTTCAAGGACAAGGTCATACTTGGTATTTTAACCTAGATTACTTGACTGATCACTTGGGTTATACTAAACATGTTTCTAACCAGTATCTAGGTACAAAAGAGTCTCCTACTAACCCTGCAGGTACCATGGATGATGACTCAGAGAGTGACTCTTAGAAAGATGAACAAACCATTGTTGTACCTTCTTTTCCTCCTAACCATTTTGCAGGTGATCATTCTGCTGATGAGCATAAAGATGAGTCACACTATGTAGAGGATCTTGCTAGACTCCAGAAGCAAGAACATGCAGCCACTCAGGAAGCTAAGAGACTTAGTGAGAAGTTTGCAAAAGAGACTGAAGCTTTACTCAAACAATCAGCACAAGCAGTTAGTGGAAACCAGGATGCTGCTGACAGTTCTACTGAAGGCTCTCCTGTTCCTTCTGATGTAATCAAATCTGCTGATAGTCCTACTGCACAATCTCCCATTTCCACTGAAGTGTCCACAGACTTTGGGAAACCATATACCAGATTTCCAAGTCCTTCTGATCTTGGTAATCACCAACCCAAAGCTGGCATCTTCAACTCCTCTTCCTATGATAGTCAATTTAGACCCACAGTGAACAACCTTGACACCACCATTAATGTCAACCCCACAGCAACTAAAAGGATCAATCTTGCTCATCCCCTATCAAAGGTTATTGGTGATCCTCAAGCACCTGTTCGAACTAGAAGTACTGTGAAGAACACTAAATATGGTGAAGTTGCTTTCATTTCCTATGTCTACAATCAACAAAGGGACAATCATACAGACTTTAAACATTGTCTGTTTGCTTGCTTCCTTTCTCAAATGGAGCCAACCAGTGTTCCTCAAGCACTTGCTGATTCAAGTTGGCTTGAAGCAATGCAAGAAGAGATGCTGCAATTTAAGAATCAGCATGTTTGGATACTGGTACCTCTCCCTGAAGGTAAATTTGCAATTGGGACAAAATGGATTTTGAAGAATAAAAGAGATGCAAGGGGTATTGTGGTGAAAAACAAAGCAAGATTAGTGGCTCAGGGGTTCAGGCATGAGGAAGGCATAGACTATGATGAAGTCTTTGCACCAGTGGCTAGAATAGAAGCAATCAGAATCTTCTTGGCCTATGCATCCTATATGGGATTCATGGTGTATCAGATGGATGTAAAAGGTACATTTCTGTATGGTGAGATTGAAGAGGAGGTTTATGTGACTCAACCCAAGGGCTTTGAAGACCCAGATCATCCTGATTATGTTTACAAGGTTGTAAAAGCTCTCTATGGACTACATCAGGCACCAAGAGCTTGGTATGCTAGGCTTTCTGCATTTCTGCTAAAGCATGGTTACAGAAGAGGTGCCATTGACAAGACACTCTTTCTTAAGAATGACTCTAGGGATATCATTCTAGTGCAAGTCTATGTGGATGACATCATTTTTGGTTCCACTAAACAAGAATGGTGTAGGGAGTTTGAGGACTTGATGAAGGGTGAATTTCAGATGAGTGCCATGGGGGAGCTTACTTTATTTTTGGGTTTACAAGTTCAGCAGAAACCTGATGGTATCTTTATCAGTCAGGATAAGTATGTACGAGATATTTTGAAGAAATTTGATATGGAAAATGTCAGAACTGGCACTACACCCTATGAAGCTCCCAAACCAAAGAACACTCTTGAACCTGATCTTCCTGTGAATGTCCATTTATACAGGTCCATGATTGGTTCTTTGATGTATTTGACTGCTTCTAGACCTGACATTACATTTGCTGTGAGTGCTTGTTCTAGGCACCAGGTCACTCCACTTACTTCTCACTTGAGTGCTGTCAAAAAGATCTTCAAGTACCTCAAAGGCCAACCCAAGTTAGGCCTTTGGTACCCAAAAGAGTCTCCTTTTAGGCTGGAAGCATTTGATGATAGTGACTATGCTGGTGCCAATATGGATAGGAGATCCACAACTGGAGGTTGCCAATTTCTTGGAAGAAGATTGATTTCTTGGCAATGCAAGAAACAGACCATTGTTGCTACCTCTACTACTGAAGCAGAGTATGTTGCTGCTGCCAATTGTTGTGGACAGGTTCTATGAATTTAGAATCAATTGTTGGATTATGGGTTTAATTTCATGAATACCACCATTTTTATTGACAATCAAAGTACCATTTGCATTGTTAAAAATCCAGTTTTTCATAATAGAACCAAACATATTGAAATCAGGCACCACTTTATCAGGGATGCATATGAAAAACATTTGATTAAAGTGGTTAAAATTCACACAGATGATAATGTGGCAGATCTGTTAACTAAAGCTTTTGATGGACCTAGGTTTCAACACTTAGTGGTCCATATTGGTATGCTTAACCCTTGACTACAAAGTTTGAGGGGAGGCATATGCCTCAGGGGAGGATTGTCATTGTAAACTTTGTATAATTTCTGTATATTATTGTTTGGCTAACACTAACCAACTAATGTTTCTGTAAGATTTGTTTGTTTTGTTTGTTACTTTCTGTTTTGTAGAATGTCCTTATGTGAAGTTGCTGATCTTTATTTGTTATTCACAAAGAGCTGTTTCAAAGGGAATGTGGTCATGTTTACTGAGAATTGTTTCTACTGAAGAGTCATTTATACTGAAACACATTGCTTCTACTGAAGTAATACTCAAGAATTGACAAATAAGAAAAGTTGTTCATTCATTCAAGAAACAATTTACAGCTTACAATCAACTTCAAAGTGGAATACAAAGATCATTCCTATGCTAAGTCTACCAAACCAATTCTAAGATTCTATCATCTATTACAAAAGGGCTGGTGGATATGCATGACCAGTATGATGAAGAAGCTGAAGGTGAGAATGGAAAGGAGAGAATGATGAGGATGACGACGAAGATGCTCAAGAACCGAGTTTTATATCTTTAGTTCAAGGCAAGAAGATGCTCAAGAACCTAGTTTTATATCTTTGGTCCTTGGCAACATCCCATCATCAACTACTCCACTTTCCTTTTCCCCTTCCCCGCCACCTCTGCCTTCTTGCCCTTTCCCCTGTGTCCATGGTATGAAGCACCAAATCCTGGAGCAGGAAGACCCAACACCACATCCCGTGATGTTGGAAGAGATGGATTACTCTTCCTTGGCCTTGGTTGGGATCTCTCTGGTGTGGAAGGAGGAAGGAATGATGGATCTTCGTCTTCATCCTCTGAAGAGTCTTCATCAGAAGTAAAGATGAAGGGAGAGACATATTGTCTCTCAGCAGGAATGGGGGCATTGCTTGGTTCACCTCTCTCCAACGCATTCCACCTTCTCTTGAGCTCTTTCTCTCAGCATCTGAATCATCTAAATCAGAGGGAATGTTGGCTGGATCCTCTGATGATGAGGGACTTGGGAATTTCACATCTGGTTTCTCTGGTGGATGTTCACCAGGTGGAAAGTAACCACTCCACCCATCACTTGATGAAGATGAGGAGGAAGTGGAGGAGGTTAGGTCAATGATTTCTGGTTTGGAAGACATGACTTGGTGAAGAATTGGGGTTAATTGAGAAATTAGGGTTTTGATAAGAATTGGGGGTAATTGATATCTGTAAAAGTGTGATTTGGGGGTTATTAAATAGGCGAAGTCAAGGCTTTATGATAATTAATGCGAGTTGGGTGGCACAGTAAAAATCAAGATATTTACTGAAGATATTTTTACTCTTGAGTGGTTTCTACTGATTGACCATTTATCAGCAGATTGACTTTCATTTCTGCTAAAGGGTAATTTTGAAATTGGATGGAACCGCTTTACACGTCAGATATGGTCAACGATTTGTTCCGATATTCTTGACCATGATTGGGGAACTTCCATTTATAACCTACTTTGCATATCTTCGCCAAAACTAAATTATTCCTTCATCAATCAATTTAGACCCATCATTCATTTGCATAATTCATAACCGTCTCTCACGAATATTTCAAATGGCAACACTTCAATTCAAGAAAGATCATAACAAGTTTGCTGTTCTGAAAAAGACTAAAGGTCATGAACTGTATGATTTAATAGTGGAGTTTCTACAGCGTTCAAAGATTCATTATGCTATAACACATTCTCCAAATGTGATATATGAATCTATGGTGAAGCAATTTTGGGCATCTGCTAGGAAAAGATCTGACACAGAGATCGTTGCTACTATTGATGGAAATGAGTATGTGGTGACTGAATCATTGATACGGACAAAGCTTCAGCTGGATGATGAGAATGGAGTTTTTCACTCCAATACTGAAGAGATACTTGCTGGATTGAGGGAAGCTAATTATCAAAGCACTAACAGAACTAAGTGGCTTAAGAATCAGTTCTGACCCAAGTGGAGGTTTTTGGTGCATATACTGCTCCAATGTATCAGCAACAAGTCTGGTGGTTGGGATCAGTTCTCTACCCAATTGGGTTGTGGTATTGTCTGTCTTTCTAAAGGGTTAACTTATAATTTCTCAAAGTTTATTTTTGATAATATGATAGAAAATATTGAGAAGCAAAAGCATAAGTTTTTAATGTACCCTAGGTTTCTACAAATAATGTTAGAAATAACCACAGAAGACAGAATTCATGTGCCCATTAAGAGTCTTGGTTCTAAGTTATTTGCCTCTATGCAAACTAACTATGATGGGGTACATCGCCCTCTGTTAGCTGCTATGTTGCCACATGGCAATGATGATGCAGGTGAGGGTGATGCTACTGGTAATATGCCCTCTCCAAATGTTGCTGATGATGGTAATCCATCATCCTCTGGTGTTGCTGCTGATGGTAATCCTTCAGTGGTACAAGATGGAGAGCCATCTACAACTGCTGAAGCATTGCATGTTTCTACTGACTAGCCTCTACCTTCCCTTTTACCTCTGTCACCTAGTCTTGTTCCATCACCTTCTCAGGTTGCTCCTGATGAGCTTGTTGCTGAGGTTGAAGAGACAATTCAGTCTCTTGGTACTCAAGTACCTACACCTCTTGAGCCTGAGATTACTAGACTACCCACACCTAGTCCTTTAAGAGAGCCATATGATGCAGGCTCTCCCAATGTTGTACATATGTTTGTTTCTCCTTATAGGTTCAATGAAGCTCCCATGACCAATGAGCAATCTATTGGTGGAGCTGAGAACCCTGTTACTCTCACCTCTGTACATGATTTACTTTGCAGGTATATTAAAAGGACTGATGATCTTCAAAAGGAGCTTGCAGATACCAAATCTACTCTTGGTGGTGAGATTGAACTGTTGAAAAGAAAGGTTCAGAATTTGGAAGCACAACTTGATCAGCAATAGAAAAGAAAGGTTGTGATTGATGCTGATGAAGTACATGAAGAGGGAAATTTGGATTCCCTTGAGATCTTGGCGGAAGTTGCTAGACAGACTCATGCTTCTTCTCCCAAAGTTGCTGAAGTTTCAAAACTTAAGAAGCCAATTCAGTTCAGCATAAGAAGTAGAAGACAGTATTTGGCAAAGAAAGTTGCTGAATCTTCTAAGGTGTCTAGTGGTGATGAGATTCTTATAACAGATGCTGGTGATACTCTTTAGGAGAATGAACCAAATAGTGATATTGCTGCTGAAAAGACTACTGATGGGGTTCATGCATTAGTAGATACATTCTTTGTAGCTGGTAAAGAGTATATGGATTCACCTACCACTGATCCATCTGTTCCTGAGCAAGTATCTCATGAAGACACCACTGCAACTCTTCATACTACAGGATCTGCTGATACTCTACTTCATTCAGATGTTCAAGATATTCTTGCTGATCCTATGGAAGAGTTAGTCATTCCTCATGATGATTCTGCTGAAGTATGTGCTGATGATCTTATCTCAGAAGAGGAAAGACTTGAACAAAAAAACTTTTGAAAGAATGGGAAGATCATAAGAAGAGTATAGAATTGGCAAAGGAAGAGCAAGCCAAATATGATTCAGAATATCAATCTGCTACAAATAGGTATATTTCTACCTTGCCTATTGAAAGACATAGAGAATTGGATGCTGCCATTCCAAATTTTGATGAAGCAGACTGGATGCATATTGGAGAACAAGTGATTGCTACTCCTGGTTTAGCTATAGATATTCTAGGAAAGGATGTTAATAAAGAGGATTGGGTTTCTGGAATAATTGAGAAGATGAAACAGAGAAAAAAAGAAGCAGATGAAAGAATTGCCAAAGCAAAAATGGATAAACCAATGACTCAAGCACAGCAAAGGGATTTTATGAGAACTTATGTGAAAAGTCAAAGCAGTGCACTCTATAATAATGCTTGGACTAGGAAACAAGTTTGGGCTCTTTCAGATGAACAATTGGTTCTTCAGTATAATAGAATCAAGTCTAGATGTGAAAAGGATGGCATGAGTACTCCTAAGCTTGTTCCTAATCTCCTTGCTGCTGATGCAGAACCACAGTCTAAGAAAGTCAAACTTGATGGTGGTGTGTCTGATATATCCCTATCATTTTCTGCTGATGCTGGTTCTACTATGCATATGGGTGTTCCTGTTGTTGATCAAGTATCTTTACCTGATACTTCTGCTGATGTGACAACTGTTGCTGCTTCATCTGTTGTTGATAAAGGTAAAGCCAAAGTTGTAGCAGAAGCTCTTCCTTCTAGAAAGAGAACCAGAAAACAAATGGAGGAGAGGTTAGGTGAAGAGGCTGCAAAGAGATTAGATGATGATCAACAAGCTGAAATGGAAAGATTTCATGAGCTAAAAGAGAGAGAAGTAGAGCTTACAGCTGCTAGGGCTAAACAAATCACGAAGGCAATGGATGAACAATATGAATCTGTTGCACTTGCTTCTACTAAGGATTCTACTGATGATCACTTGGATATTCCATCAGTGGAAACTAATGATACAGAAGATGTATCTGCTGAGGATGTAGCTCCTGAGGAACCTTCTTCAATACATGATGCTATTTACATTCCTGGAAGAAGGGCCAAGAGAATGGCAAGAGTGAGGACTTCACATTCAGCACACAGGGTAGTAGATGTTAATGCTCCTGATGCTTCTTTTATCAAAGAAGGATCCCCTGATGATTGGCCAGAGGGAGTTAGAGATGTTTTGGTTCATTAGGAATTGTCTAAGAATGGCCAGATCAATACCATTTATAGACTTGAAAAACTTCTCTGTCATTCACATTCCTACAAGAAATACTATATATTGTGGATCATCAGGACTTGGTCACTCTCAATGAGTTGGTCTAAAAGTATTATGCTACTCATACTCCTACAGGTGCAGGATTGTATCTATTGGGAGATCTTAAAGTGCTTATGGATTCTTCTACTCCCAATGGTGCTGGTTATGAGGTGTGGAAGAACAATCAGAGGTGGAAAGTACAGAGTTGGAAATTTTATCCTATGCCTTATGTTCATGTCTTGGAGACTACATCTGGACTTAGGGTAATCATGTTTCTTGGGAAGAATTATCCTCTGACAGTGCCTCTCATGGAGAAAATGCTTCAACAGAAATTGGAGATTCCTCCTGATCCAGTTGGGAATGCTAGGTTGTTTGCTGAATCTTTGGTTAGATTGTTCAAGATCAGGATCAGGATTCCCAAAGCTGCATCTAATTGATGGTATTTTGTTGTATATTTCTTTATTTATTCTTAGTAAAAAAAAAAGAAAAGAAAAAAGAAAAAAAAAACTAACGGGTTTGTATAGTCTTGTGTATGTTGTATGTAGGTTATGGTATTGGTTCTTTCCATACCTTCTCTGGTTATCAACTTACCTAATGTTGACTATTCCATCAAAAAGTTGGCTAGTCCAAAGGGTACAGCTTTGGTAAAGACATGTCAAATCTGTTGATAGCTGTAATAGTTTGCTAAAAACTATTGGGTACTCAACTCACCCATGGTTAACAGCTGAGAGTTGGATGGTTGTCAATTGACCATGGATTTTTCCTTTATGGATTCCCAATAATTGGCTAGCCCACAAGTGTATGGCTTGTGGTAAAGGCAGTGGAAAACCATATTTGGTATTCAATTTACCAAGGTGATTCAATCAACCAAATAATTGACTAGTCCTGAGCAAACGGCTACAGGTAAAGAAAACTCAAATCCGTTGATAGCTGATGATTTGCTAAAAATCATATGGTCATCAGTGTACCATAGTTTTCGAACTTAAACATTTGGCTACTCCAGTAGTGATGGCTATTGGTAAAGAGACATCAAATCCATTATTTTCAATGATTCACCTCTCACAGGAGTTAACACACCTGGATGTGATGAGAATAGTATGAAACTAATCTGTTTTGATGTACATTTGGTCATTTGTTGCTGCAAAGAATGGAGTTTTCAAGTTTGTGCTGATCATAGAGATCCTGCTGATGGTGATTCTTTGCTGATGATGTTCGACTTCAATCCTCTTGGTTTGTAACTTTAAAGATCTATCAAGAATCTTGAACTTAACCATGTCAAATTCAAGATTAGGGGAGGATTGTTAGGAATTCTGCTAAATAAGAATTTTGCTGAAGGTTACTGCTGAAGGATACTGCTGAAGAACTGGTTCCTGCTGAAGCAGTGTATCTGCTGAAGACTAGTTTCAGCATAATTAGTTTCTGCGGAAGTAGATATTCCGTATATTATGCAATATAGTTAGGATATGCATGAGTTTATTTAGGAAGTGATAATGCATATCTTTTAAAGTTTTTAGAAGATACGTTTCTTGTGAAACGGTTTAGGGTTCCTTGTGTATAAAAGGAACACACGATTATGTATTGAGAACACATTTTTAGAAAACACTTTCAGTTTTATTAAAAGATCCATAGAGGATCAAGTATTCTTAGTATTCAGATTGTTTATACTTGTGTTTGTTTCCGCTTTAGAATACAAGTTTCAGAGATTTTCTTTTAGTGTGTTAGTGATTACATTAACATAACTAACGATCCACGAGTGCTCAAAGATCTATCAAGGTCTTAGGCTCAACAGGGAGCTCTAAGCAAGGGGGAGTCATCATGATGCTGTCGACTTCTTTCTACTCTACTTTCTACGAAGCCTTTTTGATTCAACAAAAAAGGGGAGAAGAAAATATAACTCATTAAAAACTTATTAATGCCTAGTTTTGTCTAAATGAGTTTATATTTTGTAATCATCAAAAAGGGGGAGATTGTTAATACAAATAATGTCAAAAATGTTATTTGCATTATTCGGACTCTACTAGTTATGATAATCACAAAATATAAAGACACGTTACGTAAAACTATGACTAATTGGTTTTTAATCGAGAAAACTCGTTTTCGGTTTCAAAATCTCTTAAGGTATGTATAAACATCTTCCAACTTGTGTATGTGATCAAAGAACATATTTTTTTATCTAAACTTCACATTTTCATATGACAAAACATTTTTACAAAAGTATTTTTGTATAATTAAAAGAAATATTTGATTAAGAAAATAAGTTTAAATTTCAAATTTGCAACAGCCATATTTCCCGCTCAAAACCGACAGGAATTTTCCACCAGATAAACCTTCACCACGTCAGGACAAAAAGGGGAGTGTCTGTCAGAACGGTTCCTTAAATGGCTGACGGTCCTTTAGTGATAAAGGACCGTCACATGTTTAAGGGACTGCTCCTCTCTTTCCTGACGTTTATAAATACTGAACTGTTCTCTTTCTGTAAAACAACCTCTTATGCACTGAAACTTTCTGTATTCCTAAATCACTTCAAATAATCTTCTTTGATCACATTATTCGGTTCTAAGTTGTTTACAAGTGATCGCATCCATACTTCCTCTAAAGTGCAAGAGAAGAACACTCATATCAAGAAATGAAGTGTTGAAGAAAAGTCCTTCACCTCTTAAGCCGTTGTCACGGATCTCTTCTAAACTCTCAATCTTATCTTTTGATTCTTGTATGTAATTGGACTTGTGTGCAAGCTCCAAGTAGTGTGCTGTGTTGATTCATGCCATCGTGTTGGTACGAGGTGTGTAGCCACGTGGGCTTTAGTGTAGATTGGTTCTAGCTAGGATGAGGACTCGACATTCCACTTAGTGACATTAAACTTGATGTAAGCTTGTGTAAGGCTTGTTCCTCCATAAGGGAGCGTGTTGATATGGTGTTTTTGAAACTCTCGAGTGTGAGACTCGAGGAGTGGAGTAGGGCGAAGAGTGAGCTTCGTAGTCGAACCACTATAAATCTCCGTGTCCCGGTTTGATCGTTTCTTTCCCTATCTTTCTTACTTACTTATTATTGTATTTATTTGTTGAAAAGTTGATATTACATAAAGATCAAATCGAAAGGTTTTATTAAAACAAACTTGTAAAAGGAAATTTTCTAAAACATAAATAAAAACGGTGAAACTATTCAACCCCCCCCCCCTTCTAGTTTCTAGAGCCGGTCATTCATAGGCGCCTCGTCCCACATTATAAGGTCTGTTTCTTTCAGTAACAAAGCTAATTGGGTGCCCTTTTTTATATTACACATTGATTCATCTGAAAGTTCTAAGGGGCTTTGAAACGGGAATGAGATGTATGACTGGCGGGTAATAGCAGTGAAGCAATACCCAAAAATGCAACTGCAAGGACAATCTTGGCTTCTGAATGCAGTGTACATATTATAGTTTTCCACAAAAAGGTTTTCCCGGTGTCGCCGTGGCCATAGACAAATACCAATTCTTGTTTATTGTTGACCGATGCGTTAAAAATTAAGTCAAAAAACTAATTTTTGATCTTTGTTCAAATTTGAAATTAAAGTGTCTTTCTTTTGTGCGAATTTGTTTCGGTCGAAGTTTCTTTCTTCCATCAAAAGTCTGTTTAGAAGTGCTCCTAGAAGCTTATAGGGTGGTAAATGGAGACCAAATTTTGGAAGTGATCTTGAGTAACTATTTAAGAGACCTTCAACTTCACATAAGACACATGCTTCAAACTCAACATCATTTTTTGCAATCACTTTAATTCCCAGTAATTTTAAAAGGAGTCGCGGGACATCTTTGGCCATTTGTTTCCAAAAAGCTTGCCATATATTTATTGGATTAGACACCTCACAGAAGATTAATATCTACACAAACATTGTTCTTAGCTTTTGAGCTGTTGCATGGAAAGCAGCTTCTTCAAGAGCAATTTTCCATTCTTGGTCATTCCCGAGTAAGCCCATAGCTTCACATGCAGCCCTATTTGTGCTATAGAATCAATCATCTACTGTGCGTATTTCTTTAAAGTTATTGCAATCTTTTTGATGACATAAAAGCATTCTTAGATAGAAGAGGTCTCCCGAACTTGGATGAATGTAACTTAGCATTCCCACTGCTTGCTTGTTGAGATTTCTATGTCTCTGCCAATATTTATCTCCTGCATACCATGCAAATTCAGAAGGAAAGTTTAGGTACATAAGATGGTGATCATCAATGTACCCTGGAGTTATTGTACAATCATTTTGTAAGTGTAGTCTTCTTTTTGCAAGGATTTGTGACTATTGACTGTAACTTCTCAGCTGCTTTGAAAGTGATACGTTGCTTGTTTTCTACATGGGCTGCTAATATCTGGACAGCAGGATCTCTGTTATGTATATCAAAGGATAAGAGTCTCCAGCAGGCTTCGTATGAGCCAATGAATCATGCTTCCTGAAAATTCTTTATTTCATCGATATGGATTGTTGAGGTTTGAGCAGAAGAAGAACATTCACCTGTAGCAGATGCAGATGACCCACGATTTGGCATTAGTACATTTGAAGAAGAAGGATCACCATTATGTGATGAATATGAGTTTACATTTAGTTTTCCAACATTTGCTATAATACGATCAGTCCCCTTTGAAATGAATTTGAAAAGATATTTAATTAACATCGTCGTATTCAACATTGATATGTGCATGGTAATGCATACATAATGTACGATTAAATGGAACAACATATCCGTTATCAAGCTAAACATTGTTTTTATTTGTAGTTATATTTGTTTGACTTTTTATCCAACCTTTGGGAGACAATAACCCTAAGACGATTGCACCTCATTGTAAGGCTTTTACAGCCTCCTATTTTCCATGTTCAATTAATGATAAGTAATCGTTTAATTATTCAATATGTTTATGTATTGTTTGATTACTTTTTTTTATTTTCTTTCTTTTAACATGTTAGCTTAAATTATCTAGTGTTTGCTTAGATCTAATAAAACCTAGTTATTGATTATTGACGAGTTGTCTATTGTTTAGTTGATTGATTCACGTTAGGTTAAGAAAATTGGCTGATCTGCTTTGTGTAACTAGCTTGAACGTCTTAAAAAATGTAATCGTATGTGCACTACGGTTTTTCTTGTTGTATTTAATGCGTGAATTGATGTTAATAGTTCTATGATAGTGTGCTTAACGTGCGGTCATAGGAGAAATTGATATTCATAGAGTTGGAGAAGGTAGCACACCCCCACAACTGGTATTAAGGATTACGATGATTCAACTAAAACAATTGCACTTTGACATTCAACGAATCAGTAAAAGATAACTAGGGAGTAACTAAAACAATTGCACTATGACATTCAACCATCCGTTTTTTATACGTCTTATCTGTTTTTTTACGTTTTATCCGTTTTCAACGTTTTTATCCGTTTTTTGTAACCTTTATCCCTTATTTTTACGTTTTTTCTACTTTTTATCCATTTTTAATGTTTTTACCCTTTTTTTTTTTTTTTTTTTTGTGTTTTATCCATTTTCGTACGGTTTTTCCTTTTTTTTTACGTTTTCATCCGTTTTATTTGTTTTTTTTTGTGCGTTTTTATACGGCTTTTCAATTTTTATCCGTTTTTATGTTTTTGTCCATTTTTCGTTTTTGTACGTTTTATCCATTTTTTTACGTTTTATCTATTTTGTACGGATAAAAACGTATAAAAAATGGCTAAAACGTTAAAAAAAAAAAAGGGATAAAACGTACAAAATGTACAAAAAAACGGATAGAAACATAAAAAAAACAAAAAAAAAAAAAGCGTACAAAAACATATAAACGGATAAATCGTACAAAAAATGGAAAAAAACGGATAAAAATAGATAAAATGTACAAAAACGTACAAACAGATAAAACGTACAAAAAATGGATAAAACATAGAAAAAATGTAAAAGAACGGATAAAACACACAAACATACGTTAAAAACGGATAAAACGTAAAAAAACGTTGTAGAAACTAGAAGGGGGGTTGAATAGTTTCACTATTATTATTTACGTTTTTAGAAAATTTACTTTACAAATTGCGTTTGTGAAAATGATTCGATTCGATGTTTACGTGAAATCAATACAACAATAGATATAAGCAATAACAAGTAAATAAGTAAAAGTAAGTAAAGGAAAGATCAAACCGGCACACGGAGATTTATAGCGGTTCAGCCACGAAGCTCACTCCTTCATCCCTACTCCACTCCTCGAGTCTCACACTCGAGAGTTTCACAAACACTATATCAACACGCTCCCTTATGGCGGAACAAACCGTACACAAGCTTACACCAAGTTTAACGACACTAAGCGGAATGTTGAGTCCTAATCCTAGCTAGAACCATTCTACCAAAGCCCACGTGGCTTCACACCTCGTACCAACACGATGGCACGATACAACATAATACACAATATAAGACTTGCACTCAAGTCCTATTACATACACGAAACAATGAATGTAAATGATGATAGATCCACAAAAATGGGATGAGATGAGCAAAACTCTTCTTCAACACTTCGTCTCTTGATTACAACGAATGTTATTCTCTTGCACTTTAGAGGAATGATGAGTGTGATCACTTGTAAACAACTAGAACCCGATAATGTGATCAAAGAATATGTTTTTGAAAGGATTTCAGAATACAGAAGGTTTTAGTGCATAAGAGGTGAAGTTTTCTGAAAGAAAACAGTTGTGTATTTATAGACGCCAGGAAAGAGGTGACAGTCCCGTAAATACCAGATAGTCCTTTATCACTAAGGTACTGCCGCCCTATATAAGGGACCGTCCAGACATACGCTCCCAATTTTGTCATGATGTGGTGAAAAACTATCTGGTAAAGTTTCGTTGTCGGTTTTGAGCGGGAAATATGGCAGTTATGGATTTGAAACTTGAAAACATTTCTTTAAATTACACAAAAATAGTTTTGTAAAAATGTTTTGTGGCATGAAAATGTAAAGTTTTAAATCCTTTGATCACATACACAAGTTGGTAGAAGTTTGTACATACCTTAAGTGATGTTGATGACGAAAACGAGTTTTCTCGAATAAAAACTTATTAGTCGTAGTTTTACGTAACGTGTGTTTGTATTTTGTGATTATCAAAACTAGTAGAGACCGATTAATGCAAATGACGTTTTTGACATTATTTGTATTAACAATCTCTCTCTTTTTGATAATTACAAAATATAAACTCATTTTAGATAAAACTAGGCATTAATGAGTTTTAAAACGAGTCTCGTTTTGTTCTCCCCCTTTTTGTAGAATCAAAAAGGCTTCGTAGAAACGAAGAAGTCCATGGCATCATGATGACTCCCCCTAGCTTAGTGCTCCCCCTTGATGAGGACACTCGGGAATCGATCGATGGAATTTAGCTGCAAAATGTTAAAGGAAACATGCGAGCAAACATAGAAATCCTGCATACAAAATAAGATAAGGCAGGAGAAACATATACTGCGGACGGTCCCATAAATGGGTCAACGGTCCTTTAAAGTTTGGGACCGCCACCTTGATAAGGGACCGCCGGCAGAAGTAGGATCTGGATCAATAGTTCAATAATTCATGCAGAAACTAGATCATTCATTCAAAGACAAGAGAAATGTCATTCATATGACAATTACAACATGAGTTTACAAACATAATCCTAGTCTAATCTCATAGGATATCTCATGTTAAATCCGGTTTTATTAGTGATCATGCATGCTTCTCTAGAACTTGCGACTGCATGGTGGAGATGAGTTTTTGGGTAACGGTTGTAGAAATCCGGATGATAAGAGGATGGAAATGATGTAGTCAAGATCATTCTTCATCTTTTGAAAGTGGTTGTGGTTGTAAATGCAACAAGCACAATAACCCCCATGGGCATCCACTTGGGCAAGAGTGGGATGAGACATTGTTGGAGGATGAAGTTTTTGGAATAGGATGATATTGAGGAGGCTCAAATCAACAAGATTGGAGAATTCTTGAGCCTTGATGGAGTGTAGGGAGTTGACATTTGTCATTAGAGGTGAAAAGAAAGGTAGTAATGAGTGATCTTGAGGATCGGGTTTGTATGCTCATTGTGAGTGGATGGTGGCCCATTTTGTGGTTGAGAGGCAAAGAAGGAGAATGATGAAAATGATGCCTCATGATGTGATGTGTGATTGGAGTTGACATGGTTATTGTGTGAGTTTTTTGAGTTATTCATTAAATTGCCAAGGCTTTGTTTCTTCCTCTATATGGGTTTGACCGATATTCTTGGTTTTCTAGGGGATGTCATTTTCTTGGATGACATTGAGAAGGAGGAAGGTTATTCCATGACAATGGATGGAGGAGGTGGTGGTTTAAATAGAGGATGAAGGTTGCAAGAATAGTAAAGCATGCATGCTTGGTTGAATTAATTCAAATGATGTTTAAGTAAATTAGGAATGTGTGTAAGACCTAAGGGTAGGCTAGTCAAACATGCAGGAACATAAAAAATCATGACACACAAATAAAGGGACGGTCTTGTAAATTGGTGGACGGTCCTTTATCATTTGGGGGACTGTCGAACGATAAGGGATCGCCACCAGAAGGTTTTCCAGATTTCAGAAAATGTTTCTAGTGTGTGCCTACATGAAACATATGTGGAGATGCGATTATCTCGACCATAAAAAGAGAAAATCCAAAGAGATAATCCAAAGTCTCCTAATTTCAATCTTGCTCATCTTTCCATGTCGGATAACATATTTGTTACATGATCCGATAAAGGATTTGAGCGCATCGTGCATGCATGGAAAAATGTTTTTGAATTGTATTAACTATGCAAGAAAAATTGATTTTTCCTATTCGTGAGAAGATTTTGAACATATGAATTGGGGTTTTTATGCACAAAATCAAGTTTTCTTGTTATCATGCAATAATGGTTGATAATTAAAAAGAAATAGTTACTTCCCCAATTTTTAATTTTTGTGCGCAAGAGAATCCTAGACTCAGATTAGAAGAAATGCACTTAATATGAAATTTAAGGAGATAAGTGTTCCATCATTCCTAATCATAAACGAAGATAAAAGAATGGTTCACGGTTAAGTGGTTTAGTAAGAGTATCAACTATGTTTTCCTCCGTTGGCACTTTTTCAATAGATATATTACCCTTTCGCATGTTATCCCTAAGAAAATGGTGACGAATTTCTATGTGTTTGGTACGAGAGTGTTGCACGGGGTTTTTACTTAAATCTATTGCTCCTTTATTATCACACGTGATTGAAATGTCATCAAGTGTAATACCATAGTCTACGAGAGCTTGTTTCATCCATAGTGCTTGTTGACATGCCTTTCCGGCGCTTACATATTCGGCTTCGGTTGTGGAGATAGCTAGTGCCGTTTGTTTCTTGGAGAACCAAGAAGTTAAGCAACAACCCATGAAGGTACAAATGCCACTAGTACTTTTTCGATCCACATAATCTCCCGCATGATCAGAGTCGGAATAAACTATAGTGTTTATGCCGGTCCCCTTAGGATACCATAATCCTAAGTGCATAGTGCCTTTAATGTATCAAAAGATACGTTTAACCGCTTCTAAGTGAGAAGATTTGGGATCTTCTTGAAAGCGAGCACAAAGGCATACACTAAACATGATATCAGGCCTACTTGCCATTAGGTACAATAAACTTCCTATCATACCTCTATACTTAGTATTATCTACGGATTCACCCTCTTCATCCTTGGTGAGCTTTGTGTCCATAGCCCTTGGGGTTTTTATAGGCTTAGCATCCTCTAATCTAAATTTCTTAAGCATTTCATTAATGTACTTAGATTGATTAGAAAATATTCCATCATCTAATTGTTTTATTTGGAGTCCAAGGAAGAAGTTAAACTCGCCCATCATGCTCATTTCAAACTTGTCATTCATGATTTTTGAGAATTCATCACACTTGTCTTGACAAGCTGAACCAAATATAATGTCATCAACATATATTTGGACGATTATGATGTTTGAATCTTTCTTCTTGGTGAAAAGAGTGTTATCTACCATTCCCATTGAGTATTCATGTTTAAGAAGAAAAGCTTTCAACCTATCATACCAAGCCTTAGGGGCTTGCTTTAAACCATATAAAGCTTTATAAACATGCTCGGGGTACTCGAAGTCAATGAATCCTGGAGGTTATGCTACATATACCTCCTCATTGATGAGACCGTTTAGGAATGCACTTTTCACATCCATTTGGAACAACTTAAAATCTAATGCACATGCATATGCGAGTAATATCCTAATGGACTCAAGTCTAGCTATGGGTGCATAGGTTTCATCATAATCAATTCCCTTTTTTTGATTATAGCCTTGTGCGACTAACCTAGCTTTGTTCCTAGATATAATACCATTTTCATCGAGTTTGTTTCTAAATACCCACTTAGTTCCTATTATGGTGACATTCTTAGGTCTTGGTACTAACATCCAAACATCATTAGACTTAAATTGGTTTAATTCTTCTTGCATTGCGATGATCCAACTTTCATCCTTCAATGCTTCATTGACATTTTTAGGTTCAATGATTGAAACAAAACAAAAGAGGTTGCTTTTGTTTTGAACTTGTGATCTAAGGGTTCTTTGGTTTAGGCTTCCTATGATGTTATCTAAGGGATGGCTTTTAGATTCTTTAATATTGGTGGTTTCACCTATTTCGATGGTTTCTTGAGATATTTCTAGGTTTTTTATGTTTTCAAATATGGCGTTTTCTTCATCTAAATCATCATCTACCAAAAGTGATGTTTTAGGTGGAGGGGGACTCTCATTGAATGTTATGTTGAGTGATTCTTCGACGACCATTTTTTCCTTGTTTAAAACAATGTAGGCTTTACTAGTTTGAGAATAACCTAGAAATACACTTTCGTAGTCGAACTTGGTGAGATAATATTTGGTATTTAGAATATAGCATTTACTACAAAATACTCTAAAGTAATCTAGGGAAGGTTTCCTACCTCTCAAGATTTCATAAGGGGTTTTTCCTATGATTGGTCTAATGAGATTTCTATTAAGGATATAGTTGGATGTATCTACGGCATTGCACCAAAACTTATGAGGAATGGATTGCTCATTGAGCATGTTTCTACTCATTTCTTTTTTTTTTCTTAAAGGTAAATTCATTAAGAAATGTAGCCAACAATGGCAAAGTTACAACCAACAGAAATCAAAACAAAGACTTGGACACCCTCAAGCTCATACTGATAACAAAATAGCACATCCAATACAAGTGATATACAGCCACATTGCACAGCATAAGTATACTCTGAATAAATCATTGGAATACTGAAATCAATCAATACCCTCTGAACCATCACCATATACTAATCTGCACAACAGGCAAACACTTGTATTGAACAAAGCTAAATAACAACACCCTGATAACAAGATAAACTATTACAAACAGAATAATAACAAACATCCAAGCAATTACAATAGAAAACCAGACTTCCAGATCATCAGTCACCAACAGCAATCAGAAAACCAAGCATCCATCAAAAAGAATTGCCTCCATAAAAACCTTTTACCAAGAAAAACCCATTACTGGGAAACCTTGGTCAAAAGGACAAAAAGAGTGCAACTTCTTATACATATCATCACTGAATCAAGCAACCAGAAGAGAGATCAGATCACTTCAACTTCAATACCTGCAAAACACAAACAACAGCAACCACCAACACATCCAAAACCCACCCAATAACACCTAATACCATCAAACAGAACCACAACTAAACTTACAGAACTCGTTCCTTCCTGATCTTGAACTTCCAAACAATTGATGCTTTAATAACATCAGCAGTAGGCTTCATAATCAATCCCATAAGTTTCAATCTCACAGTATCCACAATCACATTAAAAAGAACATCAGCAGATCTATCAATAAATTGACTCCTTCTAATATTCCTTTCTTGCCAAGTAAAATACACAGCAGCCCCAAGAACTAGTCTCTGAATTATACTCCAAATTCTATTCTTAGCAGGATAATTAACAATGCCAGATAATATGGATGGCCAATCATTACCTATACCCTCCAAACATGCCATTTGTTTTAATCTCTCCCATAACCTTCTAGAATATGGACAATCAAAGAAAAGGTGACTATGTGACTCACTACCATTCTTACACAGATGACAAATTTGATCTTGAATAGTAAACCACTTAGAAATTCTATCTTTTGTCTTCAACCTACCCTTAATAGAAACCCAAAGAATAAATACATGTCTTGGTATACATTGCGTAAACCAAACATGATCAGCCCAAATAACTTTCGGAAGATCATCATTAATAACATTCCAACTTCACTAATACTAAATTTAGTCTCTTTCCCTTTTTTATTACACCAAACATCCATGTCCTTACATTCATTTACTAATCTAGGCACATTAATATTAATCACATTATCAAACCTTCCTTCCCACTCAACAGGCCAATTCCACTTATTATCAACAATCAAATCATCAACACAAGCATCCAAACTTAATCCTGTTAACTCAATCACTCTCCTATTAATGATCTTATAAATAGGGCCAATATGATTCCACTTATCAAACCAGACATTACAACTCTTCACATTCCCAATCTTCACTGAAATAAATCTTTCAATCCTATCTCTCATATAAAGGATTTGTTTCCAACACCATGATGAATTGGCATTAGAATCAATACTCCAAATGCTTCTACCCTTTAAAATATGAACTCTGACCCATTTAACTCAACTCGATTCTTTATTACTAACTATGTTCCATAAATGTCTAGACATCAGAGCAATATTCCATAAGTGCATAGACCTCAATCCTAACCCACCTTGACTCTTAGGACGACAAATATCTTTCCAAGAAACACTAGCATACCCTTTACTAGATTCCCCTTTCGCCCCTAAAAAACCCTTACAAAGTTTTTCAATTTTAACACAAACTGATATAGGAAGCATGAATAAAGAGGCCCAGTAAACTTGAAGAGAAGCAAAAACAGAAGCAATCAATTGTAATCTTCCTGCGAATGACAAGTTCCTATTCTTCCAATCACTCAACCTTTTCATACACATATCAATAAGACCACAACAATCATTACTAGTTAATCGCTTAGATATCATAGGAACACCTAAATATCTAAGTGGAAGAGAACCTTCTCTAAACGGCATCACCATATTAATCTCATTCTTAATAGTATTAGGCACATTACCAAAGTAACCATTACTTTTACTAGCACTAGGGTATAATCCTGAACTAAGAGTAAATTCATCTAAACCCCTCTGTAACACAGAAGCATAAATAACATCACCATGGCATAGCAACAATAAATCATCAGCAAAACATAAGCTACTTAATTCCAATTCTTTACAGTGAGCATGATACTTAAATCTAACCTCCATCTGAATCTGTATTTTAATCATAAGAGTTAACACCTCCATCACTAACATAAACAAATAAGGCGAAATAGGATCACCTTGTCTCAACCCTCTTCCAGATCTAAAAAACCCTTTAATCTCTCCATTAACACAAACCGAGAATGAAGCAGTGGTAACACACATCATAATCCAATGTATAATAACACTATGAAACCCAAAATTCTTAAGAACGCATTCTAAGAAACTCTAATTCACCGTATCATAGGCCTTCATGATATCAATCTTAAAAGCACATTTCCTAATACCACTATTCCAAGTGTACCCTCTCATAAATTCCTGGGCTAACAAAATATTACCACTAATCTGTCTCCCTGGTACAAATGCCGATTGATTAACATCACCCAAATCATTTAAAGCAGGTTAAATCCTATTAATAATAATTTTACTAATCACCTTATTGACAACATTACAACACAAGATTGGTCTATAATCAGAAACTTTAATAGGGGTCTTACTTTTAGGAACTAAGGTAATTAGAGTACAATTAAGTTCACTTAAAAGCTTACCTGTTCTGAAGAATTCGTTAACAGCTTCAACGACATCATTCCCAATCACTTCCCAACCAGCTTTAAAGAATTTAGAAGAGTAACCATCTGGTCCAGCTGCTTTATTATCATCTATACTAAACAAAGCTTCTTTAATCTCAACTTCTTCCACAGGCCTAATCATATCCACAGCCATATCCACAGTAACTTTCTTAGTAAATAGCGAAACATTATCTTCAATAGGATACACATTATCACTGCCTCCTAAAAATCCCTGAAAATGATTAACAAACGCATTAGCAACATCTTCACCCCTGTAATAATTCCCCTGTTCATCACATACCACATCAACTCTATTTCTACTTCTTTTACCCTTAACTGCATCATGGAAGTAAGCACTGTTAGTATCACCCTCCTTTAACCATTGAATTTTAGTCTTCTGAATAAGTAACTTCTCCTCATCTTCCAATGCACTTCTATAAGCACTATAATAAACCATTTCTTCTTCCCTAAGACTGGAATTAGATGGATCTTTGTCAAGACTGACTTGCACTCTATCAAGTTCTACCTTTAATTACTTAACTTTATTAAACACGTCTCCATTCATCCTATTCATATTTCTCAAATGCTTTTTCATAAAATTAAGCCTCTTCACAAGAATATACATCTTATACCCACTAACATCTTCAAACCATTTCTCCCTAAGCATAGGCAAGAACTCCTTTTTTCCAGCCAAATAGTTTAAAAATCTAAAAGACTTCTTACCAATCATATTCCCATCATCATAAGAAAACAAGATCGGCGAATGATCAGATATCCCATAAGGTAAAAAACTAACTACACAAGAAGGGTACTTATGTAATAACTCAACATTACCCATAGCTCTATCAAGTTTCTTAAGAATTCCTAATTCAGGATTCTTCATTTTTTGTATCCATGTATAAAATAGCCCACTCATCTTAACATCTTCCATGCCTATATCTTCAACACACTCTCTAAAATCCTGCATACCATCATCATTAACCTTCCTAATATTAGAATGTTCGCTAAAATTTAGAATCACATTAAAATCCCCAAGCATCACCCACGGATTATTTCCCACAATGATTTTATGATTACCTAAAACTTTCCACAGATCCATTCTAGCCTTAGAGTTATTCTCCCCATATACAAATGAAGCATACATAGGAGAATCATCAATAACTCTTCTAACCAACATGTTCATAACTTGGTCAGTATATGATACTAACTGAATATTAAACATATTCTTATCCCATCCTACCACAATTCTACACCCTTTTTTGCTCAAACAAGAGTTAGATACCCAACTCCAATCAGAAAAAACTTTATTACAAACATCATCAACAAACTTCTTCCTGAGTTAAGTTTCAATAACACCACAGATACTAATACCATTACTTCTAATCAAATTCTTAATCTCCTTCTGCTTAAGGGAATTGCACATACCCTTAATATTCCAAGCAGCAATTTTTATAATCATAAAAACTAGAATAAAAAAGACTGAGATACAATATCATTTTGTACCTGAGTAATGTCACATTCTGCATCATTAGTTACAATATCTTTAGCCATAAACTGAGCACTGGCATGTGTTACTGGAGCTACCTCTTCAACACCTCCATTCTTCTTGTCTTTTGGAACTGTGCTACCAAATTTTCATAAACATCATCACCTATTAAAACCTTGTACCATTCTAAATTCTCAACATTCCAGGTTTCAAACTCAACTTGACTAAAAACCTGTTTAGTATTGAAAAAAAATTGTACTTCAGTCTGATCCTTCTTCCTTCCCAAATTCTTAATCCTCTCTACTTCATCTCTATAAACCTCATCATAAACCTTAGTAAAAGCTTGATTCCTTGTTAATCCTTGTTCCACCATAATAGCTTGAACCATACTATCTGCTTTAGCTTTTGATCCCATAGCAATATTTTGATTACTATATGCAATCTGCTTTTGCAATTTACTAATATCACTCCTTAATTCCTCTGCCTTCATCTTCTCAACACATCCCTGTAACCTAGTCTTATAACTATCTTTCCATTCACTTGACCAAGCATTCCTTTCTTCCAAACTTACAACTATACCTTTCTCACATATTTCCTCAAATCTTCTTTTAGCAACATTTTCCTCCACATTCTCCATATCTTCAATATCTTCAAATAAAACAGCATACCTATTACTTGACTCAACATTATTACTCTTCAAACTTCTTCCTTTTACACTATCACCTTGCCCTTTCTCCACAGCAACACTTTTACCTTTATCCTGTGAAGCTACTTTAGCTTTTTCAACCACAATTTCAGGTGCTTTTTTAGTCGAAACAAACTGATTTGGTCTTTGATTCCCAAATCATCTTCCATAACTTCCACCTCTTCCCCTACCACCATAACCACCTCTACTACTAGAACTTTCACCCACATAATTCCTCTGTACATTACTACTAGCATTCATCACATTATTTCTTTCATTCTTCTTATACTCCACATTTCTCTAATTTCCCTCTCTAACATCACTCCTATTATCCACCAGAACCGTAGGATTCTTCTTTTCCACCTTCTGACTAGTATCATCTTTACTTAGCTTTTTTATAACACAATTAATATCATCATGTCCAAACACTTTACAATGCCCACATATTGATGGTTTCCAAGGGTATTCTACCTTAAGTTTCATAGATTTTCCCAAACTCTTATAACATACCTCCACATACTCCTTAAGACCTTTTGCAGCATCAATTTCCACCAAAACTCTAGCAAAATTAGCCCTCCCATACGCTCTATCACACATTGATGTAATAATCCTATCCATAATTATAGGGTTACCAATCATGCTAGCAATTCTACTTATACCATCCGAGTTCCAAGCTTCCAATGGAATATTCCAAATGTTCACCCAAATAGGCACCTTGGTAGGCTCTGGTCTCACCATACACATTCCAGCCTCCCATTTTTGAACAAATAAAGCTTTACCCTCAAATAACCAAGGTCCATTTTCAAGAACTACTTGCATACCTTCCTCAGCTTTAAATTTCATAAAATATAATCCACATTCATTAACAATTATATCATCTAAATTGTATCCCCTCCATATCCTTTTTAAATGCCCCATAATGTCTATATAATTGAGCTGCATACCTACAAAGTATCCAACTAAAGTTCTAGCCCATAACTTGCTTCCTTCCTCCACAACTGGATCCAAATCAACAAATTCATTCCCTAATTCATTCACACAAACAGGAACCAACCTGAGTTTATTGCACCCATATTGACTTAAACCTTGTACAGCTTTGACAAATGACTTTGACTTATCTTGTCCTCCTTCATCATTAACAGTTACCTTATCATTAACCACTTTAGCAGCAATCTCTTCCTCCATACTCTTACCAGTATTATTATCTTTACTAACACTACTCAAACTAGGCCATTTCTCCATATTGTTAAAAGAAAAAGCAGCACTAGAAATGTCACCATTACTACTCATAACCTCACCTCTCTTTAAAATTCTAGTACTCTTAGAAGGACTATCCTTAGAACTTAGAACAGGATTATCATTAACAGGAACAGGAATTTCTCTAATATTAACACTAACATTCACACTCTTCCCATTACTACCCATATTAGAATCCATACCTGTTTGATTCCCCAAATTTTGCTCAATCTCACTTTCCACTTCCTTTTCAGAAACAGACTCCCCACAACTTCTTGAATCACAACTTATAGCATCAACACTTGAACTGATATCTCCATACAACTCATCAACAATACCTACCCCAGCTTCATTACTACCATCATTATTATCCATATCCCTATTCCCTTTCCTAGATCTACTACTCTTATTACCTATCTTCTAATCTCCCTGTTTGAAACTAACATGAACATCCTTATTCATAACACTAGATTGTTTATTAGATTGTTTCATACCTCCAATTTGACTCCTAGTTGTACGTTTAGATGCCACTGCTTCCTCCGAACCCAGAGATGAAACCCCTAAATTAGGGTTTTGATTATCAGCTTTATCCATAGTGAAAAAATAGGAATCAATCAAAATATCGAGTCATAATCAGATGAAATCCAAGAGAAAAGCGATCGATGAATATTTAAGTATTTTGTTTTAATGGAAATGATGAACAGTGTGTGAAACTATGTGTAACGGATTTTTAAAGAGAAGTAAATGCACTACTAAATGACAATAATGAAAATGGATATCAAAAGAATTGTAATGAACAGTAGATCAAAGATCTAATGTCAAAACAACAAAACAATGGATGATTGGAAAATAGATGATGAATTACTTAATAAAATATGTAGAAAACTTAGAGAGAGAAAACATGACTCAATAATGAAAAATGTTTTGTTTTTTTTCCTTTTGACTACCCCATTTGATTGTGGAGTTCGTGGAGCCGATAAATTGTGAGTAATACCATTAACATCACAATAAGCTCCGAATTGAACTTCATTATCAAATTCTCTACCATGGTCCGTCCTAATGGAGACTATGTTGTATCCTAGTTGATTTTGAATTTTCTTACTAAATATTTTGAATTGTTCGAAAGTTTCAGTTTTATTTTTAAGAAACCTAGTCCAAGTGTATCTAAAGTAATCGTCTACAATTACTAGGGTGTAAAGATTTCCTCCATAACTCCGTACGGCGGAAGGACCGAATAGATCCATGTGAAGAAACTCTAGACATCTAGATGTTGAAATCATATTCTTAGGCTTATGACTAGAGTAAGCTTGTTTTCCAACCTTGCAAGCATCACAAAAATGTTGGTCGAACCTAAGTTTGGGAAGATTTCTAACTAAATCCTTAGATGCCAATGATTGTAATAAACACATATTCGCGTGTCCTAATCTTCTATGCCATATAGTAGAGTTATCATTAAACGTAGCTAAGCATATGCTGTCGCTAGGTTTGTTACTAATCTTCATGACATATAAGTTACCTTTTCTAATCCTTTTGGCAATTACTTTTCCGTTCTTTACGATTTCACTATCGTCATTGGAAAAGATTACCTTGCAATCATTATCACATATTTGACTAATACTAAGTAAATTAAAACCTATGTTATCAACATGTTCTACATTAGTTATATTAAGAGAGTTATAAGTGATCGTACATTTGCCAATGCTATTACCCTTGAGCTTACTACCAAACGTTACATTACCTCCACTACTTGCATTATATGATGAGAACAGCTTGCGATTACCCGTCATGTGATTTGTGCATCCACTATCTTTAACCCATTCGTCAGGCTCCAAGTCAATTCCCAAGCATATCTCTTTTGAAGATCCGGCCATGAGACAAGTTTCATTCTTACCATCTTCATCGTTATCACTCCAAGCACCACTTACATATGCCTTTTGGTTCTTGTCCTTTGCTTGGTGTAGACAATCTGCAACTAAGTGTCTTGTGTCACCACATCCAAAACATCTTTTCTCACCCTTGCTATATCTATCTTTACGAGCTTTTAGAGGTGCTTTCTTTTCATCTCTTGGTTATCTTACGAATCTTCCTCTTCGCTTGAAGAATTTCTTGAAATCTCTAACTGCTAAAGCATATTCTTCGTAATCACTTTCCGGGCTTGAATCTTCATCATTACTTAACTCCTTTTTAGCTTTCAAGGAAACATATCTTCTTTCCACATTGCTTTTGACAATCTCAGAATCAATTTTGATGACTAACTCATGGACCTTTAAGTTGCCAATGAGCTCATCCAATGATAGGGATGCCAAGTCTTTGGATTCTTGAATCACCGTGACCTTTGCTCTCCATTTTGGATGTAAAGCCCTGAGAAATTTCCTAACACAACTTTCGACATAAATACCTTCATCAAGTGCTTTTAAACTCTTGATAATGGTGTTAAATCTAGAAAATGCACTATTTATAGATTCGTCTTCAGGAATGACAAATTGTTCATATTGTTGGACCAAAAGATTGATCTTGCTGTCTTTGACTTGATTATTACCTTGGTGAGTGACTAATAAAGTTTTTCATATATCTTTAGCCGTATTACACATCAAAATTCTTTGAAATTCATTTTTAGGTAAAGCTTTGTAAATTACCATTTTTGCTTCATCATTTTTAGCTAGTTTCTTTTTAAGACTTTCACTTTCTTTATCATAAGAAATGATTTTATTTTGTTTAGTTTCTGGATTAAATTCAATAGGCTCAAAGTCACCCATGGTAATAACATGCCAAAAATCAAGATCTTTTGATTTCGCATATGTTTCGAATCGAGTTTTCCAATAAATAAAACTATCAGTCTCAAAGAGTGGTAGTCTTTGCATAGACTTCCCTTCTTGATATTTTTCAAATTCCATTGATCGTTTCAAGTTTTAAAATACAGTATATTTTAAAAAATCTTAAGCAACGAAGCTCTGTTACCAATTGTAGAAACTAGAAAGGGGGGGGTTGAATAGTTTCACTGTTATTATTTACGTTTTTAGAAAATTTACTTTACAAATTCCGTTTGTGAAAATGATTCGATTTGATGTTTATGTGAAATCAATACAACAATAGATCTAAGCACTAACTAGTAAATAAGTAAAATTAAGTAAAGGAAAGATCAAACCGGCACACGGAGATTTATAGTGGTTCAGCCACGAAGCTCACTCCTTCGTCCCTACTCCACTCCTCGAGTCTCACACTCAAGAGTTTCACAAACACTATATCAACACGCTCCCTTATGGCGGAACAAGCCGTATACAAGCTTACACCAAGTTTAACGATACTAAGCGGAATGTCGAGTCCTAATCCTAGCTAGAACCAACTACCAAAGCCCACGCACACCTCATACCAACACGATGGCACGATACAACACAATACACAATATAAGACTTGCACTCAAGTCCTATTACATACACGAAAAATTGAATGTAAATGATGATAGATCCGCACCAATGGGATGAGATGAGCAAAACTCTTCTTCAATACTTCGTCTCTTGATTACAACGAATGTTATTCTCTTGCACTTTAGAGGAATGATGAGTGTGATCACTTGTAAACAACTAGAACCCGATAATGTGATCAAAGAATATGTTTTGGAAAGGATTTCAGAATACAGAAGGTTTTAGTACATAAGAGGTGAAGTTTTCTGAAAGAAAACAGTTATGTATTTATAGACGCCAGGAGAGAGGCGACGGTCTCGTAAATACCAGACGGTCCTTTATCGCTAAGGGACCGCCGCCCTATTTAAGGGACCGTCCAGACATACTGTTGATATAAATAAATGACTAAAAACGTTATTCATATCTTTCGATATCTCTATATTTTGATAATCACAAAACGAAAACTCATCAAACCAAAGATTATGACATAAACAAGTATTTAGTAGTAAATACTCATCTTTACTAATTAATCATTTAAGGTATGAATAAACAAAGTGTCTAATGTATTATAAGATCAAAGGAACACTTTTGTTAATCACTAGATATTTATAAAATGTCACAAAACATTTTATAACTTTTGTAAAACATTTTTGGCATTAAAAGAATATGTTTAAATCATTACAAATTTGTGAATTCAAATTTTCAACCAAAAATGGCAAATCTAATCCAGAAAAATTTCCCTCACAAAAGGACAAGAAAATACAACGTTCAGGAGGGCGGCCCCCTTAATTTTACTAGGCGGCCCCCTTAATCATTAAGGGGACCGCCTCCTTAATTTTTCTCACCTTTTTGCACTATAAACTTTCTGATCTAAACATCCTTCTCCATCCTCTAAAAATCTTTTGATCTTATATACTTTGATCTTTGTTTCAAAGTGATTCAAGCCTCAACACTCAAGTGCAAAGAGAAGAATACTTCTATTAGAAGTATTACAACTTAGTATCATCTTGCTATCTAAGTTGTTTGTTTGTTTCATCTTGTTGATCTTTCATATTTTGGTGAATAAGGTGTATGCATTAGTTAGCTAGATTTAGTTGTAGAATCTAGAATTGTTATAAGTGTGAAGTGGAACTTGAAGTGAAGAAGTAGTGTTGGATAGTAGTGAAGATAGGAGAGAGTAGCAATAGTGACTAGTAGTGAAGAAATTGAAGCTTCCAAGTGGAGAAGACTAGAAGAAATTAGTAGATTAAAGTTGTGAAGACTCTAGTGGCTTGAAGGTGCAAAGATATTATTGGTTTGAAGTTGTGAAGACATTGGTGCTTTGAAGTTGTGAAGTTGCAAGACATTGAAGTCGTGAAGTATTTTGTGAAGGCGTGAAGATACTTGTGGTGTGAAGAAGTATTGAAGAAGTAAAAGGTGTGAAGAAGTTGTGGTGTGAGATTGGTTCTAGCTACGATTAGAACTTGACATTTTGCTTTGTGTCGTTAATTGGTGTAAGCTTTTGGTGTGTACGGTTTTCTCCGCCATAAGGGAGGTTATTGACTTAGTGAAGAAAACTCTCGAGTTCGGTGCTCGGGGAGTGGAGTAGGGCAAGGAAGGTGTCCTTGTAGCCGAACCACTATAAATCCTTTGTCTCTCGGTTTGATCTTTCCATCTCTCACTTTTTACTTGTTTACTTACTTGTTTCTCGTACATTATTATTATTGTGTGTTGTGCATATATTGATTTCACATAAAGATCAAACTAGGTTCCATTTAAAACCTTAATTATACATTAGTAAAATATAAGTATATACAATTATTAAAACACATATACATATATAAATACTTACTTATAATTAAGTGAGATATATGAAATTATAATTTCTATTTAACACTTTAAATAAGTAGTATCTATGTGATATAGGTGAATTAATTTGTATCTATACTTTAGCTTCAAAGGTTTTTACTATTACCATTAATTCTTTGAAAGCAAACTTTTATTAAACGAAAAAGACGCAAAACTATTCAACCCCCCCCCCCTTCTAGTTTTCCACACATATGCTCCCAATTTTGTCCTGACATGATGAAAAACTATCTGGTGAAGTTTTGTTGTCGATTTTGAGCGGGAAATATGGCTATTATAGATTTGAATTTTGAAAACATTTTCTTAATAAAATATTTCTTTAAATTATACAAAAATACTTTTGTAAAAATGTTTTGTGACATGAAAATGTAAAGTTTTAAATCCTTTGATCACATACAAATTGGTAGAAGTTTGTACATACTTTAAGTGATGTTGATTACGAAAAGGAGTTTTCTAGCTTGAAAACTTATTAGTCGTAGTTTTACGTAACGTGTGTTTGTATTTTGCAATTATCAAAACTAGTATAGACCAATTCATGCAATTGATGTTTTTGACATTATTTGTATTAACAAACGTTAAAACATATAAAACGTAGAAAAAATATATAAAAACGGATAAAACGTAAAACACATCTTTACCAATTATAAAGACAACGCATACGAGCAAGTATACTCGTCCGCATGTAATATGGTTTGTGGCAAATAGGGATCGCCCCAAGAGACTTATATGTTATTAAGGTTAGCAAAAGTTGTAAAACAAATAGCCCTTAAGATTGTCACCTCTAAAGTACCGAAAATAAACAAACAATGGTTCTTAAATTCAAGCAATCAATCAAATAAGGACTTGTTTAGGAATCGTAAACAAACGTAATACAATGTTGAACATGTTTGAGTGAAACATATATGTAGAAGGCACATGTCTACTTTCACAAGGTTTTCTAGTCAATGGGTAATATCAAGAAAAACCAAGTTTTTACTAGTTTCATGGGTGAGTCCTTTCGGCCTATACATCATCCCATTACATTAGTTCTTTGTTTTATCAAATGTATGAAAAGATGATTAGAAACGTAAAAAATGGATAAAATGTACAAAAAGTGGATAAAAACGAACAAAAAAACTTAAAAAAAAAAAAGTGTTTTGTTGCTTAAAAAATACTTCGGTTTCAATTTTATTGTTCCTTTTTTCTTTTCGGTTTATCTAAAATTATTTATCCATAATAGTAATTGGAATTGCTTAAATTATGAAAATATTAAATAATTGACAATGGATAAACCATCTTTTCATAACTTTTGGAATAATTAACGCTATAATAAAGGTAATTTTCTCAAACTAAGGGGCCGCTTGGTTGGGGGGTTAAGGGGTGGGCAAAGGGATTGAAATTAATTTCGGGCCCACTAAATAACTAAAGAGGTGCTTGGTTGAGGTAGGCAAAGGTATTAATTACCCACTACGGGGTAATCATCCATTATAGAGTAAAACGGGGGGTAAGGTATTGATTACCCACCTCCTCATTTCTTTGCATTCCCTTACCCTTTCCCTTTCCCTTTACCTTTCCCTAATTTAAACCAAGCGGACCCTAAGTGTTTTTTTATCACCTAACCCTACCCTCCTTAGTGGTTGGGTACAAAAACCCTCACTGGTGGAGGGTGTCCTTTTTGTACTTTTTTTTTCCAAGTAGTAGTCTTAGTAGTCCAATGCTTTGAAGGTTGCATTATCACAACAAATAAGAAGAATCAAATGTTAAAGGAAGAAAAAAAAAACGTGTTATTGTTTTGTAGAAGATGAACCAAATAAGTGTCGAAAAACCATAATCAAAAAATATTGAGATTTTTAATTGGCTCAGATTTGAATATTGCAAAGTGATAAATTATCACTTTATTATCCATTCAGTTTTTAGTAAACCAATAATCATCCCCTTATCCCGTCTCAAAATAATTTACTCACAAGTTACACAATAATAAGTATATATAATGTGCTAGGTGATGGAAATTGTAGGTTTCGGTGCGTTGCCCATGGTATTGGTCAAGACGAAAATGGGTGGCGCAAAGTTAGACAAATGTTATTGTAAGAGTTAGACAAGAATAGTTACTTTACATAAGTATGTGGTTGCAAAATGACTTTAACCTAATTCGTTTGTCAGTAAATTGTTTCGAAAATGGAGTTACACCGGGAGATCACTGGATGATTATGCCAAACACGGGGTTGGTTATTGCTTCATTGATTAACCGACCTGTTGTATTTATATCCAAGCTGGGTTGGAATACATGTTTTCCGCTTTTTACCGGTCCAAACTTATCACAAGGAACTGGCCCCCTTGTGATTGCTCGTGTGGGGGATGACTCTTGTGCTCACTTCATTTGTCTGACGCTAGATGAAGATTCACCACTTTCGAATACTCACCCACAATGGGGGAGGTACAGAGTCCTAGATACATCCGAATGGGTAACTTTATATTACGATCGACAACACATGTTGTAAATAATTATACAGACAAAAAATTGTAATTGATTACTGATTTATGTTGTAAAGAATTATATCGACAAAATATAGTGAATGATTACTGATTTATGTTGTAAATAACTGTTTGTATTTAACACCGACAAAACATAGTAAATGATTAAAAATTTATTTAAATTAACAAAAACATTATTGATTGAAGTTGTAAATTATTATGTAAATTCTTTGGACAGGTGGAACAAAAAAAATCCTTTCTTATGTCGTTTTCGGAGAGGATTAATTATAGAAAGGACATCCTGTACATAATCTATTGGTGGGCAACATATTATGCATGTCCTTATTCAGTGGTAAATAATCATACATTTGCTTAGTTATGTAAATATGTAAATAGTTTACTTGTTAAGAATACATTTCTTATAAATTTTTTCACATGTAACAGCCAGGAACAGATGACTATTGCTATGGATACTTCATGTGGAAAGATGAATTTCAAAAGAAGTACGTTAATCAAGCCTCTTCTTCAACGCAGTGCTCAAACTGTGTTGCTAAAGATAATAAGATTGACTAGCTTGAAGCAAGAAACAAGACGTTATTGTGTCAAAACAAGCTGTTAATGACAAGAATAAAGACGTTGGAGATAGAGTTAGAATTGGCAAGGAATCCTGAGGATCACGCTTGTCAGTCGGGTGCAAGGATGCATGATCTTTTAAATGAAATGAACAATTTTCATATGTAGTAGATGTTGTTCTTTTTAAATAATGTGTTAATATTGTTGTTTAATTGAATAATAACAGTCTAACAAGAACAAGATGTAATGAAAAAAAAATGAGGGCCCACTAAGAAATGAAAATGACTATTTTTGGTGTAATATGTCATTTATACTACATATAATACACAAAGCACTCTCTTTTCAAAATTTTCAGACTTACAAAAAATAATGCATGGTTTAGAACATTTTGATGCACCCAATTTTCATAATTACAACAAAGTAAACATATTGTACAAAAAAAATAAGCATAATATCATTTTCAGACAAAAAATTACACCCCTTCACCAAAATTACAACCATTTAAACACAATGTACAATATAATTAAATAGCCAAATTAATGTCATCTCCTCAATCAAAAATTAATGCCATATAATCCACAATGTACAACATTAACGTCATCTCCTCAATCTATTCGAGAATACCAAATATTTTACCAGCCACAAAGCAGAAAACGAGAGAGAGAGAAAGCCAAAATGAAAATCATGTAAAAAAACAAAACTAACAGAGGTTACTTGATTTTAAAAAATGTGACAATTTAATTTGGTATTATCTAGATATTGATAGCTTCAGCGATAACTACATTCTAGAAATAAAAAGTTAATCTAAAAAGTAATACAAGTAACTTTGTGAAATAAACTAAAAATGCAAGGTTCGATCACGGTGGTCTTCAAGGTTCGATCAAACGTCCTCCTTTCGGCTTAGAACTTTTCAGAAATGGTGGACTAGCCTCGATCTACGCGTAAATAGAAGAAAATGACTTGTTGGAATTTTGGCCGGAATCCGGTGACGGCGCCGGAACCCTAAAACTTTCTGGTGAAGTGTTGTTAGAGAGAGAGAGAGAGAGAGAGAGAGAGAGAGAGAGAGAGAAATTGCGTGAATGTGTGTGGGTTTATGGTGTTATATAAAACCACATGGACTGAACTTGTCAAAAAGAGAAAAGGAGGGCGGCGTTGTAAGTTATGACAAAGGGTAGAAAGTGCAACTTTGGCAAATCTTATAATAATAACCTTATGGGCCTCATTTGACATTGCAAACAAACGTTTTAAAATACGGGAATTTCGCCATTGAGTCCGAAATAATTTTTCTAATAAAAACAAGTATAAACACACATAACTTTCTCGAAGTAATTAATTTAAATAAATCGATTCGTTTCGTGTATTCATTTGCGTGGTTATTGTTAAAGAAAAAAACATGTAATCAAACAACATTTGCTTGCTGTAAAATATAGTTACAGGGTACCCGCCGCCGCATCGCGCGGGTACCCGCCGCCGCATCGCGCGGGTACCCTGCTAGTTCCTTATAATGAATTATTACAATTTATCATTGTAAAATAAACAAGACTTTTTCAACCATCGTAATAATTTTTTCTATTTCCACTTTGATTACAACATATCATACATTCCTTGAGTGTTCAGATAATTTCCCATTTAATAAACACCCTTTAAATATTATACTCCCTACGTCTCAAAATAAGATTTTATATTTTCTTTTTAGGATGTTTGAAATTAATTATTATTTGTTATTTTAAGTAATAAAAAAAAATTAGTAAGAGAATTATTTATTTGAGTGTTTGAAAATTATAGTGGTTATTGAATTGTGTAATTTGTATTTTCAGACAATAATTTTGAGACGGATAGAGTAACTAATAGTAATAAACAAGAGGATTTTGATCAAAATGTACAAATCACAATTCACATCATACGAACCTACAATGCACATGGTCTTACGAAACCCTTTGATAAGGAGTCCCTGTAAACTCCCTTGATAAACAATTATTTGTACTTTCGTACATACAAAAATGATTTTTCTAACTTGTGGCTTAGAGGCACAAGTTAAGCACACTAAAAGACAGAAGGACCTCACAGAAAAGGACATAGGGGTCCACAGAAAAGTACAGTTTCGTGGATCCGTATATCCTTTTCTGTGAGACCCCGCTGTCTTTTAGTGAGCTTAACTTTTGCCCCTAGAGCACAAATTAGACAAACCCATAAAAAATAGTAAATATAACTTTGGTAGTACTGTACCACCCATTGTACATTTGAAGAAGCACTTGTAATATAAGCAATGAGAACTTGTACAACAGATAAGGAATATCTCAATTCCCTAAAGATCACGACAAATATAGAGGAACATCATATGACCGCCACGTGGAAATGGTGGGACCAACGTGTCTTCTTCATAAGCTTGGGACACGTGAACCGTCGAGAAAAGCCAAGTACTACGATATCACGTGCTAACGAATGGGTTACGTGGATCGCTTCTCATACTAGCCGCCTTGTACGGAACGGCTCAGATTTCCTTTTGACCACATTATTTACTACTACCATCCATAATTGTATGAGGAAAAAAAAAATTATTTTCTTACAACAGTATATTAATGTAAAATATTAAATGTAGATACGGCGTTTGTAAGGCTGGGCACAGAAGGGTCATGCGATCGACACATCCGATCGATCCAAGTCGATCGACCCTTGTGTGGGTAATCGGTCGTGGGATGAAAACTAACCCAAACTATCGTCTGTTGGATCGAGTTTTGGTAAAGAAAAAAAACAACCGTTGCCCCACTTTATTACTTTTGCCCACTTTATTGTTTTCAAGTCATAAAATCCAAAAAAAAAAAAAACATTACCGTTTGTTTTGGAAAAAAAAAATCTTTCATATTTCCTTATAAATACCAAACATTAACACACTCCAATTCTTCACACAACATAAACACAATCTCTATTAAAAATGTCTAAGAAAACACCACAACAAGCAAAAGGCCGAAAATCCCGATTACAACAAAACATCCCGGAAGTATCACCGGATTCGACTTTCCGGTTAACCGGTATCTCACCAAAAGTCAATTTCCGACCCCGTTCTCTTGATTATGATTCTCAACAACAACAAACATTCAATCCATTTGCTATGCATCCTAATGTTAATCGTCCATTTGTTCCCCCGTATCAAAACAACCAACAACCACAACAAACCAACTCCCGTCGAAGCCAACAATCTATGTATGGCTCCCCCGATTCCTGTTATCGTCCAACAATGAACTCATCATCGTCTTCCTATTCTAATTATCAAAACTATTCTCCGGTTAACCACATCAACCTAGATGCTTGTGATTTTATGAAAAATTTACAAAACAATCCGAGTTTTTTTGTTGAAACCGGTTCGGGTTATCCGAGTCAACAAATGTCACCGGGTTATCAAGGTTCGGCTCATGGGTCGTTTCACTATTCGGTTCCAACTGATGATCTTCCTGACGAGTTGTCGCCGGAAGCGATGTCGCCGGTTAAACCAAAGAAACGAACTGCAAAGGGTAAGAAGGCAGCGGCTGAGAAAGAGGTTGAGGAAGACAACACGAAGGATTCTGCTCCATGGACACGCAAAGAAGAGATCGCGTTGTCCATGGCTTGGTGTGATTCGTCGGAGGATAGCAAAGTTGGAACCAACCAAAATTCTAAGGGATTTTGGAAGAAAGTGATTACATACTTTGAGAAAGAGGTTGGCGAAGGTAGATCGTACAACTCAATTGTCAGCAAGTGGAAAAATAAGGTTCGTCCTAGAGTTGGTGCATTTTGTACCATTTACGACAATGCTTTTACCAATTTTGAAAGTGGTGGGAATGATCTCACTGTTTATAAACGAGCATGTGAAGAATATCAAATAATGATGAAGCATGCCTTTCAATTGGCTCATTGTTGGGAGATTTTGAGGGAGCATCCGATTTGGAAGAAAAATGAGATGCCGGTTTTTTTAAACCAAGATGCAGCTCGAAAAAAGCCAATGACTTCTGAAACCGGCTCGGATAATGAAGAGTCTCAAAATGAGCGACTACTTGGTTGTGATGTTGTAACACCCCCAAAAGTCGTTATTAACAGCGGAAGACTTTCGGGGTATTACTTCGAGGATCTTTGTCACAATCATAGTAGATATCACAAAGTGAAGTATTAAAGATTTATTTTATTTCAAAATACCAAATATCAGGAATACAAAACATTATTAAGTTAAGAACGTGTTTTATTCTGAAGGAAAATAAGTAGTTTATTATAGTCCTTGTCATGCTTTTGCCCACTCCGTGCCATCCAGATCCATCTTGTTTAGTTACCTGAGATAAACATGCTAAAGTCAACATAAAGTTGAGTGATATTCATAGGTTTGAGTTTAAGAGTTTAATCACAAGTTACGAATGTATTGTAATCACATACAATCAATATGTTAAAATAATTCAATGTTCCTGTTATTGCCTTAAGCTCATGATACTCAACGATTAACAGCCAATCATAAATATGAGTTATGATGGTAAGTAATAGGCCCCCAAAGATAGGTATTTGTCAATAACCTATTTATAAGAACAATAAAGTGCGCCTGGTGTTTTCTCCAACAACCAAACGAGGATTGTTAATCACTAATAGTACTATCCACAATTATTTACGTTCACCCTTCAGGTGATTAAGGTTCATGATAGAGGGACTTCTGACAATAGTAACTTAAGCAAATAACATTGGCCTGACGGTATTTCAATACCCGGTATAAAAGACTTGTGATCGAGTTTTAAGCATGTATCTCCCCACGGGAAAATAGTTAAAGAGTGGGCTATGAAATCACCTTAGTAGTACAGTGGTATCGTAGTCTCAATAAAGCAAGGAAACAGCTTCACACAACACAACCTAAAAGATAATGTAAGTTTCAGTTAATAGTCTAAATCTGGTTTTATCGCGAATACTTGTTATTTAGTTACGAGTAAATCTCGTGTTTGTTTAAGTGCCTAAAGTTTTAAAACAACGTTATATATAATTATATCCCGTAAGTAAAAATATCGATGATTGATATAAAGTTAGTTTTTATAACAGAAATAAACGTATCGTTTTACAAGAAATAATTAACGTATTTATATCGTTTAAATTTGATTATCGTCATATAAGTTTTATTTGTATTATATATATATAATAAGTTACGTTTTATTATTTATCGTTTTTTTTTAATATATAATCAAATTTATATAATAAATATAGATTTATTTATCAAAATTAAATGTTTCAATTCGATCCTTAAGGTTTTATTAATCTTACACTTTTTACCCTTAACGGAAAATATTTACGCCGTTAGTCCAAAGGTTATATATATTTACATTTTTAGTCCAAATATCAAATATATACATTTATTATCCTTTTGTTTCAATATTTACAGTTTATACCCCTTATAAAATAGTTTTTATACTTTTCACTAAAGTTTACCCATTTGGCGAATTTAGTCCTTATCTCTCGTATATTTGCAAAAATGGTCCATATTTTACCAACTTCAAAACTTAACCATTTTATTATTTCCTTAAGTTCAAAACATTTAGAAAATCTTATTTTCGCAGCTTATAAGTTTATTAATAGCTTATTTTGTTTATAAAGCTTATTTTTCACCTAAATGGGCTTAACGTGCAAATTTAAGGGTCCGTTAACGTTTTGTGATTCAATGGGCTTACGAAAGGTTCGGGCCTGACCTTGGACTTATTTTTATGTTATAAAAATGTTACAAAACAGCTTATTTGACCAGCTTATCATATAAGCTTAATAACAGCTTATTGGGCTTATGGCCCAATTCGTTATATAAAGGTTTCTGAAAACAGGTTTCAAGTCGATTTACTTTGGGTTTGGAAAACTTAGTATTTGTGTTTATAAGGTCGAACTAATTATATGTTTTGTTTGTTAGCTATGTCAAAAATGAGGTCGAGTAATAAAAAGGTATGGTCGTGTGTCTAGTTTGTAAATGACGGGGTCAAAGTGATTGGCCAAACTTGTATGAAAAACAGTTTTTATACTTAGTATATTTTCAAGTATTTTCGACATGGTCATGGAACATTTGGAACGTGCCCTTCTTATTACGTATATGTCATTATTAGTTCTAAATTATTACGAAACTCGTTTGCTAGTATGGTCAATATTGAGAACGACTAATAATATGAACATGCTACGTTTTCATATAACAAAATAAATAAGTAAAGTAAATCGTGCAAACTTAAATATAACGAAGGAAAAATAATAGAAAAGGATTTCGTAAGTTCTCACCTCACCTCAAAAGGGTGGGGTAAAATGGTACGTTTGGTTCGAAATGGATCAAAGGATGGACGTAGGTTTGTTCTCGACACAGCAAAGGTTCAATGCAAGCTAGGTTCTTTTCTTTGGATCACTTCTATGGTTCGTACTCGTTGCCTAGTTTCTGTCCCAACTCGTGCTTACGTTTTTGTGTTATAGTTCTTTTGAGATTGTGTGTTCGTATAGGTTTGCATGGGAAGGTATATATAGGGAGAATGGGTGTTGATAAGTGTTAAAGAGGCATGATAAGTGTCTGTTGCTCTTCAAAGACGTGTATTGCCTTTCTAGTTTGTCCAATCGATTGTTAGCAACAAAAGGAATGTTCCAAACAAATCCCTGTTCATGTTCTGACATTCCCTGTTCATTCTAGTCAGCTTGGTAGTCATAGGCGAGTTTGGGTGGTGGTTTAGGAGACTTGTGATACGATTTGTCTTCATATTGTCTCATGGTTTTTGCGTTCCACTTTGGCCAATTCTAGTGTATTAAACGTGTGTGGATCTGAATGAAACTTGTCATTCATGAATCTTTGCAAGGTGAGAAAACGAGTTATGTAATAATATTGGTATGTTGTGTGTCGAATTTTAAAGAAAATAGGGTGCGTTTGGTTGAGTGTCGCGGCTAGAAAACAAAGAGAAAGAAAGAAAAAAAAGAAAACGGGCCAAGTCTATTGGGCCTGTGGTTTAGTCTTGTTGCTTTGGCCCAAAAAGAAAAAGAGAAAGAAATTAAAAAGGGTCCGTTTGGTTTTTATGAATAGGAGTGGGGCCCATTTACGTGTGGGGTCCACATAGAAATTTTAGGGAGTCGGGATAAGTTCAAGTGACGATAGTGAGCAATCTCGGGAATTTTCGTAGGTTCCGGAATATATAAATATTGTACGGTATAGATTAACGAAACGTATATTATAAATTATAAATGTTTTTAATATAAATATATACGCGATAATTTAGACTATCTAGGTTTGTGTGCAAGCAACGTTTCTAAGTAAAAGATAATTCCCAATTTACTGTTGTGAATTATATATCAAGTCTTATAAAAAAAATTTTGTCATACGTAAAAGTGGGTATTTAAATAACGTAACAACTTGTAGGTATTTACTAACCGTTGGGAAAATTACGAGAGGCTACAGATGCCGCAAAGAAAGCTAAGGCTAAGAAGAAACCATCGGAGAAATCCAAATCTTCATATTTAGAATGGGTAGCCGATAAATGGAAAAGCATTAAGTCAATGGCATTGAATAAGAAGCAGGAACTTGCAGATGGCTACTACGACTTGAAGAGAAAAGAGCTGGAGCAAAGAGATAAGGAGTTAGAGCTGCAGCAAAAGAAAGCGGAGCAAGAAGACAGAAGATTGGCAATGGAAGAACAAAAACTTGCACTCGATCGAGAAAGAAAAAATCAAAAAGACCTCATCTTTTATCTCACACCAATCGACCCAGCTTTGCCCGCATTATAACAGCAAAAAATGCAAGAAAACAAAGACTCGATAAAGGAACGACTTAACCTAGATTATTAGTTATTAATAAGTGTTGTAATGTTTTAAAATAAGTGTTGTAATGTATTTTATTTTATTTGAATTTATGTAACTTTTTAATTATTAATGAAATTTGAGTTTGTGTTAAAAATATTTTTTCTAAAAAAAAAAAAAAAAAAAAAAAAAAAAAAAAAAAAAAATGACTAGGTCGCCCTTACTGGGACACTGAATCGTCTGCAGGTCGCTGGAGAGAGAAAGCTGACGTGGCAAGGAAAAGTAAAAAGATTGAATCCCCTTACTGTGCCCGGCCTAAGTTTGTATGCGTCTGCAAAACAACAAAAGACGGTTTTTTTATTTATTATAAGTTTTAAATTTGTTATTCTCAATCTTCAAAAGTTAGGTAACCTAGCTAGCTCTTAATAAAAGCTAGATGCAATTGTAAAAAGGAATAAAGTTTTCGGATCGAAACTTGGTTACTAGTTGCACTAAAGACTTGAATTGAGTTAGGTATGATGCATTAGTGGAGGAATCTTGTATGCCGGTCAATACGTGAGTCTAAGTGTCTAGAACTACTATTTTACTTGTAGCTAGGAAGGAATTTGACGTCCTGAAAAAGGGTTATTATTATATATACTAAAAGGGGAATTTGCACGCTTCAAAGAATTATAAGAAACAGTTGACGAAACAGTAATTCGTGCTTCAAAGTAATTGTACCATACAGTACACACAGATACAAAGTCTATCTCTCGCTCTCTCTAGAAATTTGCATAACAACAATACCCCTAAACAAATTTTATACAGCACCGCCTCATCATCTCCAACATATAATCTAAAACTCAGTTTTTCCTATTGATAACTCATATTCGAGAACCCTCTTCTCTCCCTCCCCACACACACAATACCCTAAGCAGAAAATCAAATTGCAAATTCCAAACACTACGTTGAATCACAACCAATATTCCAGCTTCATGAGATCATCTCAGCGCTCCTCTCATCTAACCCAGATACAAAACCAAACGCCTCTCACAAAATCAATTAAAAAGTTGAAGATCTATTGATGTCATTGAAAATCAAGACGATTGTAAGTGTTTTTAGCGCTTAATGCCATGGATACTCAAAAAATTAGTTGATATAAATAAGTGGTTGTCAAATTGGATTGTATGCTGAAATCAAATTATATTTTTTCTTAACGTATATTTTTTCTTATTAATGTTTTCTTTGATTATTGGTTTCAGTGGCTCGGTTTATGGTATTAAATGATTCAATTGAATCTTAGAACATTTAATTTTGAAATTAGGGTTTGATTGTCATTTGGGGATTTTGTTAATGGTACAAGTGTATTTTGGTGAAAATGAGGTTGGGTTTTTTTGTTGTAACAAATTGAAAAAGTTCACCTTATTTTGCAGTTAGCTGGGAAAAGTATGCTTTTGTTACATTAGCATATTTGTTGCGTTTATCGGCTTATTGATATTTGGAAAATCAATAAGCTTACTTTTTCTAGCTTATGAGCTTATTAGTTTAGGGTTATTGAGTTTATTAAGCCATAAATTGAAGTTGATAAGCTTATAAGGCATTAGAAGTGGCATTTTAAATTTTTGGTATACCGGTAGGCCACCAAATAAGCTAATCTAATTGGCCGCAAGTATGTGCAGTGCTGCGAAATTGATCTTTTGATGTTTAGATAAGTTGCTGATGAGCTTATCTTATATGATTACATAAGCTACTAAGTCCATAAGTAATTAAAAATGATCTTTAAAACCTTATTATAATTTGTTGTTAGTTAAAAATTCTTACCGTCCATTCTGGTCTATTTACGTTTAATATCTGTAGGATATTGAGATGGTTAAGGTAGCACCATTGATGAACCACAAGTGAAAGAATGTGCAGGAAAACAGGTACTCTTTCCTCTATTTACCATCTTATTGCTTAACTAAATCCCCACACTAAACAAATATTGAAAACAAATGAATCAGGTTGTACCATACAAGAAACTGAAAAGAGTTTTCTTCATTAGGTATTGAGGAAGGACTTGATTAAGCTAGGCTACCTCTGATCATCACTTTCGGGTTATACCCTTTTTATGTTTATCTCAATGTTTCAATCTCTTTAATCAAAACCTCATAAAAAATAAAATCTTTTTATTCTTTATAGTTCAATTTTACTTGAAATTAGTTTTTTGTTCTTTGGGATTGTTGGATTCATGGTTTTTTAGAGTCATTCCCTGCCTTTGTGTTGTTTTGATAAGTAGAGAAATCGAGTCAGAATAACGAGGGACGTATATGGGGGAGAGTTGATCTTGATCATCCTTAGATAACATGACATGAAACTATAACCAAGTATTTCTGATTTCAGGGAGGCTGGAGCGCCTTTCAGGGAAGTAAGTGGCCGAATATATCTTTGAAGCTCTTCCCAGTGAATGAAAACATGGGCCTTTCTCTGAGCGCACACCAGGAAAAACAGACAGACGACCAAAAAATCCAACCAAGGTAACTGATGGAAAATAGCAATGTGTGTCATATGGAAATGAGACTAAAAAAAATTGCCCAAAACAGCTAGACGAATATTTGGTAAATCATACTCCTGTCCATATATTTGATAGAAAGAAACTAATTTTTTTTTAACAATTCAGGACATAAGAACATTCATTCATTTCTTTCTTCCCCGTCGACCACGACGATAGAAACGACGTGAAAAATCCAGACCCGGAAAGGGGAAGGGCCAATGAATGAGGATAGGTGTTGAAAGAGGACTGACTTTCCTTATTCACAAAAACTCCACAACTACCTCAACCTCTAAGGTATGCCATTAAAAAGTGCCATTCTGTTAGGACAACATTTTAGTTTGACAAAGAAAAGGCAGTTGTAACACCCCCAAATTTATGTTTGTAGCAGCGGAAAAGTAATTTGGGTGTTACGGGGAGGATCGAAGTTATAATCACATAAACGGCTTAAAAGAAGTGTTTTGAAAGTTATTTATCATTCAAATAATATTTTTGATAAAAGATAAAACATTTGCTTTAGAATCTCATTAAAAGATATAAAGGCTTGTAAAAATGACATATTTGATTTTTACACCATTTTAATTTATCAGAGTAATAAATGCCCACTCCGTATCTTGTCCTGCTCCGTTAAATTACCTGAGATACACATGCTTAAAAGTGTCAATACAAAGGTTGGTGAGTTCATAGAGTTTTATGGAAAACTGTTTATTTCAATAGATTTCAGGAATATTTGGTAATGATAAATACAAACGATAATGGAACAAGTATTGAGTAATGTTGATTATACTCACAGTTAATTCATATAGATAGTCAATCAAATTCAAATAAGGAATCAATAATCCTAACATGAGCTGGAAACTCATGATGCTAATTTAATCAGATATACAATTCAAGTATGGTCAAATTCCTATACAGCTGTATCTAAATATATGTTGAAAACATACATTTCCTTATAGATATTGCACCAAGCCTCATGACACGCAAAACTTAACAAAAGAGGTGATTTATCAAGTCAATGATAAATTTTTGCCCTCTTATAATAGGTGATTTGCCGATTCCTATTTGTATTCAAATATAGTGTATCACGACTAATACGACTAACCATATGCATATGGCATTCCGTCAAGTATTAGTGGGATAGGAGGTCAATCATTAACAGGTTTCGAAGCTGTTCACTATATTCGCGCTCACATAACAGTGATTAATGGCTCATGATTGAGGGACTTTATGGCGATAAGGTAACTTAGGCAATATCAAGGTAATAATGGAATCATTCAGGATAATATAGTATAGTCAAGTAGCATACCACAGTAATCAATTTGGAAACATTATCATTTGAGTATCAGTAATTCAGTTAAGTATTTCGCCAGTAACATACATATATCACATGCCAAAATAATCAAATTGGAAACATTATAATATGAGTATCAGTATTTCAGTTAAGTAATTCGCCAGTAACATATATATATCACATATCACAATAATCAAATTGGAAACATTATAATATGAGTATCAGTATTTCAGTTAAGTAATTCGCCAGTAACATATATATATATCACATACCACAATAATCAAATTGGAAACATTATCATCTGAGTATCAGTATTTCAGTTAAGTATTTCATCAAGTATTGTATATATCACATCTTAAGTCATAAACTTTATCAGATAAATATTAATTAGGAAATTGATTTGAATCATGTAATTTATTCATATACTTATAAAGTTATCAAAGTATATGTAAGCATGTATCTCCCCCAATGAGTTAAAAACAAGTATTGAAAATGGGGCTATGACTCACCTTGATTGATGTTTGGGATGATAAAAAGTAAAGTGAGATGAGATTATGAGAATGATTTTGGAAACGTCTTTGATACGGAACCTGATAAATAAATTTATCTGAGAATCTAACCAAATACTATTTGGTAAACGAATAACGATAAATCGTTAAGATGAAAAGATGATATGCGAATAGAATTATTATGTTTATAATAATATGATGAGATGTGCTATTATTTCTAAAGTTTTTCATTTTTAACCATGATGATAATAATATGTAGTGATAATTAGTTAAAAAAAAGTCGTTATATATTATTATTAACGTAAAAATAAATAATATAAATAAAATGTAATAAAAATGCATATGACGTGATGGGTGACGTAAAATAGAAAATAAAATAAGAATGTCAAATATAATATGTTGGTCCTTGTCCTTTTTCAGTTTTTACACTTTTTATACTAACGGCGTTAGCGTTACACCGTTAGTCCTTTTTATATACAATTTATAATTATAGTCCACTACATGTTCAAAATAACTTATTGGTCCTGGAATATGATAATATATCAAATTATATCCTATAGATTCTGTTTTTACAGCTTTAGTCCTTTCTTTTGACAGTTTGACAGTTTTAGTCCTCCTAAGTGTCGTCTCGTTACATTTTTAGTCCAAATGTGTAAGAAAAAGTGGGAAAATTATAGGAAAATTTCCGTAGCTTATTTAAGTTTATTTCAACTGCTTATTTGATAAAAGAGCTTATTTCTATATAAATGGGCCTTAACAAATCAAAACAAAGGCCCGTTAAGAAATTTAGAGGCGAGGGCATGAAAATAGTTTTGGGCCTGGACTTGGGCTATTTTTGTGATTCTAAAAATATATCTTATGGGCCTGGTGGACTGATAAAACGCCAAGTCTTATTGGGCTTAATATAAGCCCAATCGAGTTTTATTTATTTTCTGAAAAATAATTGCCAAAAATTTACTAGTGAATGTAGTTTACTTTGAGCTTGTTTGAACGCTCATATGAGCTTATGAGAAAAAGTTTAAAATACGAAACATGTAGTTTGCTAAATGGTCTATCGAGTGGTGTAAAAATATTGGCACGTTATGTTTGTGAATTCGAAAATAATAGTATGGTTTATAGCTTAGTCGAGCGTTCATTTTTGAAACCTCAAAATATTTTCTAAGTGTTTAAGTCCAGGTCGAGTAGCTTATAAAACATAGCTTTTTAAGGGCTTTAGCGAGCTTATAGTTATAAACTTAAAATACGAAAGTTAAAGGTAACTAGGTCAGGAATTGATATGTGCAAAAATATTAATACGCTGTGTGTACAAATTACGGATTACTAATGCAAAATTTGGGTATGTCGAAGCAGTTTTCATATTTAGAAATACTTAATAATTTTAGTGTTTGCATGATTTTTAACGTATGATCTAGGATCAAAAAGGGGCTTCGAATGGATATGTAAACATGTTATAAATATGATGTGAATGTTCTTCGTGATTCCTAGGCCTACCACAAGGGAGGCAACCACGTTTTTGTGTTCTAGTATAATACGTGTATGTAAATATAAACATGAAATAATATACGTTTGACATGAAACAAAAACGATGCATGGTTATGTTTAAACGTGAGATATAAATTCAATAAGTTACTAAAAGACTTACTATGCTTCTAGGATAGTAGAGAGTCGAATGAAATGGAAGGAAACTCAAGAATACGTACGTTCGTTGATAACTCAAGTAACGATTTATATATATATATATATATATATATATATATATATATATATATATATATATATATATATATATATATAACTCAACACTACTTGTTTGATTTCAAACGAACATACGATTCACTCCTGGTCTTTCAAAGGTATTTGGAGGATAGAATAAGAGTTAGTTATGAGTGTCTTGAATGGAGAAATAATACGATGAAGAAGAGTACATATATAAAGATTTTTAGAACACGTACGATGCAAATAATGCAAGAAACATAAACAACTATTCCCTATAGTGTAATGACAGTGAATGAAAGGTTCTCAAGATATATTTCTGACATAGGAGGACTTTAGAAGGATTGTGAGAAGATATGGAAGTTGCAATTTGCTTGTATAAGTTTATATATGTCGACATGTATATTTAGATATACACGATTTGGAAAAATCATGTGAGGCTTGGTTCTAGCTGATGAAATTCATTATTAAACATGAAAACATGCTTGAAATATTATTAGAATCATTTAGAAACAAACCGGGATTAAAATGGTTGAGTTTGGAATTTTTATATGTGTCGAATGGGTTGGATTTTGGCCAAACACTTTGCCTCTATTAAACGTATCAAACGTTCATCTTAGAAGCTAAAATTTGGTGTCCTACTTCTTTGGCGGGTAGACAATTAGGAGGTATAAAAATATGGACATGTTATGTTTAGAATTTGAAAGAAAACGAGGCGTTTTGGGATGGTCCTAGTCGACTGGAAGAATGGAAATAAAAAGGGAAGTTTGGGATTGGGCTGGAACAGTAACAAGGGATGTGTTTGGGCTGAAATTTTATTAAGGGCCCAATTATTATTATTAGTGAGTAATTAGGATTAGTGAAGTTATTTAGTTTTCGTTAAACGTGTCGAGAACTTGTTTCGTTATTTGGTGAATTTTGCAATATCGTAATCGTGACCATTTAATATAATAAGAAAAATTTAAATTTCCCCGTAAAAATGGTGATTAGAATAATGACAGAGATATTTATATAATTAAACGTTGTTAATTATATGGATTTTTGCGAGGTTTTACAGCAGTATTTCTCAATGGTCAACTGCACATATTCGTATATTGTATAAGCAATTGTTAAATACCAGGTTCTATGAAATATTTTATTCTAATGACGTCGTACTATGTTTTCACAGGGTCGAATACTATTGGTATTCGTGAAGCACTTATGAGAATTGTCGCGTCGAATGCTTGAAAATATTATCCTTTATGTATTATTTTATTTTCATTATTTTGTAATACCTATGTTTTCTGAACATGTTTTGTCGACTACGCAGGGGATAGTCGTGATGGTTCTAAGCACTCATAGAAAGAAGGCCTTGGTTTCTGCTGCCGTGCTGAAACAAAAATAGCAGATGAGTATTTTACAGTGGCTGGAGGAGGCATTGAAGCCACTACAAGGGAACGGAGGTGGAAAGGGTGTTCTTGCGCAATTCCAGGTATAGGAGTTTAGTTGTTGCGTGTATTTGAGCACTTGCTCTTGAACAAATTATCAGGCAACTTTATTCCATAAGCCTGCTGCACAAGAAAATGGTAAGCTTAATTAAAGTTTTTGTGATTATAGTGAATTTATGATTGTTGAAGAAGTATGAGGAGAAAAACTCAGAAGCTAATGTTAGCCGGACATAAAAAAATACTCCTCTTATTAATCGTTTGAGTAGTGCACGCGACCGTCCTATTATCTAAAGTGAGTAGTTTCCTTTATTTTTGTGATATAAAATGGCTATATATGTCATATAACTTCTTTATTGAAAGCGAAAGAAAACTCACTTACTGACCTTTTTTATTGAAAGGGCATAACTCAGTTCTGAATGTTGGTGAGACGATTTCAGTTACGGCGACGATGTACTGAATCACTCAACATGAGTGCAAACCATGGGGACACATCGGTTTGTTACAGGTGGTGTTTCTTTCTTTTTAAGAGTTATAATAAAGTTGTATCATCACTGATTGTGTATGCTTATATACTGTTTTGGATTCTTAATGATTTTGTAGGCGCGAACACACAAGAACACGCTCATGCAACCGGTACCACTAACGAAGTTGAAGGTACGACGGGAATCATTATAGGTAAGTTGCTGTACAAAAAGATAGCTGATCTGAAAAAAAAGGGCTGTTGTGGAAACATGTTTCTGAAAGGGGTTTGCTGTACAACAGATGATTTTTTTTTTGCGTGTTTTGAATATTTATACGACTGATTAAGTGATGGAAAATTAAAGAAGTGATACAGAAATTCTGTATCCTGAGATTTTGAAATAAACAATAGATGTATTATCATATTTATATTGACTGAAAACTATCACTTTTCTGATGAGTTTCAACTATCTTTTAGTATATATTAAGCCGAACTTTCTGATACAATCCCTTTTATAATATTATTGTCATCTCCTTTTATTAGGCACAGTGGTTAATTTTGTTAATGAGATATAAAATGTAGGCAAGTTGTTTACAATAAAAATGCACATCTTTAGGAGTTCACTGTAATATAAATTTTGATACATTAGTAAAATTTGTTGTAGACGACAAATTTAGTGCCTCATCTTTCGCTTACTTTTCATGGTTTTGACGGTAAATTATGTTGGTAAATTTTGGGTAATCGCTTTGTTTCAAAAGAGAGAACTACTATCTAAAAACACCCGCCGCAACGCGCGGGCTATCAAACTCGTTTATTACTAATAAGAGAAACTATGAACTAGCAACATGTTTAACATAAGCCTACTCCTTTGATTTTTAACAAGGTGACCTAGTTAGTTTCTTTAAAAATAAATAAATAATAAAATATAAAAATGGCTTATATAAAATTTGCCATTTTATGTTACGTCTCTCCTCAAGTTAATTAAACTCAAGGTCCTTTTGGTGTGTAGGTGAATTTAGGATTATAATTTGAAATTAGATTTGAATTTGAATTATGGTTTGAACCTTTTTTTTTTTTTTTTTTTTTTTTTTTTTTTTTTTTTTTTATTTTAGTACAAAAGTAAAATAAATAGATAAAATGTAATCATAAAGCCCAGTAAAAAACTAAGTAGGACAAATCCCTGCAAATTATATTACCTGACTTGGAAACAAGATACAAAGAATGGACATTACCCAGCTTAATACAAACATCTGATATCCAAAAATAGTAAATTTTTCCTTGTATTTGATGTAAAAAAGAGAAAAACATTTAAAGTTGTTAGAACATTTAAAAATATAATTACAAAAGCGAGAGGAGAGAGATAGATGAAAAATAAGGTACGATCCTTTTTATCAAATAACCCGCCACACCACCAATATTTATCTCAATTTTTAATATTTTAGGATAATGTCCAAACCCAAATCCTAACAAACGTCTTCTTGTTATTTTCTAACCCAATACCAAAGCTAACCCACAAAACAGACTCTTTAATATAATTTGTTGAAAATTTTTGGTACATGAGAAGATAAATTAAAATGAGTTAGGATTAAATAAGAAAATAAATTAAAAAGAGAATGGTGATAAGAAATCACAATTAAACATTTTAGATGCACCTATTAAATTATATGTCTTTCTCTATAAAATTCTTTCTCTTATTTAAAATGTTTAGCTAAAAATCCTTTTTATTTTATTTTTATTTTTTTTCTCACCGGATATCTTCCCGCCTAATGCAAATAATTAAATATGAAATTGTGACCTATCTTTCCGAAAAGAAAATCTTTAATTACTCATTACTTTTAAGTATGTGTAACGATCAAATTTTCTCAGAAGTTAGCCACTTAAAAAGTCTTAAAAGTTGTGTCCTCCAAATTAATGAAGTTTACATCACTGATAATACGAGTGTCTCAAACGTTTTCGGAACTGAACAGAGCAATCTTATCGTAATCTATTGAGTTGACAATATTAAAATATGAACTAAAGAGATGGACCGGAGAGTTATTATGGACACATTATTCAACCAAAAGTTACCATGAATGAATTGATTTCATGGACCCCTTTCTGTGATCACCAATATCAGATTATCTGCTCACTAGTTGTTGGTTCTATGAAAACTTGTCCGTATTAGTTAGTTCAGGCTAACGTTTTCATAATCTATTTGTGTGAACAATTCAGGCTAACAATCTATGCTACATCCACATAAAATCCCCACAAAAAACTCTCACTCGCTGACGTGTCAGCGAGTGATTGGTTTTTAGTGGGATGTGGAACCCACAAAAAACCAATCACCCGCTGACACGTCAGCGAGTGGGAGTTTTTTGTGGGGATTTTATGTGGATGTAGCAAAATCCCTTATCAATTTGCCTTAAATCTGCAAGCAGAGCCTATAATGCAGTGACGAATCCAGGATTTTTTATTTGGGTGGGCCACAAAAATATCAAAAAACGTATAAACCTTATAAGAGAAAATGTGACAAGATTATAGTAACAATTTTCAGTGAAAAAGTAGCCGAAAACTGAGTTTCGAGTTTGTTAATAAATATATATTTGCTGCTATTAAGTATCGGGTTGTTCTAATGTTGGTATTTTACATTTGGTATTAGAAGTTACAAACAAATACTGCGTTTGCAATGGGTGAGTCAAAAGTATAGGGTGGGTCAAATCTTGGATATGGACCAAATTTACAACATATAACTTATAAGGAAGTAAACTTTTGGATGGACCATGGCATACCATACTACACACTTGGCTCCGTCCCTGCTATAATGCATTATGCATGGTCTTCAATCCGGTCGATGCGTCTCGACCATTACACCCATCTTGATAATAATAATAATAATAATAATAACAACAACAACAACAAAAAAGTTAAAAAAAATAATAAGAAAAATCTTTTATATAATAAAAGAATTACATCATTTCGGAGTGTTTTTGTAAATCCCTTCTCAATGTAAAAAAAATTGGGCCAATAGGAGAGCTCGATTTTGCCACATAAGCAAAATCGAGCGACGTGATTGGCCAATAAAAAGTCAAAATTGAATTGATTTTGGTCAAACTTTAATAAATTTGGTGGAGAATTTGATTGATGAAAAAAACATATAAAAATATATGTGTCAAATTTATGAAAATAAAAACTTAAAAAAAGAGGGGGTAATTAATAAAACATTAGTGGTTGAATTTTAAATATATTATATAGGGTTAAGTGTAAAATTATAAATCTCCATGTTTTTTTATAACTTTAGATAATAAAAAAATAACCCCTTACACTTTATAACCCCTACACTCTATAATATGAACTTTGTTTACAATTACATGAGTATTAGTACTGGCTTGAGACTTTCATCCATTAAACTTACAAAATTTTACAAATATACGAATTAGGTTTAATATACGTTAAATATTTTAAAAACAAATATTTGTTTTAAACTTTCATCCATTAAAATATTTTTTACTATGTACGTTAAATAAGGACTCATGTTATCCTATTTAAAAATTTAATCTATGCGTACACGGATTTGAATATTAAATACGGCTAAATTATTATTAACGGTAATATAAATATCAACGACTCATGTAATTATTATTTAAAGTTTATATACGGATATCCTGAAAACATTTTTGAAAAACAGAGTCCACAAATTTTAACCCACATAAGAATCAGTTTTTCCATTCCTCTCTTCTCTTCTACCCCACATAACAAAGCCTAAACATTCGTTCTTTCAATTCATGAGATTGGATATTCATGATGTATTGCAGTGATGAACAAATGTTTATGTTTTAATTCATGAATATCCAATATCACCAGACATAACAATCGCATCCATCTTCTATAACCCGAATCAAACCATACCTTCTCAAAATCAAACCGATTGGAGAATAAAAACAAATATTAAAACGTATAAAACCGTACAGAAACATATACAGTTGTCGATGTTTAAGCTTAAAAATGTATTAATGACTGAGATTAGGTTTAAGTTCAGGTTTTCTTTTTTTTTTTTTTTTTTTTTCTTTTTTTTTTAATGATCTTTTGGTGTTGGGTTTAGCTGATAAAGTTTGTTAAATTTGACTTTGTGTTTTGTTGAAGTTTTGCTTTTGTGGGTCTTTTGTATTGTTTAGTTGATAAAGTTGTGAAATTTGTTCAACTTATTGGTAGATTATGTTGAAGTTTTGATTCTTATAGCGTTCGGGCATAATAAAGTTGTGTTGGTATGCTTTCTGTATGTGTTATGATGATCTCAAGTAAGAATCTCCCTCTATTAATAGTTGTAAATGGAGTTTGTATAAATAAGTTTTTAGTGTTTTTGTGTACTTTAAGTTAACTAATTATTAGGGGTCACTAATGTTGTCAAGTGAGTTTCGACATGTTTTCATAATTTCGTAGGTCTTGGATGCAAACACTATAAGATTTGACACAATGATTCAATGGCATACGTGAGATATATTTTGTTTAAAATACAAATTGGGTGTAACACAATGAGTATATTTGCAATTATAAACTCATTATATGGTGACTATCTGAGCTGCAAAGAGACTTCTCGTCGAATATTTACTCTACGGGTAAATTGTGTATATCCTTATAAACAACTATTTGATTGGAGCATAATGGAGTGTTGTTCTTTATACGGAAGTGATTGGCACACTTTCGTTTTTTTATCGGGACAGTCACGGTACAAGCAGTTAAAACAGTTTATACTAAAGGTACAACTGTTTATTGTATAATGTGGAGTGTCCCAATAAAAATTGAGAGTGCTGCCAACCACTTCCCTTCTTCATATGATATGGGGGATGCTTATATATCACACTTGAAAAAAGATTATGCGTTGCAAAGTAACTTATGTACCTTCTAATATAATCTGAATCATTAAACAACCCATTGTAATACTATTCTTTTGAATTTGAATTTGATTTGGATATATAATATCAACGAAAATAGTTAAGGTTAAAGTTGAATCAAATTAACTCTGAAAATTTAAACTGGACACTTATTTTGAGACGGAGGTAGTATAAAGGTTCGGCTTTTAGCACATTTACCTTAAATTAACAATTACTCAAAGAAAAAAACATTATAATTAAAATTTATGTCAAAACCCCGTGCGTGCACGGGTATTATAACTAGTAAAAAATGAAAAATAAGAACGGTAACGACCAATTCAATATACACACAAACCAAACCCATTGGCTAAAATTGTGACCGATGGATAACTTAATGAAAAATATATATATTTAAAATTTAATAACTTACCTTATAATTATTCATTACTTCTACATTTTTATACACACTTTTAAACCAAATCTTTATATACATACTCTAATCTTCTCAACTCAAAGAAATGATTCTGATCATTTTTTTTTCTTTCTTTTTTTTAACTGTCTTAGATAAGAAAAAGAAGTTAATAGTATTCAATATTCATCTAAGGTTCTTAAAAGATGCTTATGAAGCTTCCACTTCTCAAATCCCTAACATCTCACGAAACACGATAGACAAAGATCATTATGGTGCTCATGATTGTCTAGTTGCCGTTTACTTCTCTGAAAACCCAATGTATGACGAAGAAACATACTCTAATCTTCTCAACTCAAAGAAATGATTCTGATCATTTTTTTTAACTAACACAGATAAGAAAGAAGAAGTTAATAGTATTCATCCAAGGTTTTTAAAAGATGCTTATGAAGCTTCCACTTCTCAAATCCCTAACATCCCACGAAACGCGATAGACAAAGATTATTATGGTGCTTATGATTGTCTAGTTGCCATTTACTTCTCTAAAAACCCAATGTATGACGAATAAATATTATGTACGTGGTTTTGAATGAGCCGATCATTATTCATACTCATTGTTCGAGAATTAACTGACATTGTGCTGTATTTTCAACATAGTAGTGATGCTTTGGGATAACTTGGCATTTTCTCATTGATGAAGTGTACCTCTCAATTTGTCAATTGACATATAATACAGTTTCTGATGTCAAGACAAATATCTGCAAATGGGTGAGAAATCTTCTCGTGATTCTCTCCAAGCGTTCAATAAGGATATTATAGACTTATATGGAGAGGAGTTTTTGCGAAGGCCTAGTTTTGCTGATGTTGAAAAACTCTATGCTTTTCACGAACAAAAACATTGGTTTCATATGACGTTAGGAAACATTGATTGTATGGTTTGGCGTAGGCTAATTGCCCAAATGCATATTATGCTCAATATTGTATTGGTGATCACGGGCCACATCCATTCATTTTATTGGAAGCGGTTGCCTTACAAGACTTGTTAATTTGGCATGCGTTGTTTCGTGTTTCCAGGGCGAACAACGGCATCAACATATACGTCAATCACTTATTTTCAATGATCACAAAGACGGAAAAGCAGCAGAAGTTTCGTTTGTGGCTAAACAACGTGACTTATAAAAATAGGGATATTATCTTACTGATGGGATATATCCAGAATAGTCTGTTCTTGTTAACTTTATTTTAAACCCATGCTTGAATGATACGAATTGAATAAGGTATTAGCAAGCGTATGAAGCAGTAAGAAAAGGTGTTGAACAAGCGTTTGCCATGGTTAATAATAATAATAATAATAATAATAAGTGGGTTATAATAGAAACTCTCGCACTGCCAATATTGCTAATGAAAAGTAAAGGCTTAAGTAGTTAAGCGAGCCCAAGTGAGAGTAGTACCGGTTTGGGTGACCGACCGGGAAGTCCTCACTTGGGAACCACAAGCTCTAATGATATCAGGCGAATCGGGAATAGGATTGGGGTTATCCCCTAAGGAGAGGCTCGCGGTTGGTATCTCTGCCCGAGGATGCGACACTAACTCGAGCCAACAACTAACAACTAACCCGCCGTTTAAAAATAATAATAATAAAAAAAAAATAACGGATATGATGTACACATGCATCATATTATTATTTTAAAAAACAAAAGGCTGGCAATCTCTCTCAACTTTTTTTTTCGGGATGAGCAACTTCGTCAAAATGATCACATAAACACACATGAAGAAACTTTACATGTTATTAGCGATATACACAACGAAACAACTCATCTAAGCTTTAAACCCGATTTACTGAAACACATTTGAAGTCGAACAAATGAACACTAATTTGTAGTTTTATTTTATTTGAATTTTTATTATAAAGTATTTTTTTTTAATTCTAATTATTAATACAATATTTTTAATTATTAATGTAATGTTTTTAATTAACAATGATAATTATATGTAGGTATAGATGTAAGGCGAACTTTAGCTGGTTAGATTGGCTTAAAATCCTTCTCTAGTTTTCTTGTAATGTTTTTTTTTCTAGCCCCGTGCTAGTCTTTTAATAAAATTCGCCGTGCAGAAAAAATTATGATAATTATATGAAAAATTAATTTTATTGTTTAAAAAAAATGAAAATAAAAATGTAATATATATATATATATATATATATATATATATATATATATATATATATATATATATATATATATATATATATATATGGTCTTCTCGGTCATCACATTACGGCCTGTTAGTTATGAAGTTGTTGTATAGAGAAAAAGTTTATTTGACAGTGGTGTTCTCTGTCTTAAGTTAGCTTGCATTACGTGTTGCCTAAAAATCCATACACACTATTGATTTGTTGGAAGTAAGTAACAATGGTAAATTCGAACCCTTGAAAACTATGCATGAAATAAAACATATTGAAAAATAAACAATGTTTCATTTGTCATGATAGGACATGCACGCTTAAGATGAAAGTAATTGACATCGACGGGTCCAAAGGTACTGTACCATAACATTCAATCATATTTCATCAAAATACAGGATGGAATATGGAGTACCAGTTTTTATGCTATTGTTGAATATTATTTCATTTTTTGAATATTATTTCATTTTTTGAACAAAATTTCAATAACTTACGGAGTATATTTTATGACATTAACCTCTAATTGTGGGAGACAAATGAAATCATAAATAGACATAGGCCAATATGGAGTACTAGTTTTTATGCTATTGTTGAATATTATTTCATTTTTTGAACAAAATTTCAATAACTTACGGAGTATATTTTATGACATTAACCTCTAATTGTGGGAGACAAATGAAATCATAAATAGACATAGGCCAATAAGCATTCTTTGACCATAGGTGCAATGTGGATTAAGATGAAATAAAAGAACATCTACAGCTAGAAGTCTGCCCATTTGACTAAAGTACATAAAGCCAAAGTGCATTAATGCCTTATACTCTTGGGAACCAGTAAACAAATGATGTAACACATACAAAGTCAAGTTCAATGGATTAATGCATCAAAAGGATTTCAAGCTACAAACTAGTGTTGAGTTTATTTTTATGTCTCAATAGGCCAAATGGATTTCTTTTGTAATGTTTACATCTCTCAATCATTTGTAACATTTGCAATCAATGTTTTGAAAACTGCGTTCGAAATCAACCCGGTCAAATAATCGGGTATCGGGTCAACCGGTTCGACCGCCTAGTCAACCCGGTTTTTAATTTATTATTTTTTTATTTTTTTCGACTGGGTCAACCGGTTCGACCGCCGGGTCAACCCGGGTTTTTACTAAAGAAATTAAAAAACGAAACCCGGCCAGGTTCTGAGAACCGGGTTGACCCGGGTCACTCAAAACCCAACGGGTCTAACCGGTTAACCCCGTTTTATAAACCCGGGTTTTTTTTACTTGTTTTTTTTGCTGAAGCCGGTCGAACCGGTTAACCCGGTCGGGCCGACCCGGGTTTCAAAACACTGCAAAGCGTTAACACAATATCTATAAATTAATATAAAAATAATTGCCAATGTAGGTATTTTGGCATATACCTTTGATCTCAAATAAGTGCGCCTGTTGTCTTTCCAACCAACGGGATTCGTCAATCCCATAGATCTATTCACAGTATTAGTGCTTATACAAAGTAATTAACGGTTCATAATATTTAGGGACTTTGCTGACAATAGTGGTACTTAGGCAATAATAATTTCAGTTCAAACATACAGTTTCCAACAATTTGTGTCCATAATAAAAAAAAAAATAGCATGTATCTCCCATAAGGAGTTTATAAAACAGTTAAACGAGAAAAGACGAGGCTATGAACTCACCTTAAGCAAAAATAGTTAAAGAGATCGAGAACAAAAATAACCAAAGTACGACATAGGAACCCACCGAACGCGTGTCTCTACAAATGACCTTAAACAAGTAATATGACACTTATTAGACTCTCAACGATATGCTTGGCCTCGATTACAAAATATACTAAGTCAAAATATTGGTTTCGTCGAAAAATAACACATATTTCTTTTAGTCTCAAAAACTTAAATCTGTCAGAGTTTCTAAGTTGTAACAGACAACCAAAATACCAAGTTAAACTCAACCACTGACAAAGCTCTTTAATTATATTATAATAAAATATCTTAGGCATCTCATAGAATTTTCACAAATTTTTATTAAAGACTTTTACCCGATCTTTCATACCCGACTCCAAAAACAATCAAATCTGGACATATGAAAGTATTTTGAATGGCAGAGGGAGTAACTCAAAGTTTTTTGGTTAGGGCTGATGGAAGACTTTAAATAACATATATAATTACTTCCTATATGAGTTTCAAGCAAAGTTTTCCCATGGTTTTTTTATTTCTAATCATCTTAGTACAAGGGTTGACAATATATTTTTTGGCAAATTGGACACCTTACACCATTTTACAGATTTCACTAATCAAACCACCTCAAATTTTTGAGAAATTTATATATTTAGAAACTAGACTCTAAGTAGATGAGTTTAAACTCTTGAACCATGTCAAAACACTTATATATCATCAATTTATACCCTCATCAATATGACCTAAAGATAAAATAATGTGCTGATTGAATTACAACTTTGACTAAAACAAGTCCGACCACTAACCCATCATGCAAAAATTACCCAAACCATTCCCACAATCATTTTATACAGGTCTTAGCTTTAACTTTATCAAACAATATCAATAGTAAAATAGATCTAAATGTCTCTTTTAAGTAAAAACTTCAAAGTATTAAACTAGTCAAAATAACAAGGTTGTGTATATCAAATCTTTTAAACAATAGTTACAATCCTTCCAACCAAAGTTTATATGCATTATAATTAATGAAAAACATGTATATGAGATGCTTACAATGGATGGTGATGATATGGATAATTTAGCGCACAAAACTGCCCAAAAGCACTAAACAAAATCCCTAGTTTATGTTTTCAAACCCAAGCTTTCTATACCAAAACCCTTGTTTTCTTTAGCAACACCTTAAAATCCTTGAACCTAGTTGAAAACCCTTTGATTGGAGCTGAGATAAAAAAGTGTTTAGAGCGTGTATTTGAGAGATTATTTTGTGTGTTAAATGGTGTAGAGAAAACTTCTTATTTTTAGGAAGGAAAGAAATGTTAAAATATAGCCTTCACCTGGAATGTGATGTTGATGGACTAATAATATCTTTTCCAGTTCTTGTATTTGTGGTGCTATTACAGGTTGAACTTTTGTTGAAAGATATAAGGTCAAAATAAAAATGGAAAAGCACAGAGGGACTAAAATGGTAAAAACTTCAAAGAATAAAGTGCAAAGAAGTTTAAGCCGGTGCTGAGATGTATTTAAGCTATACTTTTGGTAGTTGATTCATTATTCGGGTATCAAAATCTCAAACATATTCTCTCATCTTGTTCTCAGCTTTGTAACCCTAATCTTGATCTGATCATCTTGATCAAATCTTGTTGTTTCAACTAGATATTCACTTGTAATAGAACTTATATCAATCTAGATACAAGGGTCACACCAGAGTAGCTGTGGTGATCTAGTGTTTGGTTTTTAATATAGATTGAGATCTGTATTGGTTTTGGTTACTAATTGATTGAGATCAGTTTTGGTTATATTCTTGTTCTATGAGATTAAAAAAATTTGTGTGAGTAAAATTGTGTTTTGTTACATGGTATCAGAGTAAGGCTTTCAAATCTTGCAAAAAATCATTTTTATAAAAATTAGGGTTTCGTAAAAAAATTGCGGATTTTCTAAAAAACTTTAATAATCTTTCAGTTAACTTGTGTTAGTTGATTGTTCTTGTGTTTTATTGTTCGGATCTAAAAGATTTTGTAAAACGCCTAATTTAAAAAAAAAAAAAAAAATGGGGTTTGGTAATTTTTGGGGATTTTACTCTTTAAAGGCTTCGTGTGTCGATTAAGTTGGTTTAATTGATAGATCTGGTGATATTATTGCATCTTAGAGTGGTTTTAGAAGAAACGCCTAATTTTGAAAAATTAAGGTTTGTGGTTCTTAGATCTGGGTTATTGGTACTGCTATATCCCTTGACTAAGTGAATCAAGGGTGTAGTCAGTTGGCATTCGTTGCTGTTTATACTTTGTGTGCACTGTAATACCTCTCTCACCCTTTTTCTTCATTTCTATTTTTTATTTTCTTACAATAGACTGCTAGAGGATATGATTGGGAAACATTGGAAGTTGAGTTGTTGATTGCTGGTGGATCTGTGTTATTTGAGGTATTGTGGTGGTTTTTTTGTCTATTTTCTATTATTATTGTTGATTGTACTTGTGTGCGCGCTTGACCTACCACTTTAGTAGCAAGAAAAACTTGGGAACTTCTTTCTTGTCTCTCTTGAGTGCTTGATTGTTTGTTATTTGTTTTCCTTTCTGTTTTGTAATCATGTTTATGCATGGTTTTCAGAGGATGAGTATTATGCTTGTTCTGATCATACCTGACCCAGACCCTGTCATCTTAATTAGTAAACTAGTCTTGAGTCACCCTTTACACTTTCATCCTAATGACTCTGCATCACTTACTGTTGTGTCTGTCAAACTAAAAGTAACTGAAAATTATAATGTTTGGTCTTGTGCTATGCAACTGGCCTTAGAAGGAACGAATAAAACTGGTTTTATTGATGAGAGTTGTAAAAGGTCAAACACTGATGAGGTTTTAGACAGACAATGGGATAGGGTAAATGCAATTGTTTTGGGGTGGATTCTCAATGCTATTTCTGAGGAGCTATATTTGGGGCAAATTTTATCAAAAAGGCTTAACATGTTTAGCAAGAACTAAAAGAAACTTATGATAAGTTGATGGGTCAGTCACTTTTAGTTTACATCATAAAATTAATACTCTTTTTCTTAAAATGGTGCTATTGTTGCTGACTATTATCATAAACTTAATGCTTTATGGAAACAATTTGATGCTTTGGCTCAGTTGCCTAGATGTACTTGTTATGTTGCTGAAGATTTTAAAAAACATAACCAGTTAATGATATAATGCAATTCTTAATGTGACTTGATAAGACTTAAATGCAAATTAGAAATAATATTTTGTCTAGAGACCTTTTACCTGATGTTAGGGCTGCATATCTCTAGTGAGGAATCTCACAAAGTGGTGGTTACTGGTTATGGTACTGGGACTTCAAAGAGGTCTCAGTCCTATGTGTTTAACTCCAGTGTGGCCAATAGTAAGAATTCTCAGAGGCTCCAAACCTCTGGAAATTCTTTCAGACTTAATAATTTGACTATTCCTAGTAACGGGAATAATAATCGAAGTAGAAGAAATAATGGTAGTCATGTTCTGGTTTGTGAACATTCTGGGTTTAATGGTCATACTATTGATAGTTGTTTCAAATATATTGGATATCCTTCTGATTTTGGTAAAAAGAATTCTATTAACTTTAACAATCAGGGTGTTCAAATTTTGAACAAAAGGTTTATAAATAACAATAACTATGTTAGCTATAGTTTCACTTCTACATTTTATGATGAACAGATTTCAAAACTGTTGTCTTTGATAATGGAGAGTTCTATTAATACTGATGAAAAAGGCAAAGGTATAAAAGCCAATATGTCAGGTATAGTTCTAAATAGTAGTAAAATTTTTAACCAAAACTTCAAAAAAAAAAAAAAAATGTTCCTACAGTCAGCACCATTATGCACTTGTGCAAAATGGACTAATCGTTGATTCTGGTGTCAACCAACATTTAACATACACTGATAAAGACTTAGTAAATGTAATTGATATTTCATACCTTAAAATCAAAGTTTCTCATCTTAATAGAACAAAAGCTTTTATTACTAAGGTAGGAAATTTAATTCTTACCAAATGTTTAACTCTGTATGATATGTTGGTGGTTCCAGAATATTATGTTAGCCTTATGTCTGTTCATAAAGTGGCCAGAGACAAAAAGCTTATTGTTGCTTTTGATGAGTCGAAGTGTTATGTTTTATGTCAGAATTTGAGGGTGTGAAACTTCAAGGGATTGATAGACAATATGATAGATTGTATTATATTGATAAAAAAAATCAAGGTAATTTTTTAAATAATAACAAAAACTTTCAGTTTTTTGGTTTGTCTAAATAGTTTTAGCATTGCAGGCTTGGTCATCCGTCTGACCAGGTCCTAAATGTTTTAAAAAATAATATTGTTTTTTAAAATAAATATAATGTTGAATATTGTGAAGTTTGTCAGAAAGCTAAGCAGATCAGAGAACCTTTTACTTTAAGTGAGCATAAGTCTTCTATGCTTGCTGAACTTGTTCATCTTGACCTTTGGGGGCCTTATAGAGTTGTTAGTAAGGAAGGTTATAGGTATTTATTTTTTATTTTTATCTATTGATGATGACTTCACCAGGCCAGTTTAGTTTTATTTGATTAAGACCAAAGATAAAGTTTTTGAATGTATTTATGCCTTTTTTAATTTGATAAAAAAATCAATTCAAGAAAACAGTTAAAACTTTTAGAAGTAATAATGGTACTGAATTGGTTAATAATAAATTTGTTGAGTTTTGTGTTAACAATGGCATAATACATCAAACTTCTTGCGCTTATACCCCATAGCAGAATGGGATTGTGAAAAGGAAACATAGGCATTTGCTTAATGTTGCCAGGTCCCTTTTGTTTTAGGGGGTAATTCCTTTAAATTTGTGGTCTGAATGTATTCTTACTGCATGTTACTTGATTAACAGGTTTCCCATTGATATGCGGGATTGCGCCCTCGCAACAGGTTTTACCTCTCAAGGGATCTTGAGAAGCTTGCAATCCCCGCCAGGCAGTGTACCTAATCGTTGTAGTATAGTATAGTGACAAGTACCGGGGGATTGATCGTTCAAGTCAGGAATAATGTCGCTAGGATTAGAAAGCCTACTAAACTAGATCTAGAGGTGAGAGATGATTCTTTTTGTATTTTTTTATATTTTATGTAAACAAGTAAAATCTCGGGTTTTGAAGGAGTGGGCGAAATTAGTTGCTAGTCAACTAACCCAATTAACTACAGATGCAATCAAAATAAAATAAAAAGAAATAAAAATGAACTAACGTAATTATGTGGTGGAAACAATAATGAGAAAAGATGTGTTTACTTAGATTTCATTACTCCCTATATATCTTTTACCGGTTGATTAGCTTGTTACAATTGCATGGATGACGGGTTATATTCCTTAATACTAGTCGTAGGGCCGTGTACAATATTCCCTAACTTTATAAGCTCCTACTTCACTCCTATGTCGAGCCGACTAAAAGCTCATAACATGGGATCATTAGAATTCATTTATGCATTAAATACAACCAAAAATCGCAGTACACCTCCGATCATGTTTCTTAAGACGTTCAAGCAAGTTACCAATGGAAGTCTGCCAGTTTTCTTAAGCTTAACATCGAATACAATCATCCACAACAATTATAAACAAACAATGTACCAATAATCAACATCTAGGTTTCACTATATCTAAGCAAACACAATAAAAACCTAGCCTAGCATGTTAAAAGAAAGACAAGCATAAGATAGAATCAAACAACACATAAACATATTGAATGATTATTGGAAGACTTATCTTTATTCAAAAATGGATGAAAGAAGGGTTTGAAACCCCTACAATATAATGAAAATTCGACCTAGGGTTTGTGGTAAAGTTCCTCCTAATGTTCCACCCTTTACAATGAAAAATTGGAAAAACATATATAGAGAATACATCTTGACGGCGTCACGTTGTAGGGTCTGACGCCGTCAACTCGCCGCCAAGTTAAGAGTCGTATTGCCTAGATCCAGTCTTGACGCCTTCATGTGTAAATATACTCTGGGCCGTCACATGTGTTTTGACCCTGACGGCCTTGGTGACGCCGTTAGGCCAAATAGCCTTGAAGATGCTCTGGGCCGTCACGTGTATTTTCCACATCCACCTCTTTTGTCACTCTTGACACCGTTATGTGCTAGATCTTGACGTCGTCAGGTACTGTTCCCAGCAAGGATTTTGAGACTTTTCCGTTTTCTTCACTTTTATGCTCAAAAAATGTCCAAAATGCTTCTTTTTCTAGATTTCTCCTTAAAAGTACCTAAAATGACAAAATGAACGATTTAAGGCAGTAATTGATCAAATAATTATGAATTCGGGCTTAAATGACCCCTTAAAAGCGGTGTACTTTTCGCCTCATCAAATACCCTTACACTTGAGATTTGCTTGTCCTCAAGCAAATGCGCTTTTATTCTAATCAAAATACAAGTTAGGGGTCATTTAACACTAATATAAAAGTAATTACAACAAATAATCGTTCCACTAAAAACCAAAAACAAGCACGGAGGTCATACACTAACACCTCACAAATAGTGTTTAGATACTCATATCTCTCGGGTGTAATAAAGTATATATCACAATAAGGAAATGGAAAACATCTCTCACTACCTGTCATAGCAAATAGATTACCATAGGCTTGGGAAAAGGATCAAACCTCCACCACTTGGCGTAAGCACCTTGGATAAACTACCAAAGAGGTCTTTTAGAGGGTTATAACATTAGGTGTAGGGATATGGAAAACACGGTTTTGTTGGATAAAGGCAATATTTACTGGTGGCAAGTTAATCATCTTGGTTAATTACATGTACAATATGACGTTGCTAAGCCAAGACTCGACTCGACTTAAGCTAATAAATCAAAAATAACAAAAACTTAAAACAAACATAGAATGAAACGGGATGATAGTCCGTATGTTTTTTCACTTTCTTTTTTTTTTTTTTTTTCTTTTTTCTTTTTTTTTTATTTTTTATTTTTTTTTTAATTTTTTTTTGCATACACTCTTGCCCTACCATCTAAAATAATACATCATAGGGAATTTACATTCCCCTTACACTTGAATTTTACATACTTTACATTAAACTACTCTAATGACTCGAATTAAGATAATCAAAACACTTGGAGTACTTTTTAAGATTAACGCACATATGGGGGTAATAATTTGATGTTCTTCCCCATTACTCCATAACACTAGTATTTTACCCATGAGTCTCAATCGTCCAAAAACAATATGTACAAGATATGACTCGACTTAGCAACCATGTAATCAATTAGATAATTAACTAAGGGTTTAAACATGTAACAATAATGCACTAAAGATGAGTGCATACATGGAAGGCTATGGCGATTTGGTTGCACATTTGGGTGGATTGTAAACAAATTCTTCCTTTAAGTAAGATGCTTAAAGTTAGAAACGAAAAGATAGGCTCGGAGGGGTGTACTAGGGGTTTCGTGTACTAAAAATGAGTACAACGCTAAGGTGTGGGAAAATTAATTGACTTCGCTAGTCAAGTAATATGACTTAAATGGTCAAGTAATTATGATACGGGTTTAACACAAGGGTGATCCTAATGCCTCTTATCATGTAGTAAGTCCTACTACACGAATGTAGTCTCACTAGCGGTCTCAAGATGTATCACTAATGCAAGTTCTAGAATCTAAATGCTACCGGTACACTCATAAGCATTAATAATGAATGCTTTTCCTATCAAATCTAAAGGCGAACCTCACATATTTGGGTGAAATTTTTTTTTAAGTGGTACGGTTTTGTGCTAGTCATACAACTCCTATCCATAAGAAGCTTGTTAAGGCTAATGTTTCACTCCTAAATGTTGTAAAAAATTTTAAATTTGGCGCTAAAATTGCCCTAGCAAGTATTTCTCTTATTTTTATTACACACCTACTATCGAACAAACAAACTCAAGTGCAATTGTATCCTATAAGGTATCATCATTTACCCTCCCCTTACACTTAGGATGAACATTGTTCCCAATGTTCCATTAAAAGACGTAAAAGTAAAGCAGATAAAAGAATGAAAACAAATACTCCCCTGATTCGTTCGGTGTGGATAGTGTGTCGACAAGGTTAGATCTTTCTCCAAGAAAATGAACGTTGAAATCTTCCCTCTAGAAATATAAATCATCTTCTTGTCATATATAACCTGTTAAACCTGAGAAAATAATCAAGGCAAATCTCGCGTAAAATTGGCGGCAATCTATATATACTAAAAAATCCTAGAAAAAATAGCATATATATCTTAATGTTGCTTTCTATTAATTAAAGGGATATAATGCTTGTGGAATGAATGTTTGCAGATTTCCTAGAGTTTATAAAACTAAAGAATCAACAAAAATTTTAAGACTCCGGTTTAAACAAAATTCGCAAAGTTTTTTAAAATTTTAGTACCTGACGCCGTCAGAATGTTCCTGGAAAAATCTTATGTTAATTTGCCGGAAAATTTCTGGAAAAACTTATGCCTTATTTCCTGGAAAATCCTACAAAACATCATTATGACTCGATACAAGCATTTGACTCTAACAAATACTAATATACATGCTCATTTAATATTGTAGTGAATCATGCTCATTTTCGTTCTTATAAACAAATTTAGATTTCCCTTACACTTAGCTTTTGCAAAATACCTTTATATGTAAATAAGACTAAGTTAAAAACAAAATAAAGCATTTTCACAATTTACTTTGAAATATGATTTACCAACAATAAAAATAAAACACGCATACGGAAACAAATAAAATCAAACAAATAAAAACACACAAAACATGGGTTGCCTCCCAAGAAGCACTTTTCTTTATTCACGAGTCTTGTAGCTAGACTCAAGGTCATGGGCTATTACGTGACCTCGTCATTGGTCACATTCTCTAGGTCATCCTCAATCTTAGTTTTGTATTCTGGACCTAGTTGCAAACATTCCTTGTAGAAACCAAATATTCTACTCATGACATAGTCTACTCCTCTACGTCTATCCTCATCATTCCTATAATAGACCGCTTGCTTGTGTTCCTTTTCAAGGTTTGATAGAAGATGGAATTGTTCAATCTTATAGGGCATTTGGTAAGCTATTTCATCGTTCTCATCCTTAAATCTAACTATCCCTAGGGACGGGTCATAATTCATCTTAGAGGCCTCAACAAACGGTTTTCCGAACACTACTTGACTTAGGCAACCATCTATTACAGGACGAATATCCTCTACAATCACAAAATCGGTAACATAAGTGAAGTTTCCTACAAAGACATGTAACCCTTTCACTCTTCCCACAAAGTTACTCATCCAACTCGTGTTGGGCATCATCCTATATCCAAGTTGCTTCTTCATTACACAATTATAATAGGTCCTAGTCATAATGTTTATGGGAGACCTAAGATCGATGTAAGCTTTCCAAACATGCATATGCCCAATGTTGCATGCTATGTTGATGTTAGAGGGATCACCCGCTTTGATGAGTGGTGAACCAAGGACGTATGGTGTCTCGGGATCATTGAATAGATCCTTATGGTATTCCCGTTCTTCCTTGGTGGGTAACTTATCAAAGTATTCATCTACATTTTCTACTTCCTCTAACTTTTCTTCCTTTTTATCCTTAACTTCCTTAATCTCATCCTTAGGTCCAGTTTCTATTCCAACTTCATCCTTGTCACTTTCTTCTATATTCTTATCTATTGTCTTAATGGTGACAACATTGACAAAGTGGACAAGTTTGGATGATGAGGGGTCCTTAATTTGGATACCGCTACTTGTGTCCCTAGTGTCCTTCCTAGGTGTGGTAAGCACTTGGTTGTTGAGCGCTTTCAACAAGTTGTCAATTTTATTGGTCATCTCCATTTGTTGTTGATTGAATTCGGCTTCAAACTTAGCTATGCGAGCTTCTTGAGATGCCATAAACTTTGACATCAATCCTTCAAGATTATTGGTACTACCATAGTTATTGGAAGGATTGTTGTTGAAAGTACGGTTAGAGGGTAGATCGTTTGGTTGGTAACGATTAGGTGGATTGGAAGAATTGTTTTGGGGCATGTTTTGGTTTTGTTTCCACCTAAGGTTTGGGTGATTTTTCCAAGAAGGATTATAGGAATCACCGTAAGGGTTTGGCTCAGGTTTGAAAGTGTACCACTTGTCTCCCGCTTCGTCGGTACGCGAGGATGCGTAATCTGCAAAAGCTTGTCCGGGGAGTTCCACGCAATCACGAGTGTCATGGGGACCACTACATAATTCGCATGAAGAAGTGATTTTGTTCACTTGGCTTGAAGGCTTAGGAGCTTTGTAGGATTTCATGAGAAACTTGACTTGGTCCTCAAGTTCCATGATATTACGGTCGGGAGTGCTAGAATTGTTCGAAGGCAAAGATATTGCCTTAACCATTTTGTTTAAATCACGGGGATCATTCCAACTTTCGTTGTCATAGAGAGCAAGATCTTCTATGAGTTCCCATGATTCTACCGCACTTAGATCACGTAGCTTGCCACCGGCCGATTGGTCAATGGTTCGCTTTGTGGAGAGATCGATATGGTTATAGAAGATTTGGACTTGGAGCCAAAGATCTATGCAATGATGAGGGACTTTTTGGAGTAAGTCCTTGAAACGAGTCCATGCTTCATAGAGAGATTCACCTTGACACTGTTGGAACATCAAGATATAATTTCTAAGCTTAGTAGTTCTCCCCGGTGGGAAAAATTGAGCAAGGAAACGAGAGGTGAGATCATTCCAAGAGGTGATGGATCCCGCAGGTAAACGTTCAAGCCATTGACTAGCTTGGTCACATAGAGAGAATTGGAATAGACGTAATCGGGTCGTCTCTCTAGTTGCAACATCAAGGTCTATGGAATCTACGATTTTTAGGAAATCCTTGAAATGTTGATTAGGATCTTCGGAACGAAGTCCATGGAATGCACATCCGCATTGCACCAACCGGATGGTGTCGGATCACAAGGAAGACACATTGGCTCCTTGAGTGAGCTCAATAGTGTTTCGATAGCCTTGGTGGCTAGACAGGAATACTCTCCTAAAGTTCGGGGTCTAGGAGGTTGGTTTGGTTGTGGTGGGTTTTGTGGGTGGTTTTGTTGTGGTGGGTTGATGGGTTCAAGGATATTACCACCTTCCATGATGTCGGATGGTAATGGTTACGAACAAAGGAACAAAGAAATGAGATAGACTAAAGAAAACCTAAAAATAAAAATAAAAATATTACTAGAAAGGAATCTAGCAAGTAGACATAATAGAAAGAAAGTCTAACATAGACAATAACTATTCCCCGGGCTGCGGCGCCAAAAACTTGATACGCGGGATTTCGCCCTCGCAACAGGTTTTACCTCTCAAGGGATCTTGAGAAGCTTGCAATCCCCACCAGGCAGTGTACCTGATCGTTGTAATATAGTATAGTGACAAGTACCGGGGGATTGTGTTGGGAATTATACTAACATTTACCACGGCCAAGAGAAGATGTTACAACTGCAGAAGATTGTACTTGCAGTGGAAACTCATTACCACTGCAAGAACATATATTACCACTGCTTATTAGATAACTGTTAGAAAACGTGTTTAGATAAATATAGAATAGATCTTGTGTATATCTTATTCTATTAGCTTTATACTTATCTTGTAGAAGAGGACTCCTTGTGCTATAAAAGGAGATCCTAGGTTAAAGGTTTGATATACGTTTCTAGAGCTTCAAGGTGTAACCCTAGTGATATCAAGATCACTTGTATTATTATCATTAATAATATTGGAGCTAATAGTTTGTTTACATACATTGTTCTTATTCATATACAACTGTCTTACTCACAATCAAGCTTCTAAGTGTTACTAAGTAGATTCCGCATACTTAGTGATATAACTCAAAGTATCAATCTAACATAAGTTCAAGGTGTTTAGATCCATCAAGTGGTATCAGAGCCAGGTTTTGATACTTTGATTTAGAAGACTCTAGTTCACTCAGAAGAATCAATGGAGACAGAAACCAGTAACTCAAACATTGCTGCTAAGCTTCCATAGCTTAAGTTGAATGACTTTGAGATGTGGAGGCTAGTGATCGAACAATTCTTTATGGTCCAAGACTACACACTCTGGGAGATCATTATGGTTGGAAATTCTTTCAAACCAAGTTCTACATCAGAGATGGTTAATGGCAAGGAAGTAATTAAGGTCAACACTGGACCTGTTACTAATGATGAAAGACTTCAGCTGAAGAATGATCTAAAGGCCAGAGGTTTGTTGCTGATGACACTTCCCAAAGACCAAGTTCTTGCATTCAGCAAGTACAAGACTGCAAAGACTCTTTTTGATGAGATCTGTGAAGTTTTTGGTGGTAATGATTCCACCAAGAAGACTCAAAAGACCTTGCTGAAGCAGACTTATGAAAACTTTGGTTCAACAAGTAATGAATCTCTTGATAGCATCTTCACAAGGCTACAAAAGATTGTTACTCAACTCACTGTTTTTGGAATAGAGGTGGAAAGGGAAGACCTTAATTTAAAGTTCTTAAGAAGCTTACCCTCTGAGTTTGGAACCAATGTTGCTGTGTGGGAAGATAAGCCAGAATTGGAGACCATGAAACTCAATGATTTGTACAATAACTTCAAGGTTATTGAACAAAGATTGAAGAAAGCTGGCAAAATAAGCTCAAGTTCAGGAAGTGTAGCACTCATATCATCATCTCTTGATGATAGTTTAGATGAAGAAAGTGATAGTGATGATGACAGTGCTAACATTGTTGTTTCCACTGGTAGTGGAAGTGTTTCCACTGGTAGCTCAAAGAGACAGATTGCAGAACTTAGTGATACTACTTTTTATGCCTTTATATCAAGTCAAGTGGGTGGTTCAATTCTCAATCATGAGGATTTGGATCAAATTGATGAGGATGATATGGAGAAGATGGACATTAAATGGCAAGTGGCATTACTCAGCCTAAGGACAAAAAAGTTTTGGAAGAAGACTGGAAGAAAGATTAACATCAGTGGCAATGAAACAGTAGGTTTTGACAAAAAGAATGTGGAGTGCTATAATTGTCATAAGAAGGGGCACTTTGCCAGGGAGTGCAGGAAGCCAAGGAAATCTGACAACAGGTCAACTTGGTATAAGCAGGACAAGAAGAAGGAACCTACTACTGATGAGCCAAAGGGACTATTGGCTATTGATGGAGTGAGCTTTGATTGGAGCTTTATGACTGAGGAATAAGAAGATGATTCAGAGTCTGCAATGGTTGCTACAGAGCTTGCACTAATGGCTTTTTCTGACTCTGAGGTACAAACTGATAATGCTTGTTCTAAATCTTGTAAGGCCTTAAAAGAGTATGAGAAAATTAAAGCACAATATGATGAACAATTGCTAGAGTTAACTCATACTAATTATAACTTAGCAAATCATAAAAGAGGCCTAGGAGTTTTAGAAACTCAATTAGAGCATTATAGGGCAAATGAATCTAAGTTTAATGATGATATTGCAGTATTAAGAAGAGACTTAGATTATCAGGTTGCTGTTAATAAGGTTCTTAGAGAAGAACTAGAAAAGGTTAAGATGGCTAGTGAAAATATAATGATAACTAAGCAAACACTGGATCATCAATCCAAGTGTATTGACAAAATTTAGGAAGCCCAAGTTGTGAGCAAAGCCAAATCAGGAATTGGATACAAAAAAGTTCCACCACCTCTAAGAGGTGTTCCATCACCTCCTGGCATTGACTTAGCTCACACAGGATTAGAGGAATTCCAGGAACCACCTATGACCTATGGACCAAAGTTTGTTAAACTAGTTGAAATTGAAAAGGTTCAGGTTGAGGTTGATATATTTGATAGTGCTAGTGACTCATCTCTTAAAGATGAAAATTTAAATGTTGAGTCTAAACCTAGTGTTCCTAAGAATGTTAGAGTGGAGGTTAAAAGAAGTATTCCTGATATAGTCAAAGAGAAGCCTAGGTCACAACCTAATTTCACTAGGCCCACTACTAGATATGCAGAGATGTACAGAAGTAGGTCACCAACTCCTAGGGGTAATATGAGGAGTTGGAATCATGTTAAATCTAGGCAATTTGGTAGTGATTTTGTGTTCAATAACAAACCCTGTCATATATGTGGTAGCTTTGACCATTTGTCTTAAAGCTGTACCTACCACTTGGGAAGAAAGGAAGTGTTTGGGAATACTAGGGTGAATGGACAAAATGCTAATAACTTAACTCACCCAAATCCACTTAGCAAGATGATTCCAGGTCTATTTTGCTTCATTCTGGCATTAAACCAATTTCCACTGCTAGACCAGCAGTTTCCACTGCTAGACCAGCAGTTGCCACTGCCAGAAATAAAAACAGAGTTTACCCTAAGCCCCCTGTTACTACTTTTGTTAAATCTACTCAAACAGGGAAAAAGACCAATTTTGAAAAGAAAGTTAACAATAATCAAAAGTGGGTACCCAAAGTTTCAAAACAAGCAGTTTCCACTGCTAAGCCAGCAGTTACCACTGCAAGGCCACAGGTTACCACTGGAAGGTCTGTTAACAAGAAAAGGGTAAATGTGGGAAATGCTGTTAAGGCCTCAGCATGTTGGGAATGGAAACCAAAAGGAACCATCACCTCAAACAATCCCAATGGTGTATCAATGACCTTTGATAGATATAATTATATTGATACACGAGGCAGATCCAAGTCATTTGTGGCTTGGGTCCCCAAAAGGAACTAATTCCTTTATTTTGTGTGGAGGGACATTCAAAGACTACAAATGATCAAGGATACTCAGACAGTGGATGTTCCAGGCACATGACTGGCAATAAGTCCTATCTTTCAGACTTTCAACCTTATGATGGACAATTTGTCAGCTTTGGAGGAGGAATTGGTGGCAAAGTTTCTGGCAAAGGAACAATCAAAGCTGGAAACATTGATTTTGAAGATGTGCAGTATGTGAAAGAACTCAAGTACAACCTCTTTAGTGTGTCACAAATGTGTGACAAGAAGCATAGAGTTCTATTCACAGAAGATGAATGCTATATCTTATCTAAGGATTATAAGCTTCCTGATGAAAGTGACATTTTGCTTAAAATCCCTAGAAAAGGTAATCTGTATAGCATTGACATGCAGAACATAGTGGCTAATAATGATGTTACTTGCTTGCTTGCTAAAGCCACTTTGGATGAATCAATGCTTTGGCATAGAAGACTTGGTCATGTCAACTTCAAGACCATCAACAAGATTGTGAAAGATGGACTTGTCAGAGGTCTACCAGAGAAAAGATTTGAAAATGACCAAACTTGTGTTGCCTGTCTCAAAGGAAAACAACACAGAGCTTCATGCAAGACCAAAGCATTCAATTCTATTGATCATCCACTCTTTATGCTGCATATGGACTTGTTTGGTCCTACTTCTGTGAGCAGCATAAATTTGAAGAAGTATTGTCTTGTTGTGACTGATGATTTTAGTAGATTCACATGGGTTTTCTTTTTAAGAACCAAGGATGAAACCACTGGCATCCTTAAGACATTCATCACTGAAGTTGAAAATCAATATGAAAAGAAAATCAAGATCATCAGGTGTGACAATGGGACAGAATTCAAAAATAAAGTTATGGATGATTTCTGCAGAGACAAAGGTATTAAAAGAGAATTTAGTGTTGCAAGAACTCCTCAACAAAATGGAGTTGCAGAAAGAAGAAATAGAACACTAATTGAGGCTGCTAGAACCATGTTAGCTGATTCCAAGCTTCCAGTAACTTTTTGGGCTGAAGCAGCTAACACTGCTTGTTACATTCAGAATAGGGTTTTAGTGGTCAAAACAAAGAACAAGACACCTTATGAGTTATTCAGAGGAAGACCTCCTACTTTGGAGTTTATGAGGCCATTTGGGTGTCATGTTACTATTCTCAATACCATTGATCATCTGGGTAAATTTGAAGAAAAGTCAGATGAAGGCTTCTTTGTTGGATACTCTATGGTTAGCAAGGCTTTTAGAGTCTATAACTTAAGAACAAAGAAGATTGAAGAGAACTTGCATGTTCAGTTTCTTGAAAATAAAGCAAACATGGCAGGTTCAGGAGCAGATTGGCTATTTGATCTTGAAACATTATCAAATACAATGAATTATGTTCCTCTCACTTCAAGCACTGGAGACAAAGATCTTGAAGATTCAGAAGAATTCATTGATGAAGATGAAGCTTGTAAAAATGATGAAGATCAAATTGTTATGCCACTTTGGGACTTTGTTGATAATTCTGAAAAGACAAGTGATGCAGATGGTGTGAATTTTGATGTGAATAAAGATATTCCTACTAGCAGTGGTAACTCCATTTCCACTGCTACACCAAAAGTTTCCACTGTCAGCTCAAATGTAGAACATACTTCTCAGGAATCACCAAGTGATGATGTAGAGATCTCAAACATGCCTACAACATATGATATTCCTAGCACATCACAGTCTTCAATTCACAAAGTGCATCCACTTGATAATGTTATTGGTGAACTTCAATCAGGTGTGAAGACTAGAAGACAGACAAAGAAAGATGATATTCATAGGTTCATAAGTGAAGTGTATGAGTCCAAGAAACACAGTAAGAAGAATGAGTGTTTGTTCTTCTGTTTTCTCTCACAGGTGGAGCCTAATAATGTTAATATGGCTCTAGGAGAATCTAGCTGGGTTGAAGCTATGCAAGAAGCGTTGCTGCAGTTTAAACTTCAAAAGGTTTGGGTTCTTTGTGACTTGCCTGATGGTATGAAGGTCATTGGTACTAAATGGGTTTTCAGAAACAAGAAAGATGAAAGAGGTATTGTAATAAGGAACAAAGCTAGATTGGTTGCTCAAGGATACACTCAAGAGGAGGGTATTGATTATAAAGAAGTTTTTGCTCCTGTTGCAAGGATTGAGGCTATTAGATTGTTTTTAGCCTATGCATCCTTTATGGGCTTTACAGTCTATCAAATGGATGTTAAGAGTGCCTTTCTGTATGGTACTATTGATGAGGAGGTATATGTCTCTCAACCTCCAGGCTTTGAAGATCCTCAACACCCAAATAAAGTATATAAAGTGGTTAAGGCTCTTTATGGCCTACATCAGGCTCCAAGGAAGTGGTATGAAACCTTAGCTAATTATTTGTTGAATAATGGGTTTCATAGAGGCAAGATTGATCAAACTTTGTTCATCAAGAAAGACAAGGGTGATATTTTACTTGTGCAAGTATATGTTGATGATATTATCTTTGGGTCTACAAAACAAGAGATGTGCAAAGAGTTTGAGAAGCTGATGAAGGTTGAATTTCAAATGAGTTCTATGGGAGAACTTACATTCTTTTTGGGGCTGCAAATACAACAAAGTAAGGAAGGCATATTTATCAGTCAAGATAAATATGTGGCTGAGATCATTAGGAAGTTCAAGTTTACTGAGGCAAAACCTTCAAATACCCCTGCTGACAAGACCACTCACTTATTGGTGAAGAATGCTAGTGGTGCTAATGTTGATGTTCACACTTACAGATCTATGATTGGTTCTCTGATGTATCTTACTTCATCAAGGCCAGACATTATGTTTGCTGTATGTGCTTGTGCAAGATTTCAAGTGACTCCAAAGACATCACATATGACAGCAGTGGAAAAGATTTTTAGGTACTTGAAGACTTATCCTAATCTAGGATTATGGTATCCAAGAGATTCTCCAATGGAATTGATCACATACTCAGATAGTGACTATGCTGGTGCAAGTTTGGATAGAAGATCAACTACTGGAGGATGTCAATTTCTTGGATGTAGATTGGTGTCATGGCAGTGCAAGAAGCAAACTATGGTTGCTACTTCAACCACTGAAGCATAATATGTTGCTGCTGCTAGTTGTTGTGCTCAGATCCTTTGGCTTCAGAATCAATTATTGGATTATGGGTACAATTTCATGAACACCATTATCTATATAGACAATAGTAGTACCATATGCATTATTAAAAATCCTGTGCAACACACTAAAACTAAACATATTGAAATTAGACATCACTTTATTAGAGATTGTTTTGAGAAAAAGCTTATTAATGTTGTCAAAATTCATACTGATGACAATTATGCTGATTTATTAACAAAAGGGCTTGATGTGGGTAGATTTCAATACTTGGTAACAGGTATTGGAATGCTAAATCCGTAAATCTATGATGTCTAATACTTTTCAGTGTTGCAGGATAGTTTTTAGGTACTAGTATTGTTTGTATTGTATGTATGGTTTTCTACTAATTTGTATGCAGAGTTATCAAGAGCACAGTGGAAATTAACATACAACAGTGGAAAGTTTGGTGATAATAGCAAGAACAAAGAAGTACTTTTATTGATCATAAGAAGAGTACATTACAACCATCAAGAACACATTGTCACCAAAATAGAAAACCATCACACAAGACATGACCCTACAACCTAACACCTACTCCATAGGTTTATTTCCTTTTCCTTCATACTGATGCTTGCCCTTGGAAGTCTTCTTTCTCTTGTCATCAAAAGAAAGTTGTTTCCTTGGACAAGCAAGTCCCAGAACTTGCTTGGGAGGCCTTGGTGCTTGAGTAGGCTTTTCAACAGCTGGCCACTTCATGTTGTTTATAGCTATTGTCAATGCTGTGGTGAGGGCCTTTGGAAGATCTTTGGAAAGATCAAAGGTTGGATCATTATCATCATCAGATGAAGAGCTTGAATAAAACTCAAGTGATGGAGCAGGATCAGCTGAAATCTTCTTGTTGGGCTTCATGCTTGAAGATGTAGCAGTTGCTGCACTTGGTGGAAAATATCCACTCCATCCAGCAGAAAGTTCTTCAGAGTCTGAGTAGTAACTGATTTCATCATCTGAAGTGTCATCAGAAGAGATGTAGATTAAAGGGAACCAGCTCATTGTGTTGATTAAGGGTTTGTGTTGTTGAAGTTATTTGATGAGAGATAAAAGTTTTGAGCCCTCTTTTATATGCAAAGTCAAGGTCGAATTCTAATTAATGAAGTATATTTACTCCTACTTGTTTTGGTAGGTTGGAGGAGTAAATTTGGTTATTATCGGGTTGACTTTTAAAAGATATTTTTGTGAATAGTAACATGGTTAAAAAGTTACTTTGGGTTAATCTTTATGGGTTAAGTTGAAAGTTACTTTGGTTTGCAGCATACAACCCATATTATTGGAGTCATTGGAGTAATAAGGTGTGTATCATAGACACACAACAAATGGTTATTGATTCACCATGTCTAATCTACATACGAATCAGCAAGTCCAGAGCAAACGGCTACTGGTAAAGACTTATCAAATCCGTTTATGGTTGATAGTTTACCAAAAACTAGGTCATCAACTCACCATACATCCATGTGATCAAGAGTTGGCTAGTCCATAGCAAACGGCTCATGGTAAAGACATAACCACTGCTCTTTGATATATTGTGAAAATTTTACCACTGCTAGTTCATTAGTTACCACTGCAAGAGTAATTTTTCCACTGATGAACTAGCCGTTACAACTGTTGTGTCAGTAATCCATTTTTTACTAGCCGTTGTAAAAATAACCGTCTTTCCTTATTAATAGGGTAAAATCTTTTGTGAATTATCTACTTACTTATTATAAATTATTCTTTTTCCAAAGATAATTCTTTCTAAAGATAATTCACATTGCGCAACCTCCTCAAACCCTATTAGTATAAATTGATTATCATACGGCTTGCTTTTTATCTTGATTACTAACACTTTTATTCTCTTTTTCACAAATATCATGGCGATTCTAAAATTTGTTGAGGAGCACAACCAAGTGGCCTACTTACAAAAGTCAAACGAGAAGAGTGGCCCTGTTTTTCATCAGATTGTGGATTTTCTAAACACAACTCATATAAGGTATGCCTTAACTATTAATCCCACAATCTATGTCTCTCATATCAAACAGTTCTGGAACACTGTGGAGTCCATAATTCTTGAACCAGGAGACACACATGAATCTGTGGATGCTCTAAGAGCCACAGTTGATGGGGTAACTATTGATGTTACTGAGTCATCCTTGAGGAGACTTCTCCAATTGGATGATCTCAATGGTATCATCACATTACCTAATTCAGAAATTTTCACTAATATTGCTTTAATGGGGTATGATACATCTGAACAAAAAGTTACTTTTAGAAAAGGATGTTTTTGTCCCCATTGGAGATTTTTGATTCACACTCTTTTACATTGTCTAAGTCCTAAGAAAACTTCTTATGAACAATTTGCATCAACCATGGCTTATCCTTTGGTTTGTTTGGTTACTGATAGGACTTTCAATTTTTCAAAGTTTATTTTCAATAATATGAAAGGCAATGTAAAGAGTCAATATAAATTTTTGATGTATCCAAGGTTTGTGCAAGCAGTGTTAAATGAGTTTCAACTGCGACCTCACAATAGAATTTATGAACCTTCCAGCCTAAAGCCAAAAGTTTTTCAAAACATGTGTAAGGCTTCAGATCTTTGGAATGGGGAGGTTCATCCACTTTTTCCTCAAATGCTTGCTAAAATTGCTCAAGTACAGGGTGAAGATGCAACCATCCCAGTTGTATCCCAAAACACACCCACTATTGTTGTTCCACCAATTCAACATACCCCTGCTGTAACTCACACTTATGAGAGAAGGTCTAAACAGCCAACTTCTCTCATCTCAACATTGCATGTTGCTGAACCTTTTGGTTTAGGAACAAGCAGTGGTGGTTCAAGGCTTAATCCTAGTCCAACTAGGGAAGAGCCTGAATCAATACCTCATGATTCACCTCTCCCAGCAGGTTACACAGTTGGAAGTGATGAAGGCAGTGTGCAACTACCTGAATTGATGGAAATTTGTACCAAATTAGTCAAGCAGGTTCAAGCTCTGGAGAAAGATCTGGCACAGACCAAAGAACAACATGCCACAGAGCTAAATAAATTGAAGGCTGAGATTCAAAGATTGCAGAATGCAGTTGAGAATCTCAAGAAGAAAAGATCTAAAGTTGTGTTATCTTCATCATCTTCACCTCAGGATGAGCTTTCTGCAAGTTCTACTAAAGTTTTGGGAGATTCTTCCAAACAGGGGAGGAAAACAGATGCAGAGCTTAAGGGGAGGAGTAAAATTTTTGAAAAAGAGTTTGCTGAGCTCACTGATTCTGATAATGCTCAAGCAAAAGATGATGTAGCTGAGACTGAGGGGAGGAAATTGGATTTTGAAGATATGGATGCTGATGCTGGTTTTAACCTTGATGATTTAGTTGGAACTGCTCAACCAATTTCCACTGAAGCAGAACAAGTTTCCACTGATCAACCTATTACCACTGCAAGTGAAAAAGTTCCCACTGCTACTCAAGAAATTACCACTGCAGAGGAAGAAGCTGCCAGAATAAGATCAATTAAAGGAAAAGCTATTGTGATTGCTTTAGATCAAGAGACAAGAAAGATTTCTAAGAAATAACAAGCTCAGATTGACTTTGATGCAAGATTGGCAGAGCAACAACAAGAGAATGAAAGAAAGAGAAAGCTAGAGGAAGATGAAGTTGCTAGTTTTATGGAAGCTAAGAGGTTGATAAACTTGAAGCTGTAATGGCAGAACCTATTTCAAGTGTCTCACCAACTGTCATACATGAGAAGCCTCCATTATTCACTTATGTGCCTACAGAAGAAGAGATTGACTACTTGATTAATAATGATCAAGTAATCAGGAAGAAGGCTATTGAATTGATTGCAAATACAACCTTGGATGAAGAACAAAGGTCTGCTCAATTAAAAGACTTCATTCAAATGAAGAATCAGCAGGCTCTTGATCAAATCATTGGGGATGTTAGAAAAGGTCAAAAGAAGCCAAGGAAACTTACAAAGGCACAGATCATTGCTGAGATGAAGACTTTTTGTTGCCATGTTGGTAATATGAAGATGGCTCAATTCAAAGGAATGTCACATGATCAGGTTGAAGGTATTTACTACAGGATCAAAAGACAAGATAGTAATTTCATTCCAATGGATCAAGAACCAATAACAATGAAGACAAAAAGGACTGGAGTGAGTCTTGAATCAAAAGATGCAAAGAAGTTGAAGACTCAGAAATCATTTCAAGCAGAAGAGGGTCCTAGCAAGTTGACAGAAGAGCAAGTTACAAACATGTTGTTCATAGAGACTGATGTACTTAATATTGAACCTCTACAAGCAAAATATCCAGTTGTTGGTTGGGAGATCTTTTCTGATAGTTTTGGTGTAGCTTGGAAGATCATCAGAACTGGAAGTGTCACAAGCATTTGCAGAGATTTTGAAGATATTGTTAGATCTTGTGATAGAGAAGATTTGGATACTTTGTGGAGAATTGTTCAAGATCAGTTTAAGAAGGATGAACTTGTTGATGTCAAGGCTAAGGAGTTATGGGTCCATTTCAGAAGATTATATGAACCTGACCCAAGTGATAGATATTGGAGATTTGAAGCTCATGGTACAAGAACTTTGTGGAAATTCTATGATTCAAGTTCTGTGCATCATATTTCTACTCAAGATGGAGTTGATGTTTTTATGCTGGCTGAGAAAGAATATCCATTGAGAGCTGGAGTATTGACAGTGATGTTGACAGAAAAGCTTAGATGCTGGGAAAGAACTGAAGTCATAGATGATTTGATACAAAGGATTTATGATCAAAGTGTGAGAGCTGATAAAGAGTTATTAAGAAGAAGATAAGTGTTTGGAAGAATTCCCATATCCTCATGTTTGCTGCATACTTGAAGAAACTTATTGATTTATTTATTAATCATAAGTTAGGGGAGGATTGTTGGGAATTATACTAACAATTACCACGGCCAAGAGAAGATGTTACAACTGCAGAAGATTGTACTTGCTGTGGAAACTCATTACCACTGCAAGAACATATATTACCACTGCTTATTAGATAACTGTTAGAAAACGTGTTTAGATAAATATAGAATAGATCTTGTGTATATCTTATTCTATTAGCTTTATACTTATCTTGTAGAAGAGGACTCCTTGTGCTATAAAAGGAGATCCTAGGTTAAAGGTTTGATATACGTTTCAAGAGCTTCAAGGTGTAACCCTAGTGATATCAAGATCACTCGTATTATTATCATTAATAATATTGGAGCTAATAGTTTGTTTACATACATTGTTCTTATTCATATACAACTGTCTTACTCACAATTAAGCTTCTAAGTGTTACTAAGTAGATTCCGCATACTTAGTGATATAACTCAAAGTATCAATCTAACACAAGTTCAAGGTGTTTAGATCCATCAGATTGATTGTTCAAGTCAGGAATAGTGTCGCTAGGATTAGAAAGCCTACTAAACTAGGTCTAGAGGTGAGGGATGATTTTTTTGTATTTTTTTATATTTTATGAAAGGAAGTAAAATCTCGGGTTTTGAAGGAGTGGGCGAAATTAGTTGCTAGTGAACTAACCCAATTAACTATAGATGCAATCAAAATAAAATAAAAAGAAATAAAAATGAACTAATGTAATTATGTGGTGGAAACAATAATGAGAAAAGATGTGTTTACTTAGATTTCATTACTCCCTAGATATCTTTTACCGGTTGATTAGCTTGTTACAATTGCATGGATGACGGGTTATATTCCTTAATACTAGTCATAGGTCCGTGTACAATATTCCCTAACTCTATAAGCTCCTACTTCACTCCTATGTCGAGCCGACTAAAAGTTCCTGACATGGGATCATTAGAATTCGCTTATGCATTAAATACAACCAAAAATTATAGTACACCTCCGATCATGTTTCTTAAGACGTTCAAGCAATTTACCAATGGAAGTCTGCCAGTTTTCTTAAGCCTAACATCGAATACAATCATCCACAACAATTATAAACAAACAATCAACCAATAATCAACATCTAGGTTTCACTACATCTAAGCAAACACAATAAAAACCTAGCCTAGCATGTTAAAAGAAAGACAAGCATCATATAGAATCAAACAACACAGAGACATATTGAATGATTATTGGAAGACTTATCTTTATTCAAACATGGATGAAAGAAGGGTTTGAAACCCCTACAAGACCTAGGGTTTGTGGTAAAGTTCCTCCTAATGTTCCACTTTACAATGAAAAATTGGAAAAATATATATAGAGAATACATCTTGACGGCGTCACGTTGTAGGGTCTGACGCCGTCAACTCGCCGCCAAGTTAAGAGTCGTATTGCCTAGATCCAGTCTTGACGCCTTCATGTGTAAATATACTCTGGGCCGTCACATGTGTTTTGACCCTGACGGCCTTGGTGACGCCGTCAGGCCAAAAAGCCTTGAAGATGCTCTGGGCCGTCACGTGTATTTTCCACATCCACCTTTTTTGCCACTCTTGACGTCGTCATGTGTTAGATCTTGACGTCGTCAGATACTGTTCCCAGCAAGGATTTTGAGACTTTGCCGTTTTCTTCACTTTTGTGCTCCGAAAACGTCCAAAATGCTTCTTTTTCCAGATTTCTCCTCAAAAGTACCTAAAATGACAAAAGGAACGATTTAGGGTAGTAATTGATCAAATAATCACGAATTCGGGCTTAAATGACCCCTTAAAAGCGGTACACTTTTCGCCTCATCACCCATTTCAGTGTTGAATGGAAATCTCCTTACAATCTGGTTTTTAATAAATAAAAAATGTTCTTTAACTCATTTAAGAGCTTTTGGCTGTATATGCTTTACTATTGTGCTTAATAATCATGATAAATTTAGTAGCAGATTAGAAAAATGTGTTTTAGTAGGATACTCTTCCTTTAAAAAGGGGTATAGACTTTTTAGTCTTGAAAGGAAACAATTTGTGTTTTCCAGAGATGTATAATTTTTTGAAATTGTGTTTCCTTTTAAGATAAAACATGTTTCAGTGAATGAGAGAACTAGTCAGGATTTGGATCATGCAAACATTTTTTTTATAAAGTTGTACATGAGAATCCTGACAATCTGACATACCAAATGATGAAAATAATAAAAATACAAATCCTTCAGATGATAAAAATACTTAAAATGCAAGTTCTTCGATGGTAGCAACTCCTTTCATGATGGCAGTCCCACTATTAACCCTTTAGAGGAATATTTGGGGTATCCTCAAGGTTCCAATGGTTCTAACCTTGAAGGTTAGATGGTTGCAACTTCTGGGAATGATAATGTAAACTCTGGGGGCTCAAAGCATTCCATTCATAGAAACTGAAAATGTAGTTCAAACTCGGCCTCCTAGGAGGTCTAAAAGGTGTGATGTTTTTCCAAATATATATAATGAGTTTGTTGTTGACTCTGTATGGAATTGCAGATTTGAAGATTACAAAACCTACAAGCAAGAATGAAGAAAGAAGAAACAATGAGGGCCTAATTGTAATAGTTAGTTAGCTTTATTAGTAAGCTAACCTTATTAGGGTTTGTAACCTCCCTCCATTATATAAAGAGGGTAGGCGTCTAGGTTACACTCATCCTTTCATAGAGAACTCTTCCAATGAGAGTCTAGACACACAATACAAAGCGTGTGTATATTAGTAGTTAGTAGTTTATTTATTTTAATAAAGGAAACCTTATTAGTAATATTGTGTTCTTGTTCTTATTCCGCTGTGCTTATCAATATTGCTAATCCTAGAAGAGCTTAAATGATCTTTCATAATTAGTATCAGAGCGGGTGGCTCTCGATATCTAGGGATCTACAAGGTTTTCATTGTCAATAAAGCAGTTTTGAAGAAGGAGCAGATCTGGTAAAAGTTGTTGAAAAGCAGATTTAGTAAAGGTGCGAATGGATCAGATCATTGTTTAAAGGTATCGTATTCTGTGATGAATTCTTATGGCGACATAATACTAGAAAAGATAACCTCGTACTATTTATTGTTGCCTAATTGATCGCTAATCATTATTTATGATTGGTGAATCTGGTTATTAATTGTTCAATTATACAAATTGATTTTGGATCAATCATGGGACGGTGACAAAGTTTCTTTTTATTTACTGATGGTTATCACGTGGGGTCAAAGTTTTTGATTGGTCGAATATGAGTTTGACTCATACCCATAGATCTTGGTCAGTAGGATTATTATATTGTTTATCCTCATAAAAGTGAACAATTGTTAAGTGATATCTTTTATTGATGGTCGGTGGAAAGCTTGATATAACTGACCATCACATGGATTGGTGCAACTAAATACGTTAATCTCGTACATGATTTGTTCGAATATTATATGTCGATTGTGGGGCTTTTCAAGGTGTGGGGCTGATTTGTTTCTCAAATTCATTATCACATGGATTGGTGTATGATAACGTCAGTAGTAAGTACTTCATTAATTCGTTCAAGGTGGGATGATTTGTTTAGCGGTTCGTTTCTGCTGCCATCATTATTTGCTGCTGCTGATATGTTGGTACTGTTTGGGATTGACATCTTTATATTGGTACGAATTTATTAATGCTGGTACCTTTGGAGTTTTAATACTGCTGATGTCTTGATTCTGCTGATGACTTTTTGGTTACTGCTGATTGGTTCCTACTGGTCATATATGTTCATACGGGTTGTGTTTCTCAGCTCCCCTCTGGTTGCTTTTGGTTTCTGCTGATCGTACTTGTTCCTGCTGGTTAGTTTCATTCCTACTGGTCGGTTCCTGCTGATACATACGATTCTTGCTGACTTCATTATGGTTCCTGCTGGCTTGTTGTATACTTTTTCTTTTGGTCGGTTTTGGTTCCTACTAGTCATGTGAGATTACTGTTCGTCAGTTTTAGTGACAGTTATGATGTCACTAATGGTTAGGGAGGACGGAGTTATCAACCATCATCATTTCGTTTAGAATATTATTTGTTGAAGACATTTGATTATCGCTTATTTGATGTTGTAGTTGATTTTCACATGTTTTGTGTTCTTATCATATCTTAAAGGGAGCAGGACCTTTTAAGATAACTTGCTTGGTTTGTATGGTGACGAAGACTTGACGAATCTAGCGAAGGGGTACGATCCATCCTATTGTGCTTAATGCATACATTTGCTATCATTTGAAGGAGTTACGTTATTTGTGCTCAGTGTCTCATTGGATAAGTCAATGAGGAGTTTGTCAAGAGGCTTGGATACTCACTACTCATATTTTATGAGTTCGACGTCACGTGGATAGTGCAAGACATAAGATGCAAGCTTGGGAGATTTAACTTCTTCATCAAATCAGTTATATTTGATTTTCTTCATCAGTGATCACTCCATGGAGCCTACTGACTTCAAGAGATGGCAAGTATACTTTTAAGGGGAAGCTTATTGTTAACATACTTGACCATCTTCCTGCTGTTCGATACTACTACTCGTTCCTGCTGCTTTTACTCATTCCTGCTGCTCGTTACTGCTGTTCGTTAAAAAAAAGTTATTATTTTGTTTCTACTGGTTGATATTTGATTCTAGGTCCGAAGACGCCCTTGGATCTTGGACGACGGGTTGGTTACTTTTATTGATTTGGTTTGGTGTTTACAGGTCGTTTAGAACATCACATAATGATGGGTGGGATGGCCGAGACCACACACATTATTATGTTCTGACTTGGTCTAAGGCAGTTATGTCCTGCGATGGCTGGGACCACACGAATAGCTGTTGGGCGGGTATGTCGTGCGATGGCTGGGACCACACGAATACCTGGGGTGTAATAAATATGCTTGTTCGCACTAAACCAAAGAAGGAAATTTGAAGCCAATTAAAGTCCGAGATTCATGAGATGGTTAGTATATTTTTAAGGGGAAGCTTATTGACCAAAATACTTAACCACCTACATGCATCGCTTGGGGGGAAGCGTTTACGAGATGCACAAGACCCCCCTATTGGATGATTACAAAAAGGGGAAGAAGATTTATGATGTGCATCTTATTATTTGTGATGACATGTTTTAGCATTGTTTCTTCATGCAAAATGGTTTGTAATATCAAATAGGGGAAGATTGTAGGGAATTCCAGATTTGAAGATTACAAAACCTACAAGCAAAAATGAAGAAAGAAGAAACAATGAGGACCTAATTGTAATAGTTAGTTAGCTTTATTAGTAAGCTAACCTTATTAGGGTTTGTAACCTCCCTCTATTATATAAAGAGGGTAGGCGTCTAGGTTACACTCATCCTTTCATAGAGATCTCTTCCAATGAGAGTCTAGACACACGATCCAAAGCGTGTGTATATTAGTAGATAGTAGTTTATTTATTTTAATAAAGAAAACCTTATTAGTAATATTGTGTTCTTGTTCTTATTCCGCTGTGCTTATCAATATTGCTAATCCTAGAAGAGCTTAAACGATCTTTCACAGACTCTAAAGTCAAATTTGGACTTGAAGAATTTGTGAGTTATGCTAATATGAGTTTTGAAAACTTTTGTTTTGAAACTAAATTAAATAATGTTTCTGAACTAAAAAATTATTGGGAAGCTTGTAAGGAGCAGCACTAGAAAGAGGCAATGAACAATGAAATGAACGTCTTTTATACTTTTGAAATCACTGAACTACCTAGTGATAGGAAACCCATTGGATCCAAATGGGTCTTTAAGATTAAATATAAGTTTAGTGGAGAGATTGACAGATTTAAGGCTAGATTAGTTGCTAAACATTATAATAAAAACGAGGGTGTTGACTTTGATGAAACATTTTCACCTGTTGTCAAGATTGTTACTATTAGATGTGTGGTTAATCTCGCAATTCAACAAGATTGGCCTATTTACCAACTTGACATTAATAATGCCTTTCTGTATGGTGATCTTAATGAAACTATTTACATGACTTTACTAAACAGTTATTTTGATGTGGGTGATAAAAGGGTATGCAGGCTTAAGAAGTATTTTTATGGGTTAAAATAGACACCTAGGCAATGGAATGCCAAACTAACTCGGGTTCTATTTAAAAATGTTTTTTCTCAAAGTAAAAGTGATTACTCTTTATTTACTAAAAATAAATCTGGAAATTTTGTTGCTCTACTAGTGTATGTTGATGATATAATCATAACCGGTAACAACACAAAAGAAATTGAAAGTTTAAAAGAGTTTTTAAAAACTACATTTCAAATGAAGGATTTGGGAAAGTTGAAATATTTTTTGGGAATTGAAGTTATTGAAACTAAAAAAGGTTTAGGTTTATCTCAAAGAAAGTATTGTTTAGACCTTTTGTCTGAGTTTGGGTTACTTGCTTGCAAACCATCAGCTATTCCTCTTGAACAAAACTTAACCATTACCTCTGAACATATTGATAATGATCCTATTCTTGATAATATAACTGAGTATCAAAAGTTAATTGGTAAACTGATTTACTTGACACACACACTAGGCAAAATATATTATGCATTACATTGTTTGAGTCAATTTATGCATTCCCCTTTAAGGTCTAATTTAAAGATTGCTTTAAAGGTGTTGAGGTATTTGAAAGGCTCTCTAGGTATAGGTCTGCATGTTGTTAAAAGTTATGCTAGTTCTTTAGAGGCTTTCATAGATATTGATTGGGCCTAGTGTGTTGTCACTAGGAAGTCAGTTACTGGTTTTTGCATTCGTCTAAATGGTTCAATGGTTTCATGGAAAAGAAAAATCAAAATAACTTCTCAAAGTCTTCTACAGATGTTGAGTATAGAGCTTTAGCTTCTGTAACTTCTGAGATTTTTTGGATCCCTAATATTTTGAAGGATCTGAACTGGAAACATTTTATTACAATTAAAATTTTTTGTGGCAGTCAGGAAGCAATTAAGATTGCTGCAAATCTAACTTTTCATGAAAGAACTAAGGATTTGGAAATTGATCTTCATTTTGTAAAGGATAAGATCTTAACTGGTGTGGTTGAAACTGTCAAAATTGGTATAGCATATCAAACTGCTGATGTTTTTACAAAAGGATTAGATAAAGCTCAACATGAAGAGTTGGTTTCAAAACTAGGATTGTTTGATGTATTCTAGGCTAATGTTAAGGGGGGGGGGTGTTAAAATATAATCTTTACGTGGAATGTGATGTTGAGGGACTAACAATGTCTTTTCCAGTTCTTGTATTGTGGAGTTATTATAGGTTGTGTTGGCATGAATATTACGATATTAATCTAAACATCCTCTTCATGTTTTGATGATGACAAAGATTAAGTTACAACATATAACGTAAAGTGCTTAAGTTACTTGTGATCACAATTCATCTATGCATTCATACGTCAACAAGACTCGACATCTCAACGTCTCGAGTATGCTTCAACAATCACTTAAGGTATGTACAAACAAATGTCTAATGCATTTTATGATCAAAGATTTTTATTTAGACACTACAAATTTTATAAAATGTTATAAACATCTTATATATTTTGAAAAACAATTTTGGTAAATAAAGGAAAATGTTTAATTCATAATAAATATATGAATTCAAATTTTTAGCCAAAAACAGTTAAAATTTCACTAGATAAACCTTCCCCAGAAAAAGACAAAAAAAGCAGTTTTTTGTCTGGGTGACCCCCTTAATTATGGGCGGCCCCCTTAATAATTAAGGGGGCCGGCACGCACCTTTTGTCAGAAATGTTTGCCTATAAATACAGGTTCATTTTTGTTATTTTTCTAGACCTTTTGTACGATAATTTTCAGTCCTAATCCTTTCAAAACATCTTTCTAAATCCTTTGATCATAAGATTATAAGTCTTAGTTTCAAGTGATCCAATCATTCACCACTAAAAGTGCAAGAAAAGAATCCTCCCTATCATAAAGCCAAAGATGTAATAGAGTCTAGTTAGTGTTGATGTGTAGTTGTGAGTTATGTATGTATATGTAATAAGTAGATCAAGATGATCTTACTTAGTAGTGAGTCAATGAGTGAGTAAGAAGTAATGAGAAGAAGTAGTAGTGTGAAGAAGTCATGTAGAAGTATGTGTGCGAATAAGTAGTGGAGTATAGAAGAAGTTGTGAAGTAGTGAAGAAGTCGTGAAGAAGTTGTGAAGTCGTGTAGAAGTTGTGTAGTGATCAAAGTAGTGTCGTGAGTTTGGTCCTAGCTAGCATTAGGACTCGAAATTTTTCTTGGTGTCGTTAAACTGTGTAAGCAAAGGTGTGTACGGTTTTCTCCGCAAAAAGGGAGCTTGTTGAGTAGTGTTGTGAACTCTCGAGTAGGTGACTCGCGGAGTGGAGTAGGGCAAGAAAGGCGTCCTTGTAGCCGAACCACTATAAATCATCGTGTCCGGTTTGCATTTTCTTTCTCTTATCTTTTTACATTTATTATTGCATTTATCGCTTTATATCTATGCTTGCAAATATGTGTTGATAGTTGCTTATATTGTCATGATGATTAATTGTGTTATAGTTATAAGTTAATATTGTGATTGTGTGTATAGTTATATGATATGGTCTAATAGATTATTATTCACACTTCTCATTTTGAGTTTAACTTGATAGATAATTTGATACAAAACGTTTTAAGATTTTAAATAGAAAACGTATTCACATAAAGATCAACCAAAGCTCCATTCATAAAACTAAGTTTTGAAAACTAATCCAAAAGCACACATATATGATTGATCATATTGATTATTGGTTGTTTTCATACTAAACTTTAATTGAAGATTTTGAAACCAAGTTTTTATAAAACGAAAAAGAAGGAAAACTATTCAACCCCCTTCTAGTTTTCCACAGGTTAAACTTTTGTTGAAAGATATAAAGTCAAAGTAAAAAGGTAAAAGCACAGAGGGACTAAAATAGTAAATACTTCAAGGAGTAACGCGCAAAGAAGTTTAAGTCTGTGCTGAGGAGTATTTAAGCTATACTTAAGATAGCTGATTCATTATTCAGCTACCAAAATCTCACACATATTCTTTCATCTTGTTCACACCTTTGTAACCCTAATCTTGATTTGATCATCTTGATCAAATCTTATTGTTTTAATTTGATATTCACTTGTAATAAAACTTATATCAATTTAGATATAAGGGTCACACCCCAGAGTAGCTGTGGTGATCTAATGTTTGGTTTTTATATAGATTGAGATTTGTACTGGTTTTGGTTGTTAACTGATTGAGATCAGTTTTGGTTGTTTTCTTGTTTTATGAAATTAATAGAAGTTTGTACGAGTTAAATTGTGTTTTGTTACAAGAAAGGTAAATATCTATTTGCTCTTAGCTTACGGGTGTTTTAAAATATCCACTAGACAAGCATATGATAAGAAGATTTTGAAGCAAATTAGAGGGTGTGTGTGGCGTGAGATTGCATAGGTAGATAAGAGAAATCAAGTTGAAATATAGTTCCTAGATATTTGTATTTGTGATGATTAGCCATTGTAAATTTAATAAGTGTAAACGTAAATGTAAGTTTTAGAATATTTTTTAAAGGGTAATAAAGATAAATGAAAATATGTTTATTTTAAAAATGTATAAGTATTTAAATGTATAATCTAGTCGTTTAGATGATTTAACTAAAACGCGAAGTCTTAAAACGCGTAAAACTTTTTAATTAGGTAACGTAAAAGTTAAAACTTATAAAAAAATTATAAGTTTTCAAAATAAATAATTTTATCATTTTTAAAGTGACATGAGCATATCGGTATGTTTAAACGACGTTAAACTAAAAACATAGGTCGTAGGCACGTTTGTTGACACAGGTTTCTAATAAAATGGATGTAAACCATAAAAATGATCCGACAAGTATAAAATCAATGTAAAACTTATAAATAAGTTTATGAGAGTGTTTATGCATATAGTTGATGTAGACTAAACATAGTCTATAATTGGTTTAAATTAAATGTATGTGTAATGACGTACACGAGTGAACCTATTTGGTTACTCGTAAAAGTTAATTTCCGTGAAATTAAAATCATAAGTAAAAGTAATTGATTAAATAATGACCTGAAAATACGAATTGTTACATACGTTGTGTTAGAAATTAAAAAATGTAAATCATAATATAGAGACTTCTATGTAATTTATGTAATAGATAAGACACATTGTTGATAGACCCTTACCCTCGCAAGATTTGTATAGTTGTGAGGGAAAGCTAATAGGTTGAGAGGTCTCTCAATGTTTGGTTGTAAGGGTATAAATACCCCTACCTCATGGGTAATGAGGTGTGTGTCTTAATGTTTACAAGTCTTGCGAGACTTTCCCTCCTCTCTCTAAACTTTGTAGATGATTAGGATTAAAGGTGACCAAAAAATGGTATCAAGAGCTAAATATGATACGTTGTTGTATTTAGTTGTGTTAGTTTTAAAATAAGATCATCATTTGAGGTAAAATTCTTACATTTCCATAATCTTAAACTCGTTGCTCTCTCTTTCTCTCGAAATATTTTTGTGCTCTAAATCTTTGGCTTAATCATTTTTTAGTGGTTAAATTGCAAAACGTCATTTGTAAAACACTGTAGGAGATTAGAGATAAGTTTTTAACGGATTAGATAAACGATTTTACGTTCAAATGATGTTTTTTAGGTTAAATTTAGGTTTTTTTTGTTACGTTTTTAAAAATGTTTTTCAAAAGTTTCGCAAGTTCTTATATAGGAAATCTCGCAAAATACTTTCGCAAGATTAGGGTTTCAAAACTTGAGAAACTTAGTTTACGAACCTTCGCAAACTCATGTAAAAGTCATAAACATGAAGTATGCAATTAACTTGTGATGAGGCAAAAACTGTACCGCTTCCCGAATTCGAGATTATTTGATCAAATATTGCCCTAAATCGTTCCTTTTGTCATTTTAGGTACTTTTGAGTAAGAATCTGGAAAAGGAACCATTTTGGACGTTTTTGGAGCATAAAAATGAAGAAAACGGCAAAGTCTCAAATTTCCTTGCTGGAACAGTACCTGACAGCGTCAAGCCTTTGTACATGACGGCGTCAAGAGTTACAAAAGACGTGGAAGTGGAAAATACACGTGACGATCCAGAGAGTTTTCAAGCTTAGGACCTGACGGCGTCACCAAGGCCGTCAAGGTCCAACTACACATGACGGCCCAGAGTAAATTCCTACATAACGGCGTCAAAATAGATCTAGGCAATAAGATTTTATGCATTCAGATGTATGTCTCCTTCCCCCTTGCTGGTTCTGATACCTCAGAATCAGCAACACACTTTACGCACACGTATTTGAAATCTTGTGAGAAGAATTAACATTGGCTCAGATGTATTATGTGAGAATCAATTGCTTCAAAAAATCTCTAATGACTATCTTAATCAACCCTTATGTAGGATATTTGAAGTGACCACTGATGAAGTAAACCCAATATACCAAACTTGAAACTGAAGTAGAATTCCCCGTTCTTGTGACTTAAGCTTGCACTAATGTGTGACAAAGAGCGGTGTAGAGAGTTCGTACAACATCGAATCCCTAAGTACTCTATACTCTTCAACTAACCAACCATCAAGTATAAGATGTACATCACCTCTTGACTACCGACAACTTCGTGTGAGTTATGACACTCCTTAAAGTGATAGTTATTTAGTGGTAATAAAAATGAGGAATCACAAAAATAACTAGATATCCAAGTCTTCGTCATTGTAAAGGTAAAAGCTCAAGCAAGGATCTCGAAGAATCTTCATCCAACCAACCCCGACTTCAAGATAAGATAAGATCACGCCTTTGTAAAAGTCAACTTCAATTCTCAAATAACAGATACCAAATAAACTCCATGATTACTTGACATTTCATGTCCAAATTCTTAGCCATTTTGACGTTATAATCGACATTTTCCATTATGTTCTTGTGGTTGATTTACAAAGTGCACATTTGGAGGAACAACAATCCGTGATGAAATAGGACAAGAGGACTGTTAGCATTAAAAATATGTATTTAGAAGTGATGGTCATTCTCATACATGTAACTTTGTAATGTGTCGTAGATTACAATAGAATAGTCAATGGGCTTATGGTTTGGACTAATCTAATAGGTTATAATACTTAATGTAAAAGTCCAATCCATGACCAAGCCCATCCAAGCCCATTAGGGTGTTATATGTCTAACTATATAAACACCTCAAATGAGTCATTTGAGGTGTGTGCTTGTGTATGTATTTGTGTGTGTTTTCTTTGAATAAAAGCTCTCATCTTTTCCATCTCTCTATATACATTCGAAATACATATACATACATATCAAGTCACCATCTTTCCATCTTTCCTTCTTATTGTGCTTATATTGTGTGTGATAAAGTTGTGATATCTAAGGTCCTACAAGTGGTATCAATCACCTAACAATGATTTAGGAGGGTTGAGGGGTTGTTTATTTCGTGTTTTTAAGCTTTATTCACGTTTTTATTTTCAAAAAATCATTACTTTTCTTGTTTGTTTTGTGTTTTTAACACTTTTTTTTATTACAAACTAGTGTTATAAACCTCTCTAACAAGAAAGTTTCAAATTCTTTGAAAGTTTCTAGCTTAAAACTCGTATTTAGTTCTTGTACTTGTTTTCGAGATCTCTAAAAAGTTTTATAAAAATCATCAAGTTTAAAACTTTCTTCAAGTTTTGGTGTTTTTAAGCATAGAAGTACAAGAATCTTGGATTACAAACTTCATTTGGGAGTGCTTTTTGCTAAATCAAAAACTACCACAGTTTCGAAATCTTTTGTACCTGTTTTCGAAATCATGTATGCTTTTCGAGAACACAAGAATCGGCTCCTTTCGTGATCATAGTTGGATACTCGGTACTTTCTCTCTTGTATAAGAAAGAAAATACTTCGACTTTTGGCTAAATTTCGAAATTGGATAATTTCGAAATTCTTTTTGTGAGATTGTTTTTTATCGAAAACTTATTTTTCGAGAAAACACTTTTTCGCAAACTACTAAGTTTCGCAAACTACTAAAAGTTTCGAAATCCCCTCAGTTTCGCAAACCAAAGTTTCGCAATCTTCAAAGTTTCGAAATCTTCAAAGTTTCGCAATCTTCAGAAGTTTCGCAATCTTCAGAGTTTCGCAATCTTCAGAGTTTCGCAATCTTCAGAAGTTTCGCAATCTTCAGAGTTTCGCAATCTTCAGAAGTTTCGCAATCTTCAGAGTTTCGCAATCTTCAGAAGTTTCGCAATCTTCAAAGTTTCGCAATCCACAAAGTTTCGGGATCACAGAAGTTTCGCAAATCCATAATTTCGAGAACACAAGCAAAGTTTCGAGAATTTTGACAAAAGTGAGGTTTTTGACGATCAAACTTCAAACGGCCATAACTTTTGAACCGTAACTCCGTTTTCGACGAATCAGCTGTCAAAACGACCGTCAGACAGAGGAGAACGACACGCTAAATGATTTATCGATTTAGGCGAAGTTTCGAGGCCTAAAAACGCTCCGAGAAGAAGTTATTGAGGTTTTAAGGTTTTTTAGTCAAAATTTTCCCATAAAAACTTGCATCAACTCACTCTAAACCCTACTCCTATTTCGTTGGAACGATCCAAGAATCAACTTTATCCATATAAACTTCATCAAATGGCATCTCAGCAAGATATTCATGCAGCCGGTGCGGAAAACCGACCTCCTATGCTTGAGAAAGGGGGATATCTCCCATGAACAAGCCGCATGCTTCGTTACATCAAAACTAAGACTGATGGTAACCTCATGCTCAACTCCATTAAGAATGGTCCATTTCAGCCAAGACAAGTTCAAATAGCCGGTAATCCAAACTCAACAAATCCTACTGAACCATACATGCGTTTACAAACAGAAGAAGATTACACTGATGAAGACAAGGCACAGATCAAAGCTGATGATATGGCAATGCATTTAATCCAACTTGGATTACCACGGGAGATCTTTGCTGCGGTCGACAGCTGTGAAACTGCTCATGCTATATGGGAACGTGTTAGAAGGATTTGTCATGGAACAGAGATTGGACAACAAGACGTTGAGAACAAACTTCTTACTGAATGGGAGAACTTCACATCCACTAAAGGTGAACAGATTGAGTCATACTACACAAGGTTTTGCACGTTGATGAATGAGTTAATCAAAAACAAGTTGACACCTCGAACAATTGCAACAAACATCAAATTCGTCAATAACCTTCCAAAAGAATGGGGTCGTTATGTTACAATTGTTAATCAGACAAAGGACTTACATCAGGTGAATTATGATCAACTCTATGACTTTCTGAAGCAAAACCAAGCTGAGGCTAATGAAGTTAGGAAAGAGAGATTGGCAAAGAATCATGATCCTCTCGCATTAATTGCTACTACACCAACACCATTACAAGTGAACACTCAACAACCATCATCATCCATTCACAACTACATGCAACCATCATGCATTCAACAACCAACACCGGTCTACCAACAACAATTCTACCCACAACAACAAGAAGTTATTCCACAACAGACATACCCACAATTCCAAGAACCAGAATTCACTGACAATGATGAAGCTGCTGCAGCATTGACTCAAGCGTTTGCTTTTCTGTCAAAGGCATTCCAAGGACGCTATTCTACCCCAACAAACAACAACCAAAGGATTTCATCGAATACTCGCAACAGGCAGATCGCTCAGCCGAGTTTCAATATGGGCAACGGAGGCCAAATGGTTGGAGTTTATGGGAATCAGCAAGGATATGCTACGGGATTTAATATGGGAAATCAGAATATGCAGAATGCAGTTCAGTATGCAGGGAATCAGTATGGTCAGAATGCAGGGAATCAGTTGGGTCAGTTTGTTGGAAATCAGAGGGGTCAGAATGTTGGTAATCAGGCAATGGGTAATCAGAATAGAAATGTTGCAGCTCTAGTAGTTGGGAATATGGGAAATATGAATCAGGGTAATTCGGTAAAGTGTTTTAACTGCCAGGGTGTAGGTCATATGGCAAGGAACTGTCCTACTAAGCCAAACAAGAAAGATCTAGCGTACTTGCAGAAAGCAGTGATGTTGGCACAAAAGGCAGAGGCAGGGTTTCAGTTGAATGCAGAGGAAAATGATTTTATGGCTCTTATGGATGACATGGAAGATAGAGAAGATATCGATGCGAACTGCATATTCATGGCTAATCTTCAGGAAGCTAAGTATGACACGGATTCTGACACACTTCCTGTTTATGACACCAATGCACCATCTGAGGTACCAAATTTCAACACATGTCACAATAATGATATATTTGATATGTCTCCTCATGAGGAACAGCATTCTGAGAAGCTAGCACCCACTTATGATACATACCTGGACACGCCAAGCAGTAGCAATACTCCTTCAGTAACTCCAGATGTGAATCATAATGGAGGCTTTGTTTCACAGCATGCTGAGAATGATGAGGAAACACGTGCTTTATTTGAATCATTATTAAATAATTGTGGTATTGAAATTGAGAAAGTGAAAAAGGTCAATCGCGATGTTAAGGCCGCGAATGAGAAATTGACCACTGAGCTTGAGAGATACAAGGAAAATGCAAAAAGTTTTCAAATTCACAAAGAACGCGAGTCAGAATTTGAAATTGGTTATAAGAAATTACTTGTTAAAGATAGTGAATGGAAAAACAAGTTTGCTAATCTTGAAATAAGTTCAACAAAAACCATTAACTCTTTAAAACAAGAAATTTCTGAATTAACAAACCAACTTTCAAAACAAAAAACAGCTTATACCGATCTTGAAAAAGAACGGGATGAGTTGAAAAAGGACTTTGCAAAGAAAGAAGATAAACTTTTGGAAGAAATCGTAGAGTCAAAACACAAGATTGCACATCTAGAAGAATTGGTGGTTAAGTCGGGTCAGTCAAGTCAAACTATGAAAATGATTTCAAACCAAACTAATCCGATTTACCATACGAAACACAAAATGGCTCTCGGTAACAACAATCCTTTTAATCTCAAGAAAGCTCATGATGAACAGAATGTTTTGTATAATGGTAGTGTTTTTTACACCAAACATGATCCTCCCGTCGTTCGGGATTCTGTACAAACGATAGAACATGTCGAAGAGAGCATTATTAAAATGAAACAAAAGGATTTGAAACCCATTGATTATAACAAATTGAACAAACTTTCGGGTATTACTTTTGTTCCACAAAAAGAACCATCTGTGTTTTCCATAAAAAGACCATTCTCGAAAATGTTTTCTAAGAAAGTAGTTGCTTCCAAATCGCTTTCAAACATGGAACAGATGTCTTCAAACAACACTTTTAACTCAAGTGCTGCCAGAAGATATCTTGATGATCTTAAAACAAGAGTTGGGCAACTTAAAACGACTTTAGAATCTAAAACGAGACTTAATGAGATTAACTGGAATTCCACGGTTCATTTACAGCTTAAAAAGATTCTTGAAAATGAATTTGCTCCTCAAATTAATAACATTCATGCTCGTGTAATTCACTTTGAACAAGCATTTTTGAAAGAAACAGCTGACTTCGTCACGGATCACAAATCCCTGATAAAGAAGGCTAATGAATCTTTTGAGCAAATCAATGTTTTGGAAAACCTAAATGATTCTCTCTTCGAAGCTGTTATGACCACTGACATTATGTCCATCATTTTACAAACATATTATGTTCAAGACGATGAACGACTGAGAGCTGAGACCTCCGCAATTGTTTCAAAATATGAAAATGCTCTTATAAAGCTTGAAAAAGAAAATGTGTCATATTTTAAACAACTTGATCGAAAAAAGGAAGAATGCAAGTATGACAAATTGTCGTATGAGCGTGACTTAATGAAAATGAAAGAGCAAAATGATCTTTTGAGGACTCAGCTTGAAAATCAAAAAGGAAAGGGTGAGGAAACTAATTTTGCAAAACCATTGACTTCGGAGAAACCAAATGTTTCAAACACGGTTCAAAAACCAAAAATGTCAATTTCACGGTTTGCTCCAAAAGTCGATGAGAAAAAGGATTTGACAAAACCAGTCACTCCAACACCCTTGCCCAAGAAAAGTGAAAATGAAAAGATTGTTGATAAAGGAAAAGCGGTTGTCGAAACACCAAAAGTGTTAGCACCTGGCCTTTTTAGGATTAGTCCCACTAGTGCGTCTGCCTCAACATCTAAGACAAATGACAAGTGCATAAAGGCTAATTCTAAAGAATCTAGGGATGCTAAAAAGGACAACAATATAAATCCTAATGTGTGTGCCTTACCTTCTACAGGATTAGAAAGCACCTCTAGGAGCAGCAGACTAAAGCCTAGGAGCAATACAAGGAACAATAGAGTCTCGCCTGTCTCTACGAGTAGTAGCAAGAATAAAGTTGAAGAAGTAGAAGAACACCCTAGGAATTTATCGCTTTTTAATAAGAAACATGATTCATCTGAATGTAATGTCGAAAGTATTGGTTCTAATGCATGTAATGACTCTGTTTGTTTAATATGCAAGAAATGTTTAATTAATGATGTTCATGATGAATGTGTTTCTAAGAATGTGAATGTTACACCTGAACAGAAGAATGTTCCAAAAAGACCTAGTGCTAGATCCAGATCTATAGAAAGATTAGTTGCACGATTTAGGACTACCACTATTAGTCGAATGCCTAGGAACTATCTTAAGTTTTGTATGTGGATACCAACGGGTAGAGAGTTCACTCTTAAGGACGGCAAATTAGAAATAACTCAAGCTAATCAAGTAGCAACTGTCTATGAGTGTGATTCTGCTTTTACTCCTAACACGGTTTCCAAATACAAACTCTTCTGTTCTTGGCAGGTTATCAAAATATGTCTTTGGATCGTCGACTCGGGTTGCTCCAAGCACATGACCGGGAATTTAAAGCTGCTGATCAATTTCATCTGGAAATTTATGGGAACTGTACGCTTTGGTAATGATCATGTAGCAGCTATTCAAGGTTATGGAGATCTTCAGTTTGGGAATTTTTTAATCACTCGAGTTTACTACGTCGAAGGGTTGGGACACAACTTGTTTTCAGTCGGGCAGTTTTGTGATGCAGATTTAGAAGTGGCTTTCAGAAGAAACACGGTTTTTATCAGAAATTTGGTTGGTGATGATCTCTTAACTGGTAATCGTAGTACAAACTTGTATGCTATCGACATCAACCAAATGGCTTCTACATCACCAATTTGTCTTATGACAAGGGCAACCGAAACTAAGTCCTGGCTGTGGCATAGACGTTTATCCCATCTCAACTTCGACACGATCAACAAGTTAGCCAAAGACAACATCGTCACCGGACTTCCTAAGTTCAAATACACCAAGGAACACCTATGTCCATCATGCGAACAAGGAAAAAGCAAAAGAGCATCATATAAACCCAAAACCGTACCTAGTTCGGAAGCAAGGTTACATATGTTGTACATGGACTTATGTGGCCCAATGAGAGTTGAAAGCATTAATGGGAAGAAGTATATTCTTATTATTGTTGATGATTATTCAAGATACACTTGGGTAAAGTTTTTGAGATCAAAAGACGAAGCACCAGGCATCATCATCACCTTTCTGAAGCGTATTCAAGTTCTACTTCAAGCTCCAGTAAGGATTATAAGAACAGACAATGGCACAGAATTTACAAACCAGGAGTTAAGAAGTTACCTCGAAGATGTTGGAATTACACATCAAACATCAGTTGTTAGAACTCCACAGCAGAATGGGGTAGTTGAAAGAAGAAACCGAACTCTTGTGGAAGCTGCTCGCACAATGCTGATTTTTTCTAGTGCACCACTATTCTTATGGGCTGATGCTGTAGCCACTGCTTGTTTTACTCAAAACCGATCCCTAGTCCATCCGAGATTCAATAAAACCCCATATGAGCTAGTGAACAACTGTAAACCTAACATCTTTTACCTTCACGTGTTTGGCGCTTTGTGCTATCCGACGAATGATAGAGAAGATCTAGGAAAGTTAAAAGCTAAGGGTGATATTGGAATCTTCATTGGATATTCAGAAAACTCGAGGGCATTCAGGGTGTATAATAGAAGAACGAAAAAGATAATGGAGACGATGAATGTGAAGTTTGACGAGATTTCACAAATGGCTTCTGAGAGATACGCTCTAGAACCCGCACTTAATCCGATGGCTTCTAATCAAAACGGAATAGGACCCGCACCAAACTATCAGACTTCTGGACACATCAGTTCAGGACTCGTACCTCAAGGAGCTCAGTCAACAAACACGGATAAACCTTCAGAACAAGAACTGGAAAATTTCTTCGAGTTAATGTTTGATGAATATTATGGTGGAACTTCGACAAATGCATCTCAACAACATTCCGCTGCACCCGCTCACAACCATCAACCACCACCACCACCACAGGATGCATCTACCACAATCGAAGCTGAAGCACCAACTACATCAACATCATCCACATCTACTCCAGCAACTCCAGTACTTGAAACTGATCTACCAAGAGTTGATGAGCAAAATCAAAACACAAATTTTCAAGAAGAACCAACAAATAACTCAAACGATGTTACGTTAGAAGAAGAAGAAGAAGTATTTGAAAACCCGTTTGCAGCAGACTCTGCTGAATCTTCTTCAAGGTTACAAGAACCATCTAACACACACTCGTTCAACCAAAGGTACCCTTCTACGTTTCAATGGACAAAAGACCATCCGTTAGTACATGTTATTGGTGATCCTTCAATGCCAGTTCTGACAAGGAGACAACTTGCCACCGATCTCGAATTGTGCATTTACATTTGCTCAATAAGCACCAAAGTACCTAAGAACATTCGGGAAGCAATGGCAGAAAACCCATGGATTGAAGCGATGCAGGAGGAATTTCTTCAATACCTGTTACATGACAGTTGGGAACTTGTTGAACGACCACTTGATAAACGAGTTCTTGATCTCAAGTGGTTGCGGAAGAAAAAACTGGATGAGGAAATGACTGTTATTCGCAACAAAGCTCGTCTCGTGGCTAAAGGTTATCTACAAGAAGAAGGGATAGATTTCGAAGAATCATTCGCGCCTGTAGCTAGACTTGAAGCAGTCAAGATTTTCTTAGCCTATGCAGCTCACAAAAACATCACAGTCTATCAGATGGACATTAAGACAGCTTTCTTGAATGGAACTCTGAAAGAAGAAGTGTATGTGAGTCAGCCAGAGGGATTCATCGACAAAGATCATCCAGACTACGTCTACAAGCTTAAGAAAGCAATTTATGGTTTAAAACAAGCTCCAAGAGCGTGGTATGACGAACTATCATCTTTCTTGCTTAAAAACAATTTCACAAAAGGAACGGTTGATGACACCTTGTTTATCAAAAAATTCAAAGATGACATTTTGATCGTTCAAATTTACGTGGACGACATTATTTTTGGATCAACCAATCCTAACCATTCAAAACATTTTGAAAATCTCATGAAAAGCAAATTTGAAATGTCCATGATGGGGGAACTAAAATTCTTTCTTGGTTTACAAATACATCAATCCCCTCGTGGTATTTTTATCAATCAAGCTAAATATACGATAGAGATTTTGAAAAAACATGGAATGGAAAATTGTGATTCTGTTGGTACACCAATGGTCACTTCACCAAAAATAGGTGCTGATTTGTATGGGAAACCCATCGATCCAAAGAAATATCGGAGCATGATCGGTTCTCTCATGTACCTAACTGCTAGCCGACCCGATATTCAATTTGCTGTTTGTTTGTTAGCACGGTTTCAGGCAAAGCCTACCGAACTTCACCTCAAAGAGGTTAAACGGATCTTTCGGTACCTACGAAGCACCATCAACATGGGACTTTGGTATCCGAAGGATTCGGAGTTTAATCTAACAGCATTTTCAGATGCAGACCATGCTGGTGATCAAGTTACAGCAAAGAGTACATCAGGTGGAGCACAATTTTTGGGTGAAAAGCTTGTAAGCTGGTCTTCAAAGAAACAGGATTGTACTGCACTATCAACTGCCGAAGCCGAGTATGTGTCTCTATCTGCTTGTTGTGCCCAAGTTCTTTGGATGCGGACACAGCTCACAGATTATGGCTTTACTTTTGACCGAATACCTATGTATTGTGACTCAAAAAGTGTCATAGCCATCTCGTGCAATCCCGTACATCACTCTAAGACGAAGCATATCAAAGTCCGCTACCATTTCATCAAAGAACACGTGGAAGAGGGTACTGTTGAATTATTTTTCGTTAAGACTGATTATCAGCTCGCCGATCTATTTACTAAAGCCCTTCCAAAAGAATGGTTTGACTATTTAGTTCGACGAATTGGCATGCGAAGCCTAACTCCTAAGGAGCTAGAACGTCTTCTCGAATCTTCTTGAAAAATGTTTTCAAAATCGCTTCGCTGGAAATATTTTTGAAAAACAAAATACAAAATTTGAAAAACCAACAAAAACAAAATACAAAAATATAAAATTTCAAAAAAATAAAAAACAATATAAAATCAAAAAATCCAAAAATATTCTTCTCACGACATGTCTCTCGTATAAATCAATATTCTGTACGTTTCTAGAAATGTCATTCAACAATGATACGGATATGTACAGATGCTTGAGCGGGAGTTCTTTTTAATGTTCTTCTAAAACATGTCGTTTCTCAAAATTTTCTTCACAATGGCTTTCGTATACATCAGTACGAAACCCGTACTTAAACGATGACTTCTGATTATTTTCAAATCAAGGACTCGTACGTTCAATGACGAACTCTTTTTCAAAAAGTTCGAGTTTAAACAAACGAAAAAGATTTCAAGCAGAAACTCGTTTTCAAACAAAATTCTTGAGCACTTTTTCAAGATTGTTCAAAAGATTTCTCAAAATCTCTCATAACTAGTGCTCAAGATAACTCCCTCTAAACCCTTAATTGATTTTAAAATGTGTTATCATTAAGGGGGAGTTCAAACATAAAATGTTCCAAATTCATGCAAAATCTGTCTTTCTCTCCAAAAGCTTTTTCTTAATCAGTTGATATCAAAAATATCACGTTATGCTATTTTTGAGGGGGAGAAGACATGATTAAAATGTGATCAAAGATGTTTAAACTTTGTGACTGAATCTCAAAAGAGCTCGACTCAGAAAGTACCAATGAATTGACGAAGCTTAAAATGTTAGTAATCGAAAGGTCTTGTCCTGGACGGGTAATAATTTCAAGCTAGTCTAACTAGTGATGTAAGCGTGTCTCGAATAGGACTTATCTGAGTAGAATGTACCATATCGAGAGACTTTCTTTGGACTCGACCAGGACGGGTAATAACTTCAAGCTAGTCTAACTAGTGATGTAAGCGTGTCTCGAATCGGTCATGTTCACTGAAAGTGGATCAATTCAAAAAGTGCAAACTCCTCACGCATGTGCAAATTTCTAAAAAATTCATGAGCACATGTGAAGGGGGAGTCCTTCAAATGAAATGCAAAACTCTCAAAGTGGTAACAACAATGTGTTTTATTATCATAAACACTTTGAGAGATTTTCAATAAATGATTTCATGGCAATTATAGGATAGTCATGGAGTTATAAGGTGACTAAGGTTAGGAAAAACCGTCCTATGATCCGCCAGAGCCGGAGGGATCTACCCAAGGACAAATCCAATAGATTAGAATTAGAAGTCCTTAGGTATGATTGAAAAAAGGAGAAAATGAGAAAGGAGAAAGAAGGGGTTGAAGAATTAAAAAGAAAAGTTATGAAAAAAGGTGAAAAGAAATAGCCCTCCATATGTTCAACCTTAGGGCAGACACCGGGTTCAACTCATATGCTACTGGTTGTTACTAAGGTGACACCGGTATTGAAGACAAGACGTCATGGATCCAGTGACGCACTGCACTAAACCTTTTAGCCACTCAAGTTCTCTTAAAAGAGCTTGTTTCATTCTCACGGGGAACCGGTGTAATCTATCGACCTGTCTCTTAGAGATGGTTGATATTGAAGCAGGAGACCTCTCCCTAATCTCCGCATAGGAAACCAAATGTGCACTTATCGAGTCTAGAGCCCCGAGATTCATCAAAAGATCTCATAGGAACACATGATATTTCTACACTGGTTGTTCATCATTAAGGACGCCAGATGTAAACTTAAGAGTCCTACGCAGATCTTAGCAATCTGCCAGAACATTTATGAGAGGATTCACTTTTGTGATTCTCAATGATTGAATGGAAATTCCTGCCAGGGTCAACATCAAGCAGCCCTGACAGCAGGTCACTTCGGTAATTCTTTATGGGTTACGCTTAGTGTTCGCGGTGGTTTCAAACGGTCTACAGTCGTGGAGTGATCCCCAGTGACTCACCCAGTCATTGAGCTACTTAGTAGGTCTCGTAAGCTCTCTCGAGAGTATCTGACATGGGAACGGCCTTGGTAAGGGTTAGAAGGAGTCTTCACACTATGCTGTTGACGATCTCTAATTCTTATCTGTAAGTACCGGATGTTTTATTGCTAACTGTTTATATGCAGGGATACTTCATCTCCATGGCAACAGATTCCACATGCTCATACATACATCTGGAAGTTAAAGAAAGCTCCCTCAAAGATCTATACAACACAAAGATCAAAGAAAGATTCTACGCCAAAAAGAAGAATCTACAAAGTATAAAGACTAAAGATCAAAGTGAAAGAAAGGGAACTACGTGCATATGAATATCAATGTCCAAAGATGTATGAGCATGTTGGAATGGCAAACAACCACCACAGACGCAGAAGTGACGAAAGGTAGATAACTCCACATCACAAAGGAACAAAGAACGATGAAAAATCAGTTTTCAAAGATCACAAAGCATGAAGGAACAAAGACTAAAGACTATTCTACAACGACACACAAAGTTAAAGACAAAGAACACGGAAGACCCACTCACGTGGAGCATCATTCGAATGACCACCCCTTAGGGGGAGATTGTTGGCATTAAAAATATGTATTTAGAAGTGATGGTCATTCTCATACATGTAACTTTGTAATGTGTTGTAGATTACAATAGAATAGTCAATGGGCTTATGGTTTGGACTAATCTAATAGGTTATAAGTTATGTATTACAACTAGTCCATACTTAATGTAAAAGTCCAATCCATGACCAAGCCCATCCAAGCCCATTAGGGTGTTATATGTCTAACTATATAAACACCTCAAATGAGTCATTTGAGGTGTGTGCTTGTGTGTGTATTTGTGTGTGTTTTCTTTGAATAAAAGCTCTCATCTTTTCCATCTCTCTATATACATTCAAAATACATATACATACATATCAAGTCACCATCTTTCCATCTTTCCTTCTTATTGTGCTTATATTGTGTGTGATAAAGTTGTGATATCTAAGGTCCTACAAGGACGGATCATTATTCATGTGTGCAACTTCACAATCATGATAGTCATCATCAACACCTTGAGGAATAACTGGAGATTGGGTTACTTGAGTAATCTGAGTAATACTTCTAAATGATGGATCTTGATCAATGGAGATTGAGGAAGGTGAACCAGTTAAGTCAGCAGGAACCAGAGCAAGAGCTTCAGGAACTAGATGATAAACATTCATTGAAGCTTGGAAGTATTCATCAACCATAAATCTCAGTCATCCTTAGTAAGTAGAACATTAGGTGTTAGAGGAGAGTCGTATGACCATTCTTCAAGCATCAATCAACATGTGGTATATTCACACTTCTCCCCCTCAAAAATTGCAAGCGAGGTTTGCCATTTTTGATTGAGCAAGTGAATAAGAATACAATCAATCATGTATTTTATTCACACTTCTCCCCCTCAAAAATTGCATACGAGGTTGCCATTTTTGATTGAGCATGTGAGTAAGAATACACTCAATCATGTAGTTTGTTCACCCTTCTCCCCCTCAAAAATTGCATACGAAGTTTGCCATTTTTGATTGAGCAAGTGAATAAGAATACACTCAATCATGTATTTTATTCACACTTCTCCCCCTTAAAAATTGCATACGAGGTTGCCATTTTTGATTGAGCATGTGAATAAGAATACACTCAATCATGTAGTTTATTCACCCTTCTCCCCCTCAAAAATTGCATATGAAGTTTGCCATTTTTGAATGAGCAAGTGAATACGAATTCGAGCCAAGATGAGTAGATCCACTTGATGATTGAACGAACATGGAGAAAGCATGAAGCATGTTGTTGAGAATGATCAAAAAATAAGAAGATTTCTCTTCTTCCGAAGATAAGGCGCACTGAATCGTACACCTTTCTTTTCTTTGATGAACGGGGCCTGAAGTGTTGTCAGCAGACGCCATAATGATGACATTGAGGACCGAGGCTTGAACTGAGGTGTTCAAACGTCATAGTCATTGAGGAAAGAGGCCTGAACTGAACTGAACAGACGTCATAGTGAGCATACATCAACATTAACCTTCTATACCTCCTGAAGTAGGAGATATGCTTGCTTTAGGCCTCCAGACTTTGAGTCTTCTCATGTGGTGAATGATTGATGTACCTGCAACTGAGTAAGGACTACCTGCACTAACATTACAAACTTGATTGCATATATATGGGTTAGTGACAAAAGTATCCAAACCCTTGGGGGTTTCACGGTCAACCAAGGTATTGCCATTGGTAAGTATCTTTCCGGTAGGTATCCACTTAAGTCCAGCATCCTTAAAAATTCTACCAGTTGGAATCCACTTATGGCAAGGTCTAGGATTGTTAAGCTTCTTATGCACAGTGGAAGGCTTTTCGATATTCCTAGTCTCAGAAGATTTAGCAGTTTGAATCCACCTAGGAGAAGTTATAGGTTTATTTTGCTTCTTATGCGTTGTGGATGACTTACAATAAATCCTAGACTTAACAGGTTGAACCTTAGCATTGTTCCTCAATATCCTATGAGGGATCATACAAGGTTGTGAACCTAAGATTCCATCCTTATGAAGTAGTGCCCTTTTCCTAGCCTTTTCTAGATCATAGTTCTTGTGCAAGTCATTTATATCATAAGTGTTTTGAACCTTAATGCTAGGTTTCGACACAGTTTTCGAACTAATCCTAGAGGAGCTGGGTGTAGGAGTAACTACTTGTTGAGGTTTAATCGAACTAGAAGCAATTATCTTAGGCAAATAATGTGTAGTGACTGGTTTTATCAAAACTTGTTCCGCATCAACTTGGGAGGCAAACCGTGTTTTTGAAAGTTTTGGTCATTCAGATCTAAACGTAGTCGGTTGCCTAACAACGGATTGGTTTCTATTTGATTGAAAACCTGGTTTCCCCAAGATTGATGGTTTTGCAAACTTAGTATTCATACTATCCCCTGT